>JASEVX010000003.1:126891167-126903667 GCA_031761405.1 Serripes groenlandicus | reverse complement strand
TCATCTACTGGTCATGCCCATCCTGCATACAAGTATGAAGTTCCTGGGCACAAGCATTCTTCAGTTATTGAGCGGAAACCATCTTTCAGCTCAAAGTCACTGTGACCTTGACTTTAGACCTACTGAACTCAAAATCAATAGGGACCTTCCACTGGGCATTACCAACCTACATACCAAGTATAGAGTTCCTGGACTCAAGCGTTCTTCAGTTCTTGAGCGGAAACCATTTGTTAGCTCACAAGGTCACGGTGACCTTGACCTTTGACCTTCTGAACTCAAAATCAATAGGAACCTTCCACTGGGCATGACCAAGCGTTCTATAGTTATTGAGTGGAAACAAGTGTGACAGACGGAAGGACGGACAGGGCAAAAACAATGTCTTCTCATGAATGGGGGAGATATAATAAGCATTTCCTTACCTGAAATGCGTTTCTAAACACTTAAAAAAATAAGTCTAAAATATATCCGTTACCTTAGTATGTGCAGTAAAATATATGTTTTGAGTCAAGAACATGTTATTATTTATGAGCATTTACCATTTTTAACACTTTGCACTAAGTCATTCATAACTAAAACAAAGGAAAAAACAAATATTTTATTTTTGGTCCCGGATCCCGGAAGTCCAGATATAACCTCGCGAATGGTTTCTGGTCGAAATGAATGATAATTCTGTCATGCATTGGTTCCTTGTAGAAGCGAAATAAAATAATTTTGTCGCTTCTGACGCGCTATTTATAACTTTCTATCAAATGCATAGCTGTAAGATGTACGCATGACAAAACGAGATGTTGAAATCAACGCCTTGGAAATACGTAACTGATGTACTGTTTATCTTGTAAATTTTACGTTGTTGAAATCAACGCCTTGGAAATACGTACATCGTAGATATACAATTTATTTATGTAAACTTGTTATTTTGGCATTAGTACTAGTAGTACTGCAATGAATACATGTTTCATTTAGAATTTTCTTTTTTTCAGTAGATGCTTAACGCACTTTTTTAGGTTGCACGTGTATTATATACATTCCTGCATAGGCATGTATATCAGTCAAATCGTCAGTAAAAACATAAAACAGCAATTCAGAGCACTCCAGTATTTACAAATTCTGCGTTTTGAAATGTTCTAGACTGACATTTGTAAAGTGTGTATGTATGCTTTTTATAGTATGCACTGTTGAACATTTGGGATGAAAATTCACCACGTGCAACATTAATTTTGATCAATAATTTTGGCGGCGATCCCCTTCCATAAGATTTTGCATCGGATCTTCATGAAAGTTTATCAGAACATTCATCATCATGAAATATTGGACAAGTTCGAAACTGGGCCTTTTGAGGTCAAAAACTAGGTCACTAGGTCAAATTAGAGGAAAATCTTGTTAACACTCTAGAAACCACATTTTCAAATTGAGCATGTTGAAACTTTATCAGAATGTTTGTCTTGATGATGTTAGTCAAGTTCAAACATGAGTCATGTCGGGTCAAAAAGTAGGTCACTAGGTCAAACTGAAGGAAAAGCTTGTTAACACTCTAGAGGCCGCAATTTTTGTATTCATGGTTATCAGGTCAAGTTCAAATACGGGTCATATTAGGTCAGAAACTAGGTCACTAGGCCAACTTGAAGGAAAATCTTGTTAACACTGTAGAAGCCGCATTTTTTACTAAGGCAGCTTGACAGTTGGTCAGAATGTTTATCTAAATGATATCTAGGCTGAGTTTGAATATGGGTCAAGCCGGGTCAAACACTAGGTCACTAGGCCAAATTGAATGGAAATCTTATTAACACTTTGTAGGCCTTATTTTTAACTTGAGCATGTTGAAACTTAATCAGAATGTTTGTCTTGATGATAGGCAGGTCAAGTACGAACATGGGTCATGATGGGTCAAAAAGTAGGTCACTAGGTCAGATTGAAGGAAAAGCTTGTTAACACTTTAGAGGCCGTAATTTTTGCTTCAGCAGTTTGATTTTTTTTCAGAATGTTTGAATAATGATATTTAGGTCAAGTTTGAATATGGGTCATATTGGGTCAGAAACTAGGTCACTAGACCAACTTGAAGGAAAATCTTGTTAACACTGTAGAAGCCGCATTTTTTAATAAGGCAGCTTGAAATTTGGTTAAAATGTTTATCTTTATGATATATCTAAGCCAAGTTTGAATATGGGTCAAGCGGGTCAAAAACTAGGTCACTAAGCCAAATTTAATGAAAATCTTAGTAACACTCTAGAAGCCTTATTTTCAACTTGAGCATGTTGAAACTTTATCAGAATGTTTGTCTTAATGATATGTAGGTCAAGTTTGAACATGGGTTATGATGGGTCAAAAAGTAGGTCACTAGGTCAAATTGAAGGAAAAGCTTGTTATAAATGTAGAGGCCGCAATTTTTGCTTCAGCAGTTTGAAATGTTGTCAGAATTGTATTAATGATATCCAGGTCAAGTTCAAATATGGGTCATATTGGGTCAGAAACTAGGTCAAAAGACCAAATTGAAGGAAAATCTTGTTAACTCTGTAGAAGCACCTTTTCGGCTACAGCAGCTTGAAATTTTGACAGAATTCTATCTAAATGATATCTAGGTCAAGTTTGAATATGGGTTATGCCGGGTTAAAATCTAGGTCACTAGGCCAAATTGAAGGAAATCTTGTTAACACTCATTAACAACATGCCCCGCATGTTAGTACTTTCAGTAACAGATGATTTAAAATGTACCAATGGCTTTCTGTTATGATCTACAGCAACAAAAGCATCAACATTGTGATTTTCAACATCAACATATGCAGTTTAAGTAATATTTTGGATAGAAAAGGCTTCTTTTCATGAAAACGGCCGAATAAGTAACAGGGGTTTTGAATAAGTAACAGGTCATTTTAAAGGTATAGATCTCCGTCAGCATCTACATTTTGTCAATACATGTATTCGCATCTTGTACATTTATGCCGCCCGACTCTTCGAATTTTCTCTTCAAAGAATGTTTTATACCAATACCTGTTAAAGAAAAATTACAATCGGTACATTTCTTCTTTATTTGCTCCTAGACTGAATGAATGTCGCATCTTAGGCATTTTTCTTTTGAAAAAATGCCTTTACTCCCTTTGCCACAACATATAGCCGAACTAGGCAAAGTGTAATTATCCTTAACGTAATTCTTATACACACTCTTATCATCAACTATATATAACCAAAACGAGGCCAACTCCCACTCCGGGATTATCAGAGTACCTACAGCGCGATCGCTTTGCAATTTTTTGAGACCTTTTAATGCACAACTTGGTGGGGGTACTAACCAGTTGTTGACTCCTTGCCAATCTTGATCGAAGCAATTCACAGCTTCTACACCAGGCACCAACCATTTGGAGTTAAATCTCCTACATTTGTTATTCAAATTTTAAGCAAACCTGACGACGTCGTGCGGACCCCATTTTGCATCCAAAAACCGGAACATGCCGTCGTGAACAAACCAATAATCTTGATCTAAGTGTCTGCTTAATGCATCTGCTTTTGAATTATAAACCCTAGGAATCCATTCTGGGACATAAGTTATGTTTGCACTATTACACAATTCATTTATATATAGTGAAATAACATGTAACTCCTCAATGTTACTACCAGATAACAGAATTGTGCTTACATTCATATTATCAGACATAATTTTAATATGCTTATTTTCAATGTAGGATAAATTATTTATAATGACCCGCCTGACTGCCTCCATTTCCCTCCATGTAGAACTTTTCTTTGATTATATACTTGACCAAGACCCATATATTTCTGCTTTCACACACGCTCACTTCCGGGAGCATATACGGTTCCATATTCCTGCTCACTTCCGGGAGCATATCATATTTCATATTTCTGCTCCCTTCCGGGGGCATATCCGATTTCATACTCCTGCTCACTTCCGGGAGCATATCCGACTTGAAAACCCCTAGCATATACTTGCCTTCTTCCGGTAGCATTGACTCACTTGTATTTTCTTTGATACTTACGTTATTTTCCGATTCTGATCTCATGCTTCTCCAAGAGAAAAACAAACATTTATTGTTAAAACAATTATGTTTGGTTTGAATGTATTCTCCATTATATGTGCCTGAACATAAGTCTTTAGCAAAACCTCACCCTGTAGGCTCATTTTCAACATTATCGGACCTTCTCAACATATCGTGACAGATACTAGAACTCACTCCTACCTTCCGATGCGAATCTATTAATTCTATGTAACCACCATATCCTTGGTCGCTAGCGTCTGAAAGCACACACGCTTCTATGTTTCTATCTTGTTTTAACGACTTTCCAATAGTATTCATCTTTCGAGCGTTTTCGAGCCAAAACCTCAATTCCGAAATTGCTTTGATGGAGACTAATTCCATGTATATTTACTACATATGGACTTGTACAAATACCTTGTTTTGAGACTTACTATCTTCCCAATTACGCTTTGCAGAGAAGTTATTTGACCAACAACAGATGCGATAAATCTGACCGCTATTACTTGGTCGGATTTTTCAAGCTGTACCAGTACAGACTTCATACTAATCTTTAACCTTCGTATGCGATCATCTGTAATGAATAATCTATTAATTCTGAAATTTAAAACATGTCCTAGCCTGTAACCTACGTTTAATGGATTCCATTGACATTTATCGACATCTAAAAGAACGCACACGTCTACTATAGACGTATGAATGAATTGACGAGCCTTTAACGCACAGTCATATTTGCTATGGCCGCCTGTACCGTCGTCTAAAAACATAATAGATCTGATCGCATTTTAACCTCCAATATTTCACCATTACTCTTAAAGGTTTTGTAAAAATATGACCAGCGGAAGAAATGCCAAAAGGTAATAAATTGATCAAAGTACTGAAAGTACTGACGGTAGAATTGCGATCGTTTAAGAAGAGATACAGAAATGCATATATGAATATTTATTTTAAATAAATCCCACCATGGCAGACAAGAAATGATGCATCAGGCCAGAATGAAATGTTTCCAAGATCATCATTTCTTGTTGGTCTAGTGAAAGTTAATTGACCCCTACTTCGAAAATATGATTCGGTTCGGAATGTTTTAAAATCATTTTCCCTGTATCGTAGAACAATAGGACTAAAAGGAAAATCTCGAAAATGGGAATAAACTTTGATAAACATTTCACACAAATATACTTATTTAGTTTTTACATTTTGAAAAACAGTTAACAACAATAAAATACATACATTTTAAATGAGATAATTATACAAGTAACTTCATTCTTAACTGCTCATCATGAGCAATTTCATCTTTGGCCACAATGTTTTCAAAAGTCGTCTGCTGCTTTTGCGTCGAAATGCGTCTGCAGGTGGAAAAGAGTTGATGGACATTCAAGTAAAAAATGAAATTCGTCTTCTATTGTGTTACATAATTTGCATTTACGGTCTGATATAGGAGTCTTAACAGGTTGTTTACCTTTTCCAGTTTCAATTTCCAGTTGGTGACTTGAAAGTCTAAATTTTGTTAATGCAAATCTATATTTCTTTTATTTTTATGTTGTCTAAATACATCTTAAAATCAAAAGATTTGATTAGAATATATGTTTTAGCTTTAGAGGTTTGACTTAGATCGGCATCCCAGTTTTGTATAAAAATATCTTTTACCCTTTGTTTAAATATTGTTATGCCCCCGGAATCACCGATTCGGTGGGCATCTAGTTGTTGGCCTGTCTGTCTATCTGTCTGTCTGTCTCTTTGTCTGTCTGTCGAAAAAAAAATAACCTTGACCACTACTTTTGAACCATAACAGGTACGGCTACCATATTTCACATGTGTATTCCTTGTGACATGACCTTTCTGTCAGTACCCAAATGTTTGACCTTGCGACCTTCACCTTGACCTTTGACCTATATTTTGAAAACTTTTATCATTGATTATAACTTTTGAACAGTAACAGGTATACAGGGATTTCATACTCACTCACATGTGTATTCCTTGTGACAAGACCTTTCATTCAGTACCAATAGTTTTGACCTTGACCATTACCTTCGACCTAGATGTTGCCATTCGGGGGCATTTTCGACACCTTGATTCATCCATACATAATTAAAACCAAAATTATTCAATATATATTTAACCTTTGATGCCCAATTATCTTTATTTTCATTTATATCATTTAACATTTGTTTGTATATTGCCTTTACATATTTGCGTTCATCTGTTCTCGTGACTTTTAACCAGTATTTAATTATCAAAGAAAGGCGTTGTCACTTCCAATTCACCGTATATAAAATTATTAGGAGTCTGACTTTTGACTTGTAGTAGTTGCTTATAAAATCTAGTATGCAGCTTTTCTGCGTGTTAAAACTTGCCCTTCTTGATGAAAGGACGCTCCTGAAGAAAATGATATGCCTAAATAAGTAAATTGTTTCACTATTTCTAATGGATTACCGTTGTATTTAAAAACTACTTTTTTTCGATAGGACCCTCCTGAAGAAAATGATATGCCTAAATAAGTAAATTGTTTCACTATTTCTAATGGATTACCGTTGTATTTAAAAACTACTTTTTTTCGATTTTTTTTCCATATTTTCTAATTATCATGACGTTTGTTTTCTTCACCTTTACTGATAATTTCCATTTTTCGTATAACGTATTTCAAGACCATTTTGTAAACTGCACTCGCTTTCTGCAAAATAAAACTATATCGTCCGCATATAGAAGTAAATACAATTGTAACGTGCCCATATCCACGCCGTCAAATTCATTTAGAGACATGTAGTCCTCTAAATCATTTACATACATTGCAAAAATAAATGGGGACATACAGTCCCCCTATGGCGCTCCAATGAAACAACTGAAACTTTCACTTAAGTTATCATATTTTACCCTTGACTTGATGTTTAAAAAAAATTGAAATCCTGGAGCAAAATGGTGCATTTTGGTGACTTCTGAGGATGTTTTCAAAATGTTGAGGGAAGGCTTTCTTAGGTCATATTTAAAAATAAAATTTCATTAATTTTAGCAGTAAAATCCTGCCAAGAAGTAATGGGTTGAGAAAAAATGTGCTGAGAGGTCCACAATTTCAAACTTGCTAAGATTTGGTCTGTGCAATGAATGTACAAATTGAAATGTGTTGATGTATTGTCTACACCATCATTGTAATGTTGTTTATCAGAAATAGAATTATTCCTTTTTTTTACTGAACTTTTAATCAAAATGTGTGTCTCAGTGTTGTGTTCTTCAGCAGTTGGATTTTCAATAGAGACGATCAGATATCTGTCACGACCCTTGAGCTTGCTTTTCTCAGAAACAATGTAAACGATATCGCCCACTGATAACTCTTGACATGTCAGAGGCTTATCTCCCTTCATTTTTGATTTTTCACTGTAAGGATGATTACGGAGACGGTTTTCATGCTAATTTAAAATAACATCTCTATCTGAAATTGGTAACTGTTCGTTTGTAAACTGGTTTCGTTGACACCACAGTTCACGTGATGGTAAGCCACAATTACGAATGCGCGAATTCAGTCTAGCTATGACAATTGAAAGATCCAATTCAGAAACTGGACCACAAGATGGATCATGACGGAGTAGTTCATTTTCTAATTCGAGAATTGCCCTCTCAGCTACAGGATTCTTATTAACATTTTTCACTCGACCAATTTCAAGCACAACTCTGAAGGATTTAAGTGTTTCGTCGTCTCGCAAGGCCACAAACCCTGGAGCTGCGTCACATCTGATAACAGCATATGGGCCCTCAAGTGGATGCAGCCCGAGGATTAGCTTCAACAAAGCTTTCCTTAGAGTATTATGTTGTTCATTTTCAATTATACAAGCTGCGGTATAAGAGCTCACAGTTTCACGAATCGCAATTATCAGTTGTTTATTCGTTTTAAGACATCAGCAGCGAAAGAAATCCCAACGACCTCTGGTGGAGGTGTTGTTGACTGTTCATTCAGGGTAGTTGGATACTTCTGCAATGATGCACAGGTATGACACGATTCACAGACGCGATCAATGGCGTTATTCATGTCCAGAGCGTAAAAGTGCCTTTTCATTACAAGTTGCATTTGATGTTTGGTTGGATGATTCAGCTTTAGATGGAGTGCTGTCACAAGTCCATCAATGACTGGGCTCGGTACAACTATATGTTCATTGTAGGGTGTAAGTGGACTAGTTTTCGGTACCACCAATAAATTATCCTTTGCGATTGAGACCACATTAAGATAACGTTTAACGTCTTTTATATTAGTCAGTTTATTTGAAGGACGAGTGCCTTGTTTAAGATGAGCATGAGTTCTGCGAAGATCCGGGAATTCAGACTGGATATCCGACCATGCAGAACGCGTAGTGAATGGTAAATTGGACAGTTTTTTTAGAATGTCATTCACCTTAACCGATCTGACAACAGAATTTTCAATTATAAAAGAGGAGATCTGACAGTGCGGTTCTGTGCAGTATGGCGCATTGCGACTTGCGACGTCTGATGCTATATTCGCGGTTCCTGCTAAATGCCTTATGTTAAGGCTGTACCGGCTAACTAACGACAAAAACGATGTCAATCTAGGGCTGGCAGAAAACTCCCCACGGTAGAGTTTCTCGACAGCTTGTACGCATGGCTTGCTATCCGTCAAAATGCATGATCTATGTTTAGACTGAACAATATATGGACTGAAATGTTTGATTGCAGCGGCAATCGCGAGCGCTTCAATTTCGCATGGGAGCCACGTAACTTGGTGTTTCCGTAACTTAGCGCTAAAAAAGCCAGCTAGTGAAAGTTTGTCGTTTCTTGTCACGTAAAGAGTTGCGCCTATGCCGCGTCTGACAACAGATCCATCAGTTACAATCCATAATTGGTCTGAAGCCCTAGGAAGTACTATAGCCTGATGCTTCATTATAAATTATTGAGCTTTCCCAAATTGTACATTTAAGTCATCAGTCCACTCAAGCTTTTCCTGTGGACGTCGGCCTGCAATTGTGTCGTCAAGTGGGGCAAGTATAGAGGAGCAATTGGGTATAACTCTTGCAAGCGCTTTGTAAGCACCAATGAATGACCGAAGGCCATGTACCGTTGTAGGAGGTTGGCAAGAGGACAATACAGAGATGCGGTGGGCATTAGCAGTGATGGTACCATTTGACCATGTCCAACCTAGAATTGTTGTTGAAGTAGGAGCGACAACAGTCTTGGAAGGTGACAATCTCAAATTTGACTTGTGAAGGGCTGCAATGACACGTTTCCAATTTGAGTATAACTCATCTAGACTGTTAGCACCACAATATAGGTCAGCAGCCAACTTTGTAACTATGCCATCCTGAAGACAGTCACCCGGAACTCGACAGTTCTTCCAATGCTGTCTTAGACCCAGGCATACCCATAGCAGTGCGAGTATAGACCCTTACGCCTTTAAATGGTGTTGCAACACCACAATACTTCATAGAATCTTTATAAAGTGGAATTTGGTAGAAAGCACTCGTAAGATCAGTTTAAACAATGTACTTCCAAGGAGCAATAAGGCGAAGAATTGAATCTACATCAGGCATGAGGGATGGTTGGGGCTTACTGTACCGGCCGAGCGAAGTAATTGAATGAATTGTTGCTCCAATATGTTTAGCAACAGAACTGTTGATCATACTAATTTCTGCGCCAGTATCGAGCGTGACAGTTAACGCGTAATGCTTATGAAAAACTTTCATGGTAGGTGATTTCCTAGTACTAACTCTACGTGAAGATGGAAGTGCGGGATAATGTGTCAGTCGCGTGCTCATATTGATCATCGGGATCATCGGTTTGGTAACGGTTCGCAACATGATCGTTATCTTCGGTGGTCTGTCTCACTCTGGAATTTAATAACTGTTTATCAGAGTCCGGTAAAAAGTTACACTTGCTTAAATAATGTTGGTAACGTGATCTGCCAGCTTGTTTACATTTACATAGTGGGCAGATTGGTGTTCGTTTAGGACTTGGAAGGTAATTTAGGTTTGAAGGTAGATCTAAGAACCTTGGATTCGTTGAGCGATTAGATTTCATCCAGTAAGCTGTCTAACGCCTGTGAGATCTCAGGTTTGATGGAAGCTAGTGTCTTCAATCGGAGGTCTGTTCCATAGCGCTGTTTGACAAGAGCCGGGAGACCTGGATGAATTAAGCGAAGCCACGTCAGAATGATGACATTTTCCATCGATGGGGTAAGATCTTCGTCGTCAGTTGGGAGGTCCCCATGATGTGTAATATTGCCACCTGCCTTGAGAAGGTTGTCTTCTGCGAAACTAATTAGTCTCTGGTACAAATCCTCCGGGCGCTCGTCTGGTTCCAATTTAATGTCATTGAAGTTCAAAAAGTTTGACCTTGAGCTTTGAAAGCCATAATGAAGACGAATAGCTTGCCATATATTTACTAGGGATGTAGAGTTCTTGATGATCGTACTTCTTGAAATTATATATAAATCGAGGTGGGCTACTTTCTGTTCCGCTGTACGTCGTTTCGCCTCCGGAACTGCTTCACCGTCGTCGTTTAGACCACGTACGGGATTACCCGGGGTTTTTTTGGCCATGTAAACCCGTCAACCAAAAATGGAGCAAAGTTGGGGTCCAAAGACAGGATGTAGTGGAGATTTTGATGCCAAGACTCGAACGAAGTAATTGTCTCATGCTTTGACAAAGTCCACTGTTTGGGAGCACGATGTGTGGCCATTTTTAATTATGAACTGATTTGCGAATTTGGTTAAACCAACTTTTCCCGGCCGCTTTTGGCTATATTCTTGTAGACTGTCCGTTAATGACGATATAAATCAACAGTTCTGGAAGTCTGGGTCGTCATCCAGCTGCCACCACGCCAGTAAACAATAATACGGGATAGGTTTTATGTTTATTCACACAACGTTCAATAACAAAGTGAAACGACAATGAAGAGAGGAACAACAACCAAAGGGGAACCACTCTCACAAGAGCAAGGTGTAGCACCACTAAATGTTCACAGGTCAAGGGACACTATACATATAGTGGCGCAAAGCCTAAATCTGAAATTGTGTCAATGTGTTACTCTGTCCCATAAGTATTTCCTGTGCCTTGAACTCTCATAAAAAAAGCACAGAAAGGGACAACTATACTTTCCCGACTTTGATTAAATATATTTTCAATTAAATTGTAAAAAATCTTTTTCTTGTTTTTTGAAAGTTTTGTCATTATTATTTAAGACGGACATTATATACTAGAATAGCCAACTGACTATCATTTGAAAAAGTGTTTCTTATTTAAACCTTTCCCACTTTCAAACGTATTTGCAGCCGACGACTTTTGAAAACAATGTTTTCAACTATATTCAATGATTACACTTCTAATAAATGTGATTTTCTGTATCTTTGCTCAGATTTTTTTGAAATTGGTCTCCTGCAGAGTTTTTATATTGTGGGGTGGGTTGTGATTTGTTAAAGGGCAAGCAGGATTGGGAATTGAGTATTGCACTTATCCTAATGAAACACTCGCCTGCCTGTGCATGGTTTAGCTTAACTTAACTTTTTAATGTTCTTTTCATCACCAACTCATTCATCTATTAGTAATCAACTCTATGAACGAAATAATCGCGTCAAAACTGTCAAGGTCAAATGTTGAACTGTGTAATACAAATTTAGAATAAAAGGATGAATCAGTTATGTTGTAATAACCAATATCCGCTGGTCATTTACCTGATTTTGGCCGAAAGAAATGATCGATTTCTTGCAAGATTTATTCGTTCCTTATTCGTTCTGCCTATTATAATCAAAAGTATTCTAAACGCTTTATAAACAAGTGTTTAGAACATTGACTCGCAAGCGTCGTAATTTAAAGCGCTCAAATGATTTGATGAAATCTCTTTCTTAGAAGTCGGGAATTTAGACGCAGACCTTGTCGAAAGCACCTATCCAAAATGCAAAAGTCGTCGTTAATCGTTGCCTTTCGGCTAGCAGCTATCGCAGAATACTCCTAAAACACTATTTATTCATATATTTAAAAAAAATCCCTGTCATAATTGTGGCACAGCTTTAAAGTTTTGTCATTTTGCCACCGTCACTGTGCATCAGTGAAAGAAATAAAGTTTATTTTTACCCTTTCCTACATACAACGGTTGTACTGTAGGCTAATTAAAAAACATACTAGGCAATTAACTGGAACCTTGCTACACACGGAAGCGTGATTTAACAACCATTTAATATGATTATATTGTAGAGAGTTATCCAAGCTAATTCAGAGTAGAAATATTTCTGATGCCGCAGCAAATTCTCCGTAGAATATAAATATACCGCGGAATTTCTTCATTTGCCACAATATGTCCAAGAGTCGTCTGCTGTAAAGGGTCGGTATGTCAATTAGGGTTGATATCTCCGGTTTATTTATCTGAATAGTTCAGAATAGCCTTTCAAAAGTTGCCTGCAGCAAATGCATATGTAAGTGGAAAAAAAATGCTATTCAAATATCACAAACAAATCTACTTTTTCAGAAGGTATATTCCTTTTTTTTATTAGAGGAAACAAAGAGTTACAATTTACCAAGGGTAATT
>JASEVX010000003.1:126562235-126890967 GCA_031761405.1 Serripes groenlandicus | reverse complement strand
CATATACGAGTATTCGTTGATATTGTTCAACTGTTGTTGAAAACTTTCTGGGCTAATGGTAAAAGGTGCTATATCGTCTGCAAAATTAATATAAATAAAGAGAGTAAATCTTAATTTGAATCCGTCAAATGTTCAATATCTATTACATCGCTTACATCATTAAAAACAAGAGCTGTCGGAGGACAGCATGCTCGACTTTTTTGTGCTTGCCAATAAAACAAAACTTTTTTGGGGTGATAGTCGAAAGAGAGTCATAATTCTTACAAAAACCTTTACTGATTTATGCACTCTTGACTGTTGGTGGAGGTAATGATGGTAAAATGATTTGTGTAAGTGTTTAAGCTATATCTCTAATTGTTTTGAAAAAAGTTGATTTTGTATGAATAACTTAACCAAAATTATAAATCGAAAAAGGGCCATAATTCTTAAACAAAACTTGACAGAGTTATGTACCCTTGTCTGTTGATGGAGGTAATGATGGTAAATAAGTATTGTAAGTTTATAAGTTAAATCACTAATGGTTTTGAAAAAAAGTGGGGTGGCATGAAAAACTTAACAAAATTCTAAGTAAAAAAAGGGCAATAATTCATACAAAAACCTTGACAGAGTTATGTACTCTTGTCTGCTGATGGCGGTAATGATGGTGAATAAGTGTTGTAAGTTTCAAAGCAATATCTGTAGTGTTTTTAAAAAAAAAAAGGAAATTGGTACAAAAAACTTAACCAACATTCTAAGTCGAAAAAGGGCAATAATTCATACAAAAATATTGACAAGAGTTATGTACTCTTGTCTGTTGATGGAGGTAATGATGGTGAATAAGTGTTGTAAGTTTTAAAGCAATATCTGTAATGGTTTTGAAAATAAGTAAATTGGTACAAAAAACTTAACCAAAATTCTATGTCGAAAAAGGGCCATAATTCTTACAAAAATATTGACAGAGTTATGTACTCTCGTCTGTTGGTGGAAGTAATGATGCTGAATAAGTGTTGTAAGTTTCGAATCCATATCTGTAATGGTTTTGAAAAAAAGTGAATTGGTACAAAAAAGTGGGGTGGCATGAAAAACTTAACAAAATTCTAAGTAAAAAAAGGGCCATAATTCTTACAAAAACCTTGACAGAGTTATGTTCTCTTGTCTGTTGATGGAGGTAATGATGGCGAATAAGTGTTGTAAGTTTCAAAGCAATATCTGTAATGGTTTTGACAAAAAAGGGAATTGGTACAGAAACCTTAACCAATGTGTGACACCAACGCCGACGCCGACGCCGACGAAGACGTCGACGCCGGGGCGAGTAGTATAGCTAGCCTTTTCTTCGAAAAGTCGAGCTAAAAAGTAGAAACAAAATAGTGGACAAGGAATCACCTTGTTCTAAACCTACCGATACGTCGAAAAAGTCAGAGAAAGTGCTAATTCCGTCTATTTTTATACAAGATTTTACGTTACTATAAATAGATTTCAACATACTCACCATCTTACAGCTAATGCCCAACTTGATTAATTATGCCCACAAGATATTTCTATTAATCGAATCAAACGCCTTCTCATAGTCGATAAAAGCACAATACAATTTACGTTGTTTTTTCCAATACATCTTGTATAACGGTATGTAAAAGATATAATACAGTCTACAGTACTACACTCATCTATAAATCCAAACTGAGACTCGTTCAATAATTGTTGAGGCTCGCACCAGTCGTTTATCCTATTACGTAAAGCCAGTGAGAACAGTTTACCTAAGGCATTTACTAGTGTAATGCCTCGATAGTTGTTCGGATTTGTTGGGTCACCCTTTTTGTGAATGGGTACAATTATTCCTTTACCCCACAATAATGGGTAAGTGCCTGATTCAAATATCTTGTTAAACATTATTGTAAGATAAGGAGAGATTATGGTGTTAGCGTCGATTAGAAAATCGGCCACATTACCTGTGAAATCCGCACTTTTGTTTCTATTAAGGCATTTAATGGTTTTGATTATTTCTGCATCGGTAAAAGGACGGTCCAGTTCATCAACCGATAATGGGCTATCTCTAGAAAATGTTTGATCCGTGCTGTGCGTGTCCGTCGAGGACTCTTCACTACATAGCGTTTTGAAAAAGTCTACAAAGTAGTGTGCGTTTATGTCAGTGTTAGCACTTTTCTTGCATTGTTTTGATTTATTTATATATTGCGAGAAATTTCTAGGTTCATTTGTTGTCATAATAGAAATTCTTTCATTTTCTTTGTTGTTATAAAGTTGTTTATTTTTTCGTTTATATTGTACATATTTTTGTCTTTGCGTCAAGAAATGCATTTTGTTTGCTTCACTCGTTTTAGCTTTATATAATCTTCTTGCTACGTAAAATTTGGATTTAAGATATCTACACTATGTATTTAACCATGGTGCACCCGTAGACTTTCTTTTGTTATCACTTGAAAATGTCCTACCGTGAAGACTAAACGAAATATTGGACATATCTTCTGCACAATTATCGATATCAACTTCATTTGAGCCCAAATTCAATACAATGTTTTCGAAATGTGGCTTATACTCTAAGAAAGCACTGTCTAAAGAAGGCCTGTCTGTGCTTTTCCAAATTATTCTGTGTGTTTTATCATTTGAATTGCTTTTACCACCATGCGGGTTTCTGCTTTCATTAAACAACATAGAAAATACTATAGGGCAATGGTCCGAAAACTCTGTTAAGTCACCAACAATCATGTATTCAATATTACGCGTATTTTTGGCCGGATTGCTTAAGCAATTCCGGTCTATAGATTGGCGATGTCCGTCTGTCCGTCTGTCTGTCTGTCTGTCTGTCTGTCTGTCCGTCAACATTTTGGTTAAAGTTTTAGGTTAGGCAAAATGGTTAAAGTTTCTGGTTAAGCAAAATCTCAGACATGGAAAGAGCTACAAACTTGAAAATTGGTCTGTGTGTAGCCACTAACATGTTCTTTTGATTTCCATGATAACTCTTCACCTTCACCTTCCTATTGCCCGTCTGTCTGTCTGTCTGTCTGTCCGTCAACATTTTGGTTAAAGTTTCTGGTTGAAGCAAAATCTCGGACATGGAAACAGCTACAAACTTGAAAATTGGTATGTGTGTAGCCACTAACATGTTCTTTTGATTTCCATGATAACTCTTGACCTTCACGTTGCTATTGCCTGTCTGTCTGTCTGTCTGTCTGTCTGTCCGTCAACATTTTGGTTAAAGTTTCTGGTTGAAGCAAAATCTCGGACATGGAAACAGCTACAAACTTGAAAATTGGTCTGTGTGTAGCCACTAACATGTTCTTTTGATTTCCATGATAACTCTTGACCTTCACGTTCCTATTGCCCGTCTGTCTGTCTGTCTGTCCGTCAACATTTTGGTTAAAGTTACATCACAGCAACTTGCGTTTTAATTTGCTTTCAACAGTTTTATAGTTATATCAACTTGTGTTTTAATTTGCTTTCAACAGTTTTATAGTTATATCATGGCAACTTTCGTTTTAATTTGATTTCAACTGTTTTATAGTTATATCACGACAACTTGCGTATTAATTTGCTTTCAACAGTTTTATAGTTATATCACTGCAAATTGCGTTTTAATTTGCTTTCAACAGTTATATAGTTATATCACAGCAAATTGCGTTTTACTCAGCTTTCAACAGTTTTATGGTTATATCACGGCAAGTTGCGTTTTAATTTGCTTTCAACAGTTTTATAGTTATATGGACTTGTGTTTTAATTTGCTTTCAACAGTTTTATAGTTTTATATTATTTATATTTTATTATTTATTATTTTATTATTTTTGGCCGGATTGCTCTAGCAATTCCGGTCTATAGATTGGCGATGTCCGTCTGTCCGGATGTCTGTCTGTCAACATTTTGGTTAAAGATTCAGGTTGAGGCAAAATCTCAGGACTGGAAAGGGTTACAAACTTGAAACTTTGCCTGAAACTAAAAAGTAACAAGTTCCATTGATTTCTAGGGTTACTTTGACCTTGACCTTGGTTTGTCGATTTTCAAGGTCAAATTGCCGACAATCCGGCCTTACCGTCTTTAGCGGTTTCTTGTTAACATTATAATATGTTCTTTTACCATTATCGATACGCCCATTGCAAATGGAAAGCTCATTATATTTACACAATGTTAGTAGATTATACCCAAAACTGTTTACCTGGTCGTCACGTGACCTTCTCGTCGATATATCTCCCGCGCATTCACAGGGCGGTACAGCGGTCCAAATTATCCTTTAGTATATAATCCGGTCGACTTCCTGTTCTCGCATTGAAGTCTCCCGTTAAATACACTTCACCCATCTGACCGTATTTTATAACATTTCTGTCTAAGATTTCAAAGAAATCACACTGATAAAGCATAGAATTTGCGTTTTTATAAACAGATGAATCTTCCGGTGCGACGTAGCAAGCACACATAACTCTATCATTCTCAAAACTGAACTACTCCTTTTTGGTCGATATGTCTATTTTGTTTTTAAATCTTGATCTGTATATATTTTCTTTGTTTTTGGCCTAGGGCATGATATGTGATCGTATCCTTCTATATCTAGATTACTGTATCTCGAGGTCCATGTTTCCGTTAACAGCACAATATCATATTTTTGTAATATGCTTAAAAAGTAATTATCAACGACATTTTTGTTAAGTCCATTAACGTTCCATAGAAGGAAATTCATTTGCTTTGCTTGACACCCTTAACTCTCTTGAACTCCATTACCCCTGTGAATCTCACCGTTTATATAGAGTTTATCATAGGAGATATATGCACTTTTCCCTTCGCTCTTAGCTTGTATCAATATAGGGATAAGGCTTCTCCGTTTTTATGCCCCGGCATACGAAGTATGAGGGGCATATAGTTTTCCGGTCTGTTAGTCCGTCCGTTCGTCCGTCCGTCCGTCCGTTCGTCCGTTCGTCCGTCCCGCTCAGGTTAAAGTTTTTGGTCAAGTTAGATTTTAGTGAACCTGATGTCCTATCATTATGAAACTTCACACAAATGACAATCAACATATCATTGTTTAAAAAATTGTATCAATTTGAGGTTGGACCAACTGTTCATCCGTCTGTTCGTCTGTCTGTTCGTCCATTCCATTCTCAGGTTAAAGTTTTTGGTCAAGTTAGATTTTAGTGAAGCTGATGTCCGATCATGATGAAACTTCACACAAATGACAATCAACATATCATTGTTTAAAAAATTGTATCAATTTGAGGTTGGACCAACTGTTCGTCCGTCCGTTTTAAAATATAGTTAACAACCGGGGCATCCGTGTTCCATGGACACATTTTCTTGTTCTTGAATACATTTCGGGAATTGATCGCTAACTCGGACGGATATTTCCCAACTCTTCCCTTACACTCTTCCTATGGACAACTTGTCTTGAAAGAACTTTACAGCTATAGGTCTCTTTTTCTCCCGGTTATATTTACCAACTCTATGAGCTCTGTCTATTTTTATTTGTTTGGCGCGTAGCCAAACAGAATATTGACGGCGTTTCGAGCCTCTGTTTCTTAAGTCAAAAGTTTTGATTCATACGCCCTGAATGTAGTTTCAACTACATGCGCTTACCTTTCAAATATACCACGATCTATGTAAGAATGTTATGTCTATTTTAAATAAGTGTTATAACCTCGTTCTGCAGTTACAAAAGAAATTGGAAATGAAATGAAACAATGTATTTAAAAAATGAACGCGGAGAGATTTAAAAATCACAATGAGTGAACTGCTACAAGGAGAACTATTTCCGGTTTAAGCTCCAGATACGGCATTTGAATTTTCAATCACGCATTGAAATGTAGATACAAAACAGAATTGAAAATATTTTCCTTGTGTCTTGTCAGCCATATAAATATAGTATAACGAATTAAAAAAACAAATATTTGCGTCATAAGATGCATTTAAAATGAGAGTGACACATTTGCAGAGAAATCGTGATCGTCAAATTCTAAATTATAAATACAACGGTATGGGTTATTATTTTACCAAGCTAATCAGTTAAAGACAGATGTATGCTAAATCATCAATTAACACCTATATACACCGATAATTGAACCAAGGGTCGAACAGTCTAAGCAATCAGGGGTCTCCATGGCAACGAAACCAAATTCTTTTTCTCCAAAACTGGTTGGCGGATTTTCGAATTATTTTAAAGTGTTCCTTGGATAACCGTCTATCAGATTCCTTCAAGCCATGTTGATTGGTCGAAAACATGGCCGCCAGGGGGCGGCGCTATTTTCCCTTATATGGCTATAGTGAAAACTTATAAAATCTCTTCCTCTGAAAGTGTACGGTCGATTTTCAAATAATTTGTAGAAATGTACCTTAGGTGACACTCTATCAGATTCCTTCAAGCCAAGTTGATTTGTAGAAAAACATGGCCGCCAGGGGGCGGCTCTTTTTTGCATTATATGGCTATAATGTAAACTAAAAAAATCTTCTCCTCCAAAAGTGTTCGGCCGATTTTCAAATAATGTTCATAGGCTGACCCTCTATCAGATTCCTTCAAGCCAAGTTGACTGGTCGAAAAACATGGCCGCCAGGGGGCGGGGCTTTTTTGCATTATATGGCTATAGTGAAAACTAGAAAAATCTTCTCCGAAAGTGTTTGGCCAAATTTCATTTTTTGTGTAGAAATGTTCCTTGGGAGACCCTCTATCAGATTCCTTCAAGCCATGTTGATTGGTAGATCAATAGGACGAAAAACATGGTCGAAAAACATGGCCACCAGAGGGCGGGGCTGTTTGGCCTTATATGGCTATAGTGAGAACGTGAAAATCTCCTCCTCCGAATGTGTTTGGCCAATTTCCAATTTTTTGTTGTAGAAATGTTCCTTTTGAGACCCTCTATCAGATTTCTTCAATCCATGTTGATTGGTCGAAAAACATGGCCGCCAGAGGGTGGGACTATTTGGCGTTATATGGCTATAGTGAGAACTTAAAAAATCTTCTCCTCCGAAAGTGTCCGGCCGATTTTCAAATAATTGTGTAGAAATGTTCCTTCGGAGACCCTCTATCAGATTTCTTCAAGCAATGTTGACATGGCCCCCACAGGGCACTCTGGAGGTTGCATTTGGAATCTTTGTCAGAATAATTGTCTTGATGTGTATTACATTGCTTAATTCAGTTGAGCGATCTAGGGCCATCATGGCCCTCTGGTTAAGCAGGAAGCTTTTGAGTAAGATTTTAGAAAACCCTTGGTCAATTGTGATTTTTTTTGTATAACAAAAATTGGTAAATACTTATATGAGTAAGTCGGGGCCATAATGGTTATCCATTTGTATTACATGTCTTTTGAAACTTGGTAATTAAATATGTTATTCACATGTATGTCTCATGATTTATTTTTATAGACATCTAAAAATGGCATATAATTTTAACGGTTGCGTCATTTATTCTTTTACTCGAAGTTGTAATATTTATTAAACAATGCATAGTTTATAAATCACATATCTATGCAAAGTTTTATGTACCCAAACAAATTCGGTGCCTTCAGCGCTTTGATTATATGAGTCTACGCATTTTCCATACCTAGTTTTAGGTCGCAAAGTTCATGGATCAAACGTGAACAGTTTTCACTTACGCGATCTTCGTGGCTCTTCCCTTCTTCTACGTTGTAAAACAGTAAATTGTCGCGCATTGAATGTGATTGCAGATCCGTTATTTCATCACTTAGTTTTTTTATTTTCACTAAATAATCGACTGCATTCTGACCTCATTTTCTCATTATGTGTTTGCCCTTTCTTGATCTCATTCTCTATTTCTACCTGCTTATTATTCATCTCATCAAATTTCTTACTCTCGAAGCTCTTGCTTTGCTCAATGTCCGCTATCTTTTTGTCGGTTTCTGAAACTTTCTGCTCTAATGTATCTATTTTATTATTCATGTTTGATAGTTTTTGTGACATATCTGCTATTCTCCCGTCTATACTATCCAATTTACAAAGTCCCTTTTCTATATTCACCAGTTTTTCTAAAATTATGTCTTGATTCCCATTTTGCTCAACTGATTGAGCTGGTTGCATAAATTGTCGGTTTTGGATGTACTGGTTCTATATCGGGGATTGGGACATATGTTGTGGGTGAGGGGGCATATTATAGCTCATCGGCGATGTTATCGCGCTCGTGTTTACATTTGCTTCATTCATCTTGTCGCTTTGATGCTCAATATTTTGTTCCCTTTTCTCGCCCTTATTTTTATTCTGATCTAGATTGTTTAACAAATAATGTTTTTGAGGTTGCTCACTTACTGTGTCGGGCGATGCTTCTGACTTTGTCCGCGTTTTACTCGTCTTCTTTGTTGACTGTTGTCCCTTTGGTCCATCAGGGACGTAGATAAGAGGGATAGGCAACTCCACCTGTACACCTCTTATCTGGTTAAAATATCACACATAGAAATAAAATTGTCCAAATTTTCACATTTTGTAGCAAATAAAACTTTGAAGTCACAATTGGCACATAAACAAAACATACATATTCTGAAAGCTTAACATTTCAACTAAGGTTAGAGATACAATGAATAACTGGATTTTTTTTTTTTTGTATTTTGAACAATGACTGGTTTAAAAGACACAGATATTTGGTTTTCTGAATTATATTATATTTTTCCAAAAATTAATAGACTGACATTTTTCATACGGATAACATATTATCAAAACCTGTAATATATTAAAATATTATCTACTGCAATAGAAGAATGTTTAAACTTCCAGAAAATATATTTTTTATTTTCATATCTTGAATAGTTTTTTAGTTTTACTTGCTACAAATGTCGGCACGGGTGATATTTTAGCATATAATTTAGTTACTTACCCCTCTTATCTACGTCCCTGATCCCATTTAGCTATTTTGGCGCCATTCATTAACACAAAGAGGAACTTTCATTTTTCCCGTTTAATAATGAAATTACTACACATATTTGTATCAGTTAATGCCATAAAAGCTCCATGCATGTTGTTTCGCCCTTAAATCACCATTTGAAATAATTATATTTTTTTTTTTTATCATTTAATCCAACAAACTTAATTTTTCTTTTTAATATACATGGTAATGAAAATAGTAATAATTCAATTAATAGTTGTCAAACAAAGTAAATACATTTATTAGTTGATGATTATGTTATTTAGTTGATGTTCCTTAAATAATGAAACTTGTTTAACCAAGTTAGACACTAATATGTATCTAAGTTGGGAAAACTAGATGAATTATGATTAACATACATGAATTAAAACATATAAATACAATTTTGAAAAAAAAAGATGGTGAGAGAGTATAATTCAAAAAATAAAATAAAATAATATATATATAATACAAATCTTTCCGTATTAGTACATCATTTATTCGTATTCGACATATAATGGTTTCTCAGCTTAAATCTTTCAGCGCCGAATTGTTTAAAGTAGACTCTTCCATGTTCAGATTCGGGCGACACTAGTCCATGTGCTATAAGAGTTTCGTAATATTTGGATAACTACAAGGCAAACAATGCTGATTTCGGGTGGGACAGCTCGTTACGAGCTGACTCACCTGAATCAGTATTGTTTGCAAAAAGCTCAATATTGCCTTTGGCGCTGAAAGAGTTAAAAGCATACATACAATAATGTTTGGTTAGGGTTTTATTTATTTGTAGAATCAATCAGATTTGTAAATTTAAATACATTTGGTAGATTTACGTAGTCTTTTTCAATGTCTTTGTTCCTTATTTGGGTAAATAATTAACAAATTATAACAACGTCGTACTCATCTTCTAAATCGTTTAAAGTATAAAGCTCACTTTTCCAGAGGTTTCTATCATTTCTATGTCTCCCATGTTCAATCATTGACGCCGCGTGGAAGCGCGGCGTCAGTATTGAATAGGTTTTAATTGTGTACCATGGGGTGACGTAATCTCCAACTCATTCTGATGAATCATATAATATGAAATAATCAATTGATAATCTAAAACGAACATCAAACTAAACCTAAATACCAAATATTTACACCTTTAAACTGTTAACCTTCAAAATGTGGTCCTTCCTCATACTCGGCCTTTTTGGACATTTTAGGAAATCGGCATTTCCGTACCTATAATCGGCCTTTTTGGTCTGTGCCTTTTAGGCATTCGGCATCTTTGGACCTATACCGATGTAGTTAGATGCTTTTGGCCCGTACAGTTTTAACCAATAATTAAATTTAAAAGTCAAATAACGCCAAATACGTCCGCTAACCTAAAACCTTCGTTTGCGTAGAAATGAGTGTATACCATCACCAGAATGCATTGAATATATGATATTGAGTTTAAATGCATTGTGAATGTGTATAGGATGCACTGGAAATTATTGATTTGATCAATTTTAATATTTTGACCTTGTTTGAAAGTGAAAGTAGAGAATGCTAAATACCGATTTTATCCGGCCAGATTTGGCCCAAAATGACGAAAACCATTTTCGCCCAGTGAGTTCTTTCTTGCATAATGCATCACCCGGTCCACCCCATTTTCTTTGGATTGTTTTAAATCTTAGAGGTAGCTCTTTTCAATGATATATGGTGTTCTACATGGGAAACGCTTAGAAGTTGTGACAATTGAGGACTGAAACTGGTCGATTTACATGGAAACAAAGAAGGAATGTATTTGGTGTATTGTAACATATACGGGTCTGCCTATTTATGTAAAGTGTGAATCTATTAAGTTCTGAATATAAAGCTAACGAGTTTGTTGACCTTTTCACATTAATTTACCACTTTCCGACTTTTCTGTGGACTCGCTCAAGCTATTCAGCCCTGTTAAAACCGCACACTTCACAATTATAATTCTGTATTGAGGCTACGTATGAATAAAAAAGGTTCAACATAATATCAACTGGGATGTCCATATCTTTTGTACTATTAAATAATGACCCCATCGCCCGAAGGCTCTTACCGGCCAATGTATTAGTGGCATGTGACCTAACGCAAGAACAGCACATGAACGATTTCCCAGATGTGATGTAAACGACAATACCGTGTAGGTATACAAGATAAGAACAATTAATGGATCAACAAGACGAATGTTTGACGCGAAGCGTCAAAGAGAAGCCGCAATGTTTCGTTGTTCATGTAGAAATAAGAAAAAAGAACATTTAAATCCACAAACAACTGTAGACGGTTATACGCTGACATATTTATCCCTTTGAAGACTGTTGGATACTTCAAATTACCTCCCTTTAAGCAATACAAGGATATTTACCTTGTGATTCGTATGAATAAGATTAATAAACATGAATGAAAACTATTATTTAATTTAGTAACAACATCAAAATCAAATTTAAGCCAAGATAAATGTGTACACATTTCATTAATTATTTGTAGATACCCTAATGTATAGGTATGAATATAAAATTTATAATATTATAAACAAATTTTCATTTCAACTTACTAAGTCTGTGAATCTCACAGAAACACCATTTCAATATACCAACATGTTAAAGTAAATTAAAGTATGAACCGTTTTTGTATGTACTGAAACTAGAAACGTCCGTTTGTGTATAAGTATATTTCCAATATTTGCGATTTTATATTGCGACTATCTAACCCGGCACGACGTAAACTTTCCTCTACTAAATTGGTTGTTGTATGTGGGAAACGGTTAGCTGCTGAACATGTATTTAAATGTTTAGCTGTGTTAAATATTTGTATTCCCTTTAAATTGTTTATTTAAATCGTCATACATGTGTATTATTGGACAGAGGTGTCAGACCAAATGGGAACTTAGTTAAATTGTGCGTATATTACTAGAAATTACCTCCCTTTAAGTACTACCACGATTTTTTTCTTGTGATTCGTATGAATAAGTTTGATAAACATTTACATTTCAACTAGACGGCAACATTTATTGTGAAACAGATATTTCTGTGGTTTATATATGTTCATGTCAGCACTTCTTCATCTAGAATTACTGCGTAATATATGATAGCATGTAAGGAACGGAATGGCAATAATGCCGAGCACGAGGGTAAACAACGCCAAACAACAACAACAAGAAACAGATTACATTTACTGCGTGCCTTCTCTTGTTCACTGTTCAAGATACAGTATGATTTTCGCTTAAATAAATAATGTTTAACTGTGTTAAATATTTGTATTCCCTTTAAATTGTTTATTTAAATCGTCATACATGTGTATTATTAGACAAAGGTGTCAGACCAAATGGGAACTTAATTAAATTGTGCGTATATACTTCAAATTACCTCCCTTTAAGAACTACTAGGATTTTTTTTTCTTGTGATTCGTATGAATAAGTTTGATAAACAAGACGGCAACATTTATTGTGAAACAGATATTTTGTTCATGTCTGCACTTCTTCATCTAGAATTACTGCGTAATATATTATAGCATGTTAGGAACGGAATGGCATTAATGCCGAGCGTGAGAATAAACAACGCCAAACAACAACAACAAGAAACAGATTACATTTACTGCGTACCTTCTTTTGTTCGTGGTTCCCGGTTTAACATACTATCGAAATAAAAAGCGTATGAGGCATGTAACCAATTCAGTTTACTGTTTAGACAAGATACAGTATGAATTTCGCTTAAATAAAAATGTACATATATTTAATTAATATACTGGCCTTTGTCTTTTGTTTTTAATTTGTAAAACTCACACATGTATATAGAGTGTAAAAGGGATGTTTTAAAAGTCATTACCTTAAATTAATGTACTTAGAAAGGACAAAGAGAAATCAAGATATGTGGTCACGCTGGCAGGTCTAAATATTCTCCTTGACCGAAAATTAAAAGCATCCCTACAAGAAGCCGCCTCCTGGCGGCTTCCAATAATGTTTCTATTTTAAAGACGTTTCAGAGTTTAAACATGCGTGCATATTTAGAAATGAGAGTGAAGACTTATTAACAATTATAATCCGTTACGCATAATTATTTTAAATTTAACATCTTCCCTAAATTGATATTTTAGAGTGGCATGGTTTATAAATATCTTGAAATATTGTGGAAAGGTGAAATCTTGCTTTTTTTACCGACACAGTTTTTAACTCTACGACGTTTATTTTAAAGTTACAATGTTTACTTATTTATGGTGGAATCATACCTTTGAAATAACGTCGTTTTTGACGTCAAAAAGTGCGTTTTTGCGACAATGACAGTGTTGTTAAAGAAATCGCCATTACTTTCTCATTTCAATTTGGATTCGGATAAACTGAACTTTAAACTGAAGAAAATACAATAACCTGTGTGATAATATCAATTTCATACATCTAGCATGACAATTAACGTAACATAAGGCGACTTAAAATAGAAATTTCGCTAGAATATTTTAACAGTAATTTGATTATTTCTAATTTATTAAAAATTCGCTCGAGAGATTTTTTTAAAAATAAAATATAACATAGAACACATATTCATCTACCATTTGCCAAACTTTCAATCAAATCTATCGTGTCGATTTTTAATAAATCACAATGCCGTTGAACCTCTTGTGTGCGTCGTAACGTTCACTGCGGAAATAAACATTGAGACGCATCCTGGGTAATTAAAATGAATACTTAATTTTTCCTTATAATTCAATATTCATTCAAAATTTTAGCTATCCCCTAAAGAATAATGGTAGGTAGTATATATGTGTTTCTATTTAAAGAATTAAAGTAATAACGGTCGTAAATAATTCAGCAAAAAACAACAAAATAATATTTGGATTTGTCATATGTATAAACTGACTCGTTAATTTCCTGTTCAACTGTTGTTCTATATATGAAATATAATTATGACAAATATTATATGTCACCCTTGGTTTTTTGTATCGTATTTGAGATAACAGTATACAAATGTTGTTCTCAATATGCAATTTTGAGAATTTCGAAGTCTATACCTGTCATGCAAAGCTTTTTTGGTATTCTATCCGTGATAATGTTGTTGTCGTTTGCGGCAAGTTTTTGATTAAATTGCAATTTGTGTTTACACAGCTGCGCAGTTATGTGTGATTAAAGGAATGAACATTACTATCTCATCTTATATTAACATCGATTTGAAGAGAATAATATAAACTCCGTCATGATATATGGTTCACAATTTTTCCTTAAATAATTTTTAAGCAAGATTTGGTTTATTTAACGAACTCGCTGACTAATAATACAGTTATTACCTTACGTCTAATTTACTAACAAAAACAATGCCCTAGATATTTCTCTTAAAATAAATCATTTTATTCAACACACTATTTTTTCTATAATTTACTCAAATGTGTTGGAAATATATCGGGCGGATTTTTAGTAAAACCGTCGCTATGCCGTAATACTGCTGACGTGAGCCGGTACGCGCGTTGTGGAACTGAAAATGAAACACAGCCACACATTCTTCGATCTTTCATTTCTTACTCCATATGTCCTTGTTATTTTAAAACTATCGGTACTTTGTTTTGTCTTGAGAATTGTTTTTTACCCTTAATCCAAATTTCAAGACAAACTATCGGGTTAATTTTAAGTAAATCACAATGCCATAAAACCGTAGAAGATCACACTTTTGGTCACATGTTCGTACCTAATTACTTGTGTTGTCGACACACTTCTAATTATAAAACAAAATGTGTCATTACCCGACTATAAACTGTCTATAATTTACAGACACCTGTGTAATGACATCGAAGACTCACTTCATAGTGCAGACAACGATGTGAAAGCACTCCACGGGATATGTATGTAGACAATAATAGTGGGTTATTTACCCAAACTATACAGGGAAATATTGTCAATAAACACCGGTATTCAAACAGCTCGAAGTTGAATTGAACTGCGGAGCTGTGTGAATACTATCAAGTCAAAACTTTCATAAAATCTTGTACATAAGGTTTTCCAAAGGGAAGAAAGTCAGATAGTTCTTCTCGATGTTTTATCATATAAAGTGTTTCCTTAAATAACAAAAGCATGATCACGTATAGAATAGATAGAAAGGTTTGCATGCCAGTTATAATCTTTGAATTGATGAAACTTGCATTTTGCCTGATAAAGAGAAACGCATTCTTTATTTACTGTTATCTGAAGATACATTACAAAATACCTAGAGTGACAAATAGGAAAGTAATAATAAAATATATCAACCATTTCTTCCATGATAATTCTGACGATGCTCTTATTTGAATAATTTCGTATCAGAAATGTTGGGTTATGTAAAATCATGAAACTTCATGTTATATCGAATTACTATGTGATGTTCCCGTATTAATTTGTGTATGTAAATGTATGTATGTAAATGACGAATTACATGTATTCGAATAAGTGAAATATAATCTATCTTTAAGAACTGCAAGCGACGGTTTGAGACTAATACTAATACATGGAATGTGAAAATATTATTTAACAGATAAACAGCGAAGTAGACAAGTCAGTTTATATAAAACATATTTAATATTTAAAGGAGTATAATAGATACAGTTTACCACTTTCGTAAAAGAATAACATTGATTATTCTTATGAAAAAATCGGGAGTTCATTTTAATAACCCTGGGTACGTTTCAATTTAAATTCCGCAGTGTACGGTTTGTCGGGTGACAGAGCTTTAACGTCATTGCGATTTACTAAAGATCTGCACGATAGATTTAATTAAAATTTTAGTAAATGGTAGACAAAATGTTCTTCTAAATTATATAAGTTTTTATAAAAAATCTCTCCGGCGAATTCTTATGTTACGTTAATTGTCTTGGCAGTTTTATGAAATTTACATCACTACGTAGGTAATTTTATTTTCTTCGGTCTGGTGTTAACTCTTTCAAAATACCACTTCAAACAAGAAAGTCATGGTGATTTCCTTAACAACACTGTCATTGTCGCAAAAACGTACGTTTTGGCGTCAAAACGACGTTATTTCAAAGGTATGATTCCACCATAATTCTATGCTCCCTTTCGTGTCATATGTTTTCACAGTAAAGTCTCGAAAAATACCATTTCGATATACGATTACCGGCGAATACACAAAGCATCTTTTCTGATAACGCGTCCATACACAACACGGTTTGTTAGAAGGTAGTTGTTACATTTTGTACTTGCACAATTCACCCAACGCGAAAGCTAGCCGGAATGAAGTAAACACCAGTTAAATCATTTTTAGTTCGACTTTTGAAAAAAACGAGAGCTATTGTCATGACCCTGGCGTAGTCGTCCGGTTAAGGTTTTTTGTTTAGCTCATTTTTGTCTTTCTCTGTTTTCTCCCTATCAGTCGAGCCTCGGTACCGTACGCGGTGCTCTTGTTTAAACATCTTTTTAAAACATAGTTGAAAAAACAGAGAAACATATAAAAGGAGCAATTTCTCTCTTTAACTGAAAACACTTTATAAAAAACTTATTTCGTAAATTTATTATTTCGGCTTGTTAACATTCAGAATTTTAATTTTTAGCTCGCCTATTTGAAGAAATAGGGGAGCCTATGTACTCAGCCCGGCGTCCTCGTTGGCGTTTGCGTTGCATGTTTGGTTAAACCTTTGCGTGCAAGGCCCTTTCTCAGACAC
Source organism: Serripes groenlandicus (assembly GCA_031761405.1). Classification (NCBI taxonomy): domain Eukaryota; kingdom Metazoa; phylum Mollusca; class Bivalvia; order Cardiida; family Cardiidae; genus Serripes; species Serripes groenlandicus. The sequence goes on along the minus strand of JASEVX010000003.1, from coordinate 126,874,526 downwards.
TGTGTATGCTGTTGCTTTGAAACTTCACACACTTATTCGGGGTCATTGGGTGACCTTGTATTTTAAGTCCCATAACTCTGGAATGGAATTTTCTGAATTTTGTCCCCTTTTAGACTTAAAATTTTGGTCAAACCTTTGCGTACAAGGCCTTTTCTCAGGCACTGTGTATGCTGTTGCTTTGAAACTTCACACACTTATTCAGGGTCATCAGATTTAAAAGGCCCAAAAGGGCCTGTATGGACTTGGTTAACATTTGCATGCAAGTATTGAAAAGGTGTATTATCTTGCAATAAGTGATACTGTGTGACTTAACCTAATGCTATAACTGTTCTGAAGTAGGCCCTGATAGACGATGGCCCTGATAGGCCAGCTTTATTGTCCTCCGACAACTCTTGTTAATAAATGTGCATATTTAAAATAGAACAGTGAAGACTGAAGACGCATAGGATTAATCAAATTCTAGAACACTTTCAAAGCATACGGACGACGGCTAAATGTTCATTTTAAAATTCACTCTTTTTTACTGTAAGATAAAGATATGCTAAAATAACAGCGAAAAACAACTGTTAGTCATTGCGAACAGTATAGGTCCACGAATAAGCCCGCGCATTCTGAACATTGTTAATATTGTACAGGAGGACCGCCGATGTCTAGTGGTTAGTCTCGGCGATTTGGAACCGGGCGTCCCGTGTTAGATCCCCAGTCGCGGCGCCGCCGTCATGTCGGAGTGCTCTTGGGCAAGGCACATTTCCTAGTCTAGTACTGGTTTGTTTACTCAGGGATCATGAATAAGTGAACTGTCGCCGTGATATAACTGAGATAATATTGAACACGGCGTAAAACCCCAACAAAACGAAACATGATATTGTACAAATCTGATGAACCTATGTGTGCAAACCAATATTGAAATAAACTTCTTCTTCCGTTCGGATCTGATGTATCACTGTTCAATTAATGAAACTTCTGTAAACCAATATCAATTTCATGCCTTAGCATGAATGTGCAGGCAGGTCTTTGTCCAAACATGTAATACCTGTGAACCAATATCAATGTTATGCCTTAGCATGAATGTGCAGGAATGTCTTTTTCCACACATGTAATACATGTGAACCAATATCAATTTCATGCCTTAGCATGAATGTGTAGGCAGGTCTTTTTCCAAACATGTAATACCTGTGAACCAATATCAATTTCATGCCTTAGCATGAATGTGCAGGCAGGTCTTTGTCCACATATGTAATACTCAAATGTAGGTGTTTTATGATCGTCGAGCACCGCTCTAGTATATTTAACTATTATTCTTGTTTAATACGAGTACAAATATATAAGGAAGAACATTTAATCGACTTGACATCTAAAATTCTCTTTGCTCTTGCAACGCATATGTATAACATATGTTGAATTCTGCTTCTAATAGTTCTATAACGACCAACCTATCTCAATATGTTCTAATTCTAAATTTGAATGCAAAGTTATTCATGTGATAATTAAACATTGGTATATGTTATGTATTTAGAAATAGAACAACTCGGAAAATACGACTCTGAACAAATAGAAGTACAGACTGGTTGAAATCGATTACTTTTACAATTATTTATTGGCCTAAGTTATAGCCATTCTTCGCGCTATCTTTTGTTTGTTAATATTTACTGACGCTAACTGGAGTGAGATGCAGTAGTGTGTATACAGATCATCTAGTAAATATATTATACATTTCTACATGTCTGATGATACTAGAAAATTTTCGTATTGAGTTACGAAAATATCCGGCTTTTCAAAACACTGTAGACAAAGGGGACGATTGGTCCAAACGAACCACTTCAGTTTCAAAATAATTCTCCATATTGACCAGATGATACAAGCTTTCATCGGGCGTTATTTCTTTTTAATTACAACACAAACATCTCTAAAATGTATGATGTAATTGTTTAAACATTATTTTTGGCCGGATTGCTCTAGCAATTCCGGTCTATAGATTGGCGATGTCCGTCCGTCTGTCCGTCCGTCTGTCCGTCCGTCCGTCCGTCCGTCTGTCTGTCCGTCAACATTTTGGTTAAAGTTTCAGGTTGAGGCAGAATCTCAGCACTGGAAAGGGTTACAAACTTGGAGCTTTGCCTGAAGGTAACCAGTAACAAGTTATATTGATTTCTATGGTTACTTTGACCTTGACCTTGGTTTGTCGATGTTCAAAGTCCAATTGCCGACAATTCGGCCTTAGCGTCTTCAGCGGTTTCTTGTATTTACATTATTTGACATAGCCATTTACAGGTTCATTATACAAACTATTGATTTATTTATCAATCTGATATTACCCTGTTAACATCATGTTGATAATATTATTTACAGCTCTAGAAAAGGGCCATTTTTCATGTTCTGAAATCCTTATTTGACATTCAAACCCTATGTTGTGGGTACTCAAAATTATCGTCTTAGTGAGACGATTCTTGTGAGTACCCACAACATAGGATTTGGTTGAGTAATAAGAGAAATATTGTGGGGAAATTACCTCTTAAAAGTCTTATCTTATAATCTAGTTCTCTGATTTATTGATAATATTCCGTGAATATGGTCCTAATGATCAAGAATGAGTACGATAGGCCTTCATTCCCGGAAAAGAAGCAGTTCCTTAAATTATGTAAATTTATCAAATAATTTGGTTTCAACGTTACTAGATTTACCAAAAAATAAGATAGAGAATAAAATGTACATGTATATGATGTCATGTAAATGGTTTTTATAAAGTTGGGAATAAAGATGCCATAGAACATCGCGTTTCGGCGAAAACATTTTTAAAAAATCGCCATAGTATTATATAGCTCTAACAATTTTAGAACAATATTCGCCAGTAGTTTGTTTGAATGGCATATCATATGTTATGCCGTTTTCGAAAGTATTTCAGTTATATCGCGGCATCTCCTGGGTAATTTACCAGTACTACCCGTGCTATTTCTCCTGACACTGAAGCGTCAGTCGTATTGCTATCCACACAACCCTGATCGCCAAGCCATTAATACCAGTTTTAGGTATTGCCCGACCGGGGATCGAACACTTCGCTTCTTCCCCAAAAACGGAGGCTGTAACCGTGTAACTTCTACACCACCGAGACGCTAGTAACTTACCCTTTCCCACATACAACAAATCTGCAGCAGACGAATTTGAAAATATATTGACAAAAACGTGAGAAACTTCCATAGATGAAAGTTAAATTATTAAATACAGTCGAAAACATTGTGGCAAAAGGAGAAATTACTTATTATGAGCAATTACTCCTTTTGCCACAATGTTTTCGAAAGTCGTCTGCTGCAGAGGCGTCAGCTTACAAAAAGCTGCTTAAACGTATTCCCTGGTTTATTAGGGCTACAGAGATAGTTAATACTTATTCCCTGATTTATTAGGGTTACAGAGATAGTTAATACGTATTCCCTGGTTTATTATATTCTCTGGTTTGTTAGGGTTACAGAGATAGTTCCCTGATGTATTAGGGTTACAGATAGTTAATACTTATTCCCTGGTTTATTAGGGTTACAGAGATAGTTAATACTTATTCCCTGGTTTATGAGGGTTACAGATAGTTAATACTTATTCCCTGATTTATTAGGGTTATAGATAGTTAATACTTATTCCCTGGTTTATTAGGGTTTCATAGATAGTTAATACTTCTTCCCTGGTTTATTAGGGTTTCATAGATAGTTAATACGTATTCCCTGGTTTATTAGGGTTACAGAGATAGTTAATACTTATTCCCTGGTTTATTAGGGTTTCATAGATAGTTAATACGTATTCCCTGGTTTATTAGGGTTACGGAGATAGTTAATACGTATTCCCTGGTTTATTAGGGTAACAGACATGGTTAACACGTATTCCCTGGTGTATTAGGGTTACAGAGATAGTTAATACTTATTCCCTGGTTTATTAGGGTTTCATAGATAGTTAATACGTATTCCCTGGTGTATTAGGGTTACAGAGATAGTTAATACTTATTCCCTGGTTTGTTAGGGTAACAGATAGTTAATACTTATTCCCTGGTTTGTTAGGGTTTCATAGATAGTTAATACGTATTCCCTGGTTTATTAGGGTTACGGAGATAGTTAATACGTAGTCCCTGGTTTATTAGGGTAACAGATAGTTAATACTTATTCCCTGGTTTGTTAGGGTTACGGAGATAGTTAATACGTATTCCCTGGTTTATTAGGGTTACATATAGTTAATACGTATTCCCTGGTTTATTAGGGTTACATATATAGTTAATACGTATTCCCTAGTTTATTAGGGTTACAGATATGGTTAACACGTATTTCCTGATTTATTAGTGTTACAGATAGTTAATACTTATTCCCTGGTTTATTAGGGTTACAGAGATAGTTAATACTATACCCTGGTTTATTAGGGTTACAGATAGATAATACTTATTCCCTGATTTATTAGGGTTATAGATAGTTAATACTTATTCCCTGGTTTATTAGGGTTATAGATAGCAATTTCTCCTTTTGCTAAAATGCTTCTAAAAGTCTCCTTCTGCAGATGCGTCAGAATGCGCATGCAAGTGGGAACTGGTAAAAGAAGAAAAAGCCTTTCTCACATGAAAACAAATCTGCTGTAACGATTTTTCAAAGCAATCAGACAAAAAGCAAACCCTATGGTGTGGGTAGCTAAAAGAATCGCCTCACTAAGGGTCAAATAAAAACTCCCCTTATTTAGAGCTCTGGGTGATTTTCGTAGAGCACGTGTGTACGTGTGTACCTTTATTATTGATGATAAGTAAGATCTATTGTGGTATTTTTCAAGACCACCTGTTTTGATCGGAAGATGCCAAAAGGATACTTTATTTGTTTTAAGTAATTACAAATTTGTCCACATTGTTTTCACATGCAGTCTTATAGAACATTCTCAATTTTAAGCACAACCAATATATAATTTGTGTTCCATTATAGGTAAAATATGGATATGAAAATATGGATGTTTTACGCCATGGTGGTAATGGCATCAACCACTGAAACTGCAGCACCAACAACTACTACTGCAGCACCAACAACTACTGCAGCACCAACAACTACTGCTGCACCAACAACTACTGCAGCACCAACAACTACTGCTGCACCAACAACTACTGCAGCACCAACGACTACTGCTGCACCAACAACTACAGCAGCACCAACGACTACTGCTGCACCAACAACTACTGCAGCTCCAACAACTACTGCTGCGCCAACAACTACTGCTACACCAACAACTACTGCAGCACTAACAACTACTGCTGCACCAACAACTACTGCAGCATCAACGACTACTGCTGCAGCAACAACTACTGCAGCACCAACAACTACTGCTGCACCAACAACTACTGCTGCACCAACAACTACTGCTGCACCAACAACTACTGCAGCACCAACAACTACTGCAGCATCAACGAGTACTGCTGCAACAACAACTACTGCAGCACCAACAACTACTGCTGCACCAACGACTACTGCTGCACCAACAACTACTGCTGCACCAACGACTACTGCAGCACCAACAACTACTGCAGCACCAACAACTACTGCTGCACCAACAACTACTGCAGCACCAACGACTACTGCTGCACCAACAACTACTGCTGCACCAATAACTACTGCAGCTCCAACGACTACTGCTGCACCAACAACTACTGCTGCACCAACAACTACTACTGCAGCACCAACAACTACTGCTGCACCAACAACTACTGCAGCACCAACGACTACTGCAGCACCAACAACTACTGCAGCACCAACAACTACTGCAGCACCAACAACAACTGCATCACCAACAACTACTGCAGCTCCTACAACTACTGCAGCTTCTACAACTACTGCAGCACCAATAACTAGTGCAGCACCAACAACTACAGCTGCACCAACAACTACTGCTGCACCACCAACTACTGCTGCTCCAACTACTACAGCTGCTCCAACGACTACTGTTGCAGCAACAACTACTGCAGCTCCAACAACTACTGCTGCACCAACGACTACTGCAGCACCAACAACTACTGCTGCACCAACAACTACTGCAGCACCAACAACTACTGCTGCCCCAACAACTACTGCAGCACCAACGACTACTGCAGCACCAACGACTACTGCTGCACCAACAACTACTGCTGCACCAACAACTACTGCAGCTCCAACGACTACTGCTGCACCAACAACTACTGCTGCACCAACAACTACTACTGCAGCACCAACAACTACTGCTGCACCAACAACTACTGCAGCACCAACGACTACTGCTGCACCAACAACTACTGCTGCACCAACAACTACTGCAGCCCCAACAACTACTGCAGCACCAACAACTACTGCAGCACCAACAACAACTGCTGCACCAACAACTACTGCAGCACCAACAACTACTGCAGCACCAACAACTACTGCAGCACCAACAACTACTGCAGCACCAACAACAACTGAAGCACCAACAACTACTGCAGCTCCTACAACTACTGCTGCTCCAACTACTACAGTTGCTCCAACGACTACTGTTGCAGCAACAACTACTGCAGCTCCAACTACTACTGCTGCACCAACAACTACAGCAGCTCCAACAACTACTGCTGCACCAACAACTACTGCAGCACCAACAACTACTGCAGCTTCAACGACAGCTGCTGCACCTACAACTATTGCTGCACCAACAACTACAACAGTTCCAACAACAACTGCTGCATCAACAACTACTGCAGCACCAACAACTACTGCTGCACCAACGACTACTGCTTCACCAACAACTACTGCAGCTCCTACAACTACTGCAGCTTCTACAACTACTGCAGCACCAACAACTAGTGCAGCACCAACAACTACAGCTGCACCAACAACTACTGCTGCACCACCAACTACTGCTGCTCCAACTACTACAGCTGCTCCAACGACTACTGTTGCAGCAACAACTACTGCAGCTCCAACAACTACTGCTGCACCAACGACTACTGCAGCACCAACAACTACTGCTGCACCAACAACTACTGCAGCACCAACAACTACTGCTGCCCCAACAACTACTGCAGCACCAACGACTACTGCAGCACCAACGACTACTGCTGCACCAACAACTACTGCTGCACCAACAACTACTGCAGCTCCAACGACTACTGCTGCACCAACAACTACTGCTGCACCAACAACTACTACTGCAGCACCAACAACTACTGCTGCACCAACAACTACTGCAGCACCAACGACTACTGCTGCACCAACAACTACTGCAGCACCAACAACTACTGCTGCACCAACAACTACTGCAGCCCCAACAACTACTGCATCACCAACAACTACTGCTGCACCAACAACTACTGCAGCACCAACAACTACTGCAGCACCAACAACTACTGCAGCACCAACAACTACTGCAGCACCAACAACAACTGAAGCACCAACAACTACTGCAGCTCCTACAACTACTGCTGCTCCAACTACTACAGTTGCTCCAACGACTACTGTTGCAGCAACAACTACTGCAGCTCCAACGACTACTGCTGCACCAACAACTACAGCAGCTCCAACAACTACTGCTGCACCAACAACTACTGCAGCACCAACAACTACTGCAGCTTCAACGACAGCTGCTGCACCTACAACTATAGCTGCACCAACAACTACAACAGTTCCAACAACAACTGCTGCATTAACAACTTCTGCAGCACCAACAACTACTGCTGCACCAACGACTACTGCTTCACCAACAACTACTGCAGCACCAACAACTACTGCAGCACCAACAACTACTGCTGCACCAACATCTACTGCTGCACCACCAACTACTGCTGCTCCAACTACTACAGCTGCTCCAACGACTACTGTTGCAGCAACAACTACTGCAGCTCCAACTACTACGGCTGCACAAACAACTACAGCAGCTCCAACAACTACTGCTGCACCAACAACTACTGCATCTCCAACGACTACTGCTGCACCAACAACTACTGCAGCTCCAACGACAACTGCTGCACCTACAACTATTGCTGCACCAACGACTACTGCTGGACCAACAACTACTGCAGCACCAACAACTACTGCAGCACCAACAACAACAACTGCATCACCAACAACTACTGCAGCTCCTACAACTACTGCAGCTCCTACAACAACGGCAGCACCAACAACTACTGCAGCACCAACAACTACTGCTGCACCACCAACTACTGCTGCTCCAACTACTACAGCTGCTCCAACGACTACTGTTGCAGCAACAACTACTGCAGCTCCAACTACTACTGCTGCACCAACAACTACAGCAGCTCCAACAACTACTGCTGCACCAACAACTACTGCAGCACCAACGACTACTGCTGGACCAACAACTACTGCAGCACCAACAACTACTGCAGCACCAACAACAACTGCATCACCAACAACTACAGCAGCTCCAACAACTACTGCTGCACCAACAACTACTGCAGCACCAACAACTACTGCTGCACCAACAACTACTGCAGCTCCAACGACAGCTGCTGCACCTACAACTATTGCTGCACCAACAACTACTGCAGCTCCAACGACAACTGCTGCACCTACAACTATTGCTGCACCAACGACTACTGCTGGACCAACAACTACTGCATCACCAACAACTACAGCAGCTCCAACAACTACTGCTGCACCAACAACTACTGCAGCACCAACAACTACTGCTGCACCAACAACTACTGCAGCTCCAACGACAGCTGCTGCACCTACAACTATTGCTGCACCAACAACTACTGCAGCTCCAACGACAACTGCTGCACCTACAACTATTGCTGCACCAACGACTACTGCTGGACCAACAACTACTGCAGCACCAACAACTACTGCAGCACCAACAACAACTGCATCACCAACAACTACTGCAGCTCCTACAACTACTGCAGCTCCTACAACTACTGCAGCACCAACAACAACTGCAGCGCCAACAACTACTGCTGCACCACTAACTACTGCTGCTCCAACTACTACAGCTGCTCCAACGACTACTGTTGCAGCAACAACTACTGCAGCTCCAACTACTACTGCTGCACCAACAACTACAGCAGCTCCAACAACTACGGCAGCACCAACGACTACTGCAGCACCAACAACTACTGCTGCACCAACAACTACTGCAGCTCCAACGACAACTGCTGCACCTACAACTATTGCTGCACCAACAACTACAGCAGTTCCAACAACAACTGCTGCATCAACAACTACTGCAGCACCAACAACTACTGCTGCACCAACGACTACTGCTTCACCAACAACTACTGCAGCACCAACAACTACTGCAGCACCAACAACAACTGACGCACCAACAACTACTGCAGCTCCTACAACTACTGCAGCTCCTACAACTACTGCAGCACCAACAACTACTGCTGCACCAGCAACTACTGCTGCTCCAACTACTACAGCTGCTCCAACGACTATTGTTGCAGCAACAACTACCGCAGCTCCAACTACTACGGCTGCACCAACAACTACAGCAGCACCAACAACTACTGCTGCACCAACAACTACTGCAGCTCCAACGACTACTGATGCACCAACAACTACTGCTGCACCAACAACTACTGCAGCTCCAACGACAACTGCTGCACCTACAACTATTGCTGCACCAACGACTACTGCTGGACCAACAACTACTGCAGCACCAACAACTACTGCAGCACCAACAACAACTGCATTACCAACAACTACTGCAGCTCCTACAACTACTGCAGAACTAACAACTACTGCAGCACCAACAACTACTGCAGCACCAACAACTACTGCTGCACCAACAACTACAGCAGCTCCAACAACTACTGCTGCACCAACAACTACTGCAGCACCAACGACTACTGCAGCACCAACAACTACTGCTGCACCAACAACTACTGCAGCTCCAACGACAGCTGCTGCACCAACAACTACAGCAGTTTCAACAACAACTGCTGCATCAACAACTACTGCAGCACCAACAACTACTGCTGCACCAACGACTACAGCTTCACCAACAACTACTGCAGCACCAACAACTACTGCAGCACCAACAACTACTGCTGCACCAACAACTACTGCTGCACCACCAACTACTGCTGCTCCAACTACTACAGGTGCTCCAACGACTACTGTTGCAGCAACAGCTACTGCAGCTCCAACTACTACGGCTGCACCAACAACTACAGCAGCTCCAACAACTACTGCTGCACCAACAACTACTGCAGCTCCAACGACTACTGCTGCACCAACAACTACTGCTGCACCAACAACTACTGCGGCTCCAACGACAACTGCTGCACCTACAACTATTGCTGCACCAACGACTGCTGCTGGACCAACAACTACTGCAGCACCAACAACTACTGCAGCACCAACAACTACTGCAGCACCAACTACAACTGCATCACCAACAACTACTGCAGCTCCTACAACTACTGCAGCTCCTACAACTACTGCAGCACCAACAACTACTGCAGCACCAACAACTACTGCTGCACCACCAACTACTGCTTCTCCAACTACTACAGCTGCTCCAACGACTACTGTTGCAGCAACAACTACTGCAGCTCCAACTACTACTGCTGCACCAACAACTACAGCAGCTCCAACAACTACTGCTGCACCAACAACTACTGCAGCACCAACGACTACTGCAGCACCAACAACTACTGCAGCTCCAACGACAGCTGCTGCACCTACAACTATTGCTGCACCAACAACAACTGCTGCATCAACAACTACTGCATCACCAACAACTACTGCTGCACCAACGACTACTGCTTCACCAACAACTACTGCAGTACCAACAACTACTGCAGCACCAACAACAACTGCAGCACCAACAACTACTGCAGCTCCTACAACTACTGCAGCTCCTACAACTACTGCAGCACCAACAACTACTGCTGCACCACCAACTACTGCTGCTCCAACTACTACAGCTGCTCCAACGACTACTGCTGCAGCAACAACTACTGCAGCTCCAACTACTACGGCTGCACCAACAACTACAGCAGCACCAACAACTACTGCAGCTCCATGGACTACTGCTGCACCAACAACTACTGCAGCTCCAACCACAACTGCTGCACCTACAACTATTGCTGCACCAACGACTACTGTTGGACCAACAACTACTGCAGCACCAACAACTATTGCAGCACCAACAACAACTGCATCACCAACAACTACTGCAGCTCCTACAACTACTGCAGCACCAACAACTACTGCAGCACCAACAACTACTGCAGCACCAACAACTACAGCTGCACCAACAACTACTGCTGCACCACCAACTACTGCTGCTCCAACTACTACAGCTGCTCCAACAACTACTGCAGCTCCAACTACTACTACTGCACCAACAACTACAGCAGCTCCAACAACTACTGCTGCACCAACAACTACTGCAGCACCAATGACTACTGCAGCACCAACAACTACTGCTGCACCAACAACTACTGCAGCTCCAACGACAACTGCTGCACCTACAACTATTGCTGCACCAACAACTACAGCAGTTCCAACTACTACAGCTGCTCCAACGACTACTGTTGCAGCAACGACTACTGCAGCTCCAACTACTTCTGCAGCACCAACAACTACTGCTGCACCAACGACTACTGCTTCACCAACAACTACTGCAGCACCAACAACTACTGCAGCACCAACAACAACTGCAGCACCAACAACTACTGCAGCTCCTACAACTACTGCAGCACCAACAACTACTGCTGCACCAACAACGACTTCAGCACCAACAACTACTGCTGCACCAACAACTACTGCTGCACCAACAACTACTGATGTACCAACGACTACTGCTGCACCAACAACTACTGCAGCTCCTACAACTACTGCTGCACCAACGACTACTGCTGCTCCAACTACTACAGCTGCTCCAATGACTACTGTTGTAGCAACAACTACTGCAGCTCCAACTACTACTGCTGCACCAACAACTACTGCAGCACCAACAACAACTGCATCACCAACAAATACTGCAGCTCCTACAACTACTGCAGCTCCTACAACTACTGCAGCACCAACAACTACTGCAGCACCAACAACTACTGCTGCACCACCAACTACTGTTGCTCCAACTACTACAGCTGCTCCAACGACTACTGTTGCAGCAACAACTACTGCAGCTCCAACTACTACTGCTGCACCAACAACTACAGCAGCTCCAACAACTACTGCTGCACCAACAACTACTGCAGCACCAACGACTACTGCAGCACCAACAACTACTGCTGCACCAACAACTACTGCAGCTCCAATGACAGCTGCTGCACCTACAACTATTGCTGCACCAACAACTGCTGCATCAACAACTACTGCAGGACCAACAACTACTGCTGCACCAACGACTACTGCTTCACCAACAACTTCTGCAGCACCAACAACTACTGCAGCACCAACAACTACTGCAGCACCAACAACTACTGCAGCACCAACAACAACTGCAGCACCATCAACTACTGCAGCTCCTACAACTACTGCAGCTCCTACAACTACTGCAGCACCAACAACTACTGCTGCACCACCAACTACTGCTGCTCCAACTACTACAGCTGCTCCAACGACTACTGTTGCAGCAACAACTACTGCAGCTCCAACTACTACGGCTGCACCAACAACTACAGCAGCACCAACAACTACTGCTGCACCAACAACTACTGCAGCTCCAACGACTACTGCTGCACCAACAACTACTGCTGCACCAACAACTACTGCAGCTCCAACGACAACTGCTGCACCAACAACTACTGCAGCACCAACGACTACTGCAGCACCAACGACTACTGCTTCACCAACAACTACTGCAGCACCAACAACTACTGCAGCACCAACAACAACTGCAGCACCAACAACTACTGCGGCTCCTACAACTACTGCAGCTCCTACAACTACTGCAGCACCAACAACTACTGCAGCACCAACAACTACTGCTGCATCAACAACGACTTCAGCACCAACAACTACTGCTGCACCAACAACTACTGCTGCACCAACAACTACTGCTGTACCAACGACTACTGCTGCACCAACAACTACTGCAGCTCCTACAACTACTGCTGCACCCACGACTACTGCTGCTCCAACTACTACAGCTGCTCCAACGACTACTGTTGCAGCAACAACTACTGCAGCTCCAACTACTACTGCTGCACCAACAACTACAGCAGCTCCAACAAATACTGCTGCACCAACAACTACTACAGCACCAACGACTACTGCAGCACCAACAACTACTGCAGCTCCAACGACAACTGCTGCACCTACAACTACTGCTGCACCAACAACTACATCAGTTCCAACAACAACTGCTGCATCAACAACTATTGCAGCACCAACAACTACTGCTGCACCAACGACTACTGCTTCACCAACAACTACTGCAGCACCAACAACTACTGCAGCACCAACAACAACTGCAGCACCAACAACTAATGCAGCTCCTACAACTACTGCAGCTCCTATAACTACTGCAGTACCAACAACTACTGCTGCACCAACAACGACTTCAGCACCAACAACTACTGCTGCACCAACAACTACTGCTGCACCAACAACTACTGCTGCACCAACAACTACTGCTGCACCAACAACTACTGCTGCACCAACAACTACTGCGGTACCAACGACTACTGCTGCACCAACAACTAATGCAGCTCCTACAACTACTGCTGCACCAACGACTACTGCTGCACCAACAACTACAGCAACTCCAACAACTACTGCAGCACCAACAACTACTGCTGCACCAACAACTACTGCTGCACCACCAACTACTGCTGCTCCAACTACTACAGCTGCTCCAACGACTACTGTTGCAGCAACAACTACTGCAACTCCAACTACTACTGCTGCACCAACAACTACAGCAGCTCCAACAACTACTGATGCACCAACAACTACTGCAGCACCAACAACTACTGCAGCTCCTACCACTACTGCAGCTCCTACAACTACTGCAGCACCAACAACTACTGCAGCACCAACAACTACTGCTGCACCAACAACGACTTCAGCACCAACAACTACTGCTGCACCAACAACTACTGCTGCACCAACAACTACTGCTGTACCAACGACTACTGCTGCACCAACAACTACTGCAGCTCCTACAACTACTGCTGCACCAACGACTACTGCTGCATCAACAACTACAGCAACTCCAACAACTACTGCTGCACTTACAACTACTGCAGCACCAACGACTACTGCAGCTCCAACGACTACTGCTGCACCAACAACTACTGCAGCACCAACGACTACTGCTGCACCAACAACTACAGCAGCTCCAACAACTACAGCAGCACCAACGACTACTGCTGCACCAACAACTACTGCTGCACAAACAACTACTGCTGCACCAACAACTACTGCAGCTCCAACGACTACTGCTGCACCAACGACTACTGCTGCATCAACGACTACTGCAGCACCAACGACTACTGCAGCATCAACAATTACTGTAGCACCAACGACTACTGATGCAACAACAACTACTGCAGCTCCAACGACTACTGCTGCACCAACAACTACTGCAGCTCCAACGACTACTGCTCCACCAACAAATACAGCTGCACCTACAACTACTGCTGCACTAACAACTACTGCTGCACCAACAACTACTGCAGCACCAACAACTACTGCAGCACCAACAACTACTGCAGCACCAACAACTACAGCAGCTCCAACAACAATTGCTGCACCAACAACTACAGCAGCTCCAACGACTACTGCAGCACCAACAACTACAGCAGCTCCAACAACAACTGCTGCACCAACAACTACAGCAGCTCCAACGACTACTGCTGTACAAACAACTACTGCAGCTCCAACGACTACTGCTGCACCAACAACTACAGCTGCACCTACAACTACTGCTGCCCCAACAACTACTGCTGCACAAACAACTACTGCAGCACCAACAACTACTGCAGCACCAACAACTACTGCAGCACCAACAACTACTGCAGCACCAACAACTACTGCAGCACCAACATCTACTGCAGCACCAGCGACTACTGCTGCACCAACAACTACTGCAGCTCCAACGACTACTGCTGCACCAACAACTACTGCAGCTCCAACGACTACTGCTGAACCAACAACTACAGCTGCACCTACAACTACTGCTGCACAAACAACTACTGCAGCATCAACAACTACGGCAGCACCAACAACTACTGCAGCACCAACAACAACTGCATTACCAACAACTACTGCAGCTCCTACAACTACTGCAGAACTAACAACTACTGCAGCACCAACAACTACTGCAGCACCAACAACTACTGCTGCACCAACAACTACAGCAGCTCCAACAACTACTGCTGCACCAACAACTACTGCAGCACCAACGACTACTGCAGCACCAACAACTACTGCTGCACCAACAACTACTGCAGCTCCAACGACAGCTGCTGCACCTACCACTATTGCTGCACCAACAACTACAGCAGTTCCAACAACAACTGCTGCATCAACAACTACTGCAGCACCAACAACTACTGCTGCACCAACGACTACTGCTTCACCAACAACTACTGCAGCACCAACAACTACTGCTGCACCAACAACTACTGCTGCACCACCAACTACTGCTGCTCCAACTACTACAGGTGCTCCAACGACTACTGTTGCAGCAACAACTACTGCAGCTCCAACTACTACGGCTGCACCAACAACTACAGCAGCTCCAACAACTACTGCTGCACCAACAACTACTGCAGCTCCAACGACTACTGCTGCACCAACAACTACTGCTGCACCAACAACTACTGCGGCTCCAACGACAACTGCTGCACCTACAACTATTGCTGTACCAACGACTACTGCTGGACCAACAACTACTGCAGCACCAACAACTACTGCAGCACCAACAACTACTGCAGCACCAACTACAACTGCATCACCAACAACTACTGCAGCTCCTACAACTACTGCAGCTCCTACAACTACTGCATCACCAACAAATACTGCAGCACCAACAACTACTGCTGCACCACCAACTACTGCTTCTCCAACTACTACAGCTGCTCCAA
Source organism: Serripes groenlandicus (assembly GCA_031761405.1). NCBI lineage: Eukaryota > Metazoa > Mollusca > Bivalvia > Cardiida > Cardiidae > Serripes > Serripes groenlandicus. The sequence goes on along the minus strand of JASEVX010000003.1, from coordinate 126,858,508 downwards.
CGACTACTGTTGCAGCAACAACTACTGCAGCTCCAACTACTACTGCTGCACCAACAACTACAGCAGCTCCAACAACTACTGCTGCACCAACAACTACTGCAGCACCAACGACTACTGCAGCACCAACAACTACTGCTGCACCAACAACTACTGCAGCTCCAACGACAGCTGCTGCACCTACAACTATTGCTGCACCATCAACAACTGCTGCATCAACAACTACTGCATCACCAACAACTACTGCTGCACCAACGACTACTGTTTCACCAACAACTACTGCAGTACCAACAACTACTGCAGCACCAACAACAACTGCAGCACCAACAACTACTGCAGCTCCTACAACTACTGCAGCTCCTACAACTACTGCAGCACCAAAAACTACTGCTGCACCACCAACTACTGCTGCTCCAACTACTACAGCTGCTCCAACGACTACTGTTGCAGCAACAACTACTGCAGCTCCAACTACTACGGCTGCACCAACAACTACAGCAGCACCAACAACTACTGCAGCTCCATGGACTACTGCTGCACCAACAACTACTGCTGCACCAACAACTACTGCAGCTCCAACCACAACTGCTGCACCTACAACTATTGCTGCACCAACGACTACTGTTGGACCAACAACTACTGCAGCACCAACAACTATTGCAGCACCAACAACAACTGCATCACCAACAACTACTGCAGCTTCTACAACTACTGCAGCTCCTACAACTACTGCAGCACCAACAACTACTGCAGCACCAACAACTACAGCTGCACCAACAACTACTGCTGCACCACCAACTACTGCTGCTCCAACTACTACAGCTGCTCCAACGACTACTGCTTCACCAACAACTACTGCAGTACCAACAACTACTGCAGCACCAACAACAACTGCAGCACCAACAACAACTGCAGCTCCTACAACTACTGCAGCTCCTACAACTACTGCAGCACCAACAACTACTGCTGCACCACCAACTACTGCTGCTCCAACTACTACAGCTGCTCCAACGACTACTGTTGCAGCAACAACTACTGCAGCTCCAACTACTACGGCTGCACCAACAACTACAGCAGCACCAACAACTACTGCAGCTCCATGGACTACTGCTGCACCAACAACTATTGCAGCTCCAACCACAACTGCTGCACCTACAACTATTGCTGCACCAACGACTACTGTTGGACCAACAACTACTGCAGCACCAACAACTATTGCAGCACCAACAACAACTGCATCACCAACAACTACTGCAGCTCCTACAACTACTGCAGCTCCTACAACTACTGCAGCACCAACAACTACTGCAGCACCAACAACTACAGCTGCACCAACAACTACTGCTGCACCACCAACTACTGCTGCTCCAACTACTACAGCTGCTCCAACAACTACTGCTGCACCAACAACTACTGCAGCTCCATGGACTACTGCTGCACCAACAACTACTGCTGCACCAACAACTACTGCAGCTCCAACCACAACTGCTGCACCTACAACTATTGCTGCACCAACGACTACTGTTGGACCAACAACTACTGCAGCACCAACAACTATTGCAGCACCAACAACAACTGCATCACCAACAACTACTGCAGCTTCTACAACTACTGCAGCTCCTACAACTACTGCAGCACCAACAACTACTGCAGCACCAACAACTACAGCTGCACCAACAACTACTGCTGCACCACCAACTACTGCTGCTCCAACTACTACAGCTGCTCCAACGACTACTGCTTCACCAACAACTACTGCAGTACCAACAACTACTGCAGCACCAACAACAACTGCAGCACCAACAACAACTGCAGCTCCTACAACTACTGCAGCTCCTACAACTACTGCAGCACCAACAACTACTGCTGCACCACCAACTACTGCTGCTCCAACTACTACAGCTGCTCCAACGACTACTGTTGCAGCAACAACTACTGCAGCTCCAACTACTACGGCTGCACCAACAACTACAGCAGCACCAACAACTACTGCAGCTCCATGGACTACTGCTGCACCAACAACTACTGCAGCTCCAACCACAACTGCTGCACCTACAACTATTGCTGCACCAACGACTACTGTTGGACCAACAACTACTGCAGCACCAACAACTATTGCAGCACCAACAACAACTGCATCACCAACAACTACTGCAGCTCCTACAACTACTGCAGCTCCTACAACTACTGCAGCACCAACAACTACTGCAGCACCAACAACTACAGCTGCACCAACAACTACTGCTGCACCACCAACTACTGCTGCTCCAACTACTACAGCTGCTCCAACAACTACTGCTGCACCAACGACTACTGCTGCACCAACAACTACAGCAACTCCAACAACTACTGCAGCACCAACAACTACTGCTGCACCAACAACTACTGCTGCACCACCAACTACTGCTGCTCCAACTACTACAGCTGCTCCAACGACTACTGTTGCAGCAACAACTACTGCAACTCCAACTACTACTGCTGCACCAACAACTACAGCAGCTCCAACAACTACTGATGCACCAACAACTACTGCAGCACCAACAACTACTGCAGCTCCTACCACTACTGCAGCTCCTACAACTACTGCAGCACCAACAACTACTGCAGCACCAACAACTACTGCTGCACCAACAACGACTTCAGCACCAACAACTACTGCTGCACCAACAACTACTGCTGCACCAACAACTACTGCTGTACCAACGACTACTGCTGCACCAACAACTACTGCAGCTCCTACAACTACTGCTGCACCAACGACTACTGCTGCATCAACAACTACAGCAACTCCAACAACTACTGCTGCACTTACAACTACTGCAGCACCAACGACTACTGCAGCTCCAACGACTACTGCTGCACCAACAACTACTGCAGCACCAACGACTACTGCTGCACCAACAACTACAGCAGCTCCAACAACTACAGCAGCACCAACGACTACTGCTGCACCAACAACTACTGCTGCACAAACAACTACTGCTGCACCAACAACTACTGCAGCTCCAACGACTACTGCTGCACCAACGACTACTGCTGCATCAACGACTACTGCAGCACCAACGACTACTGCAGCATCAACAATTACTGTAGCACCAACGACTACTGATGCAACAACAACTACTGCAGCTCCAACGACTACTGCTGCACCAACAACTACTGCAGCTCCAACGACTACTGCTCCACCAACAAATACAGCTGCACCTACAACTACTGCTGCACTAACAACTACTGCTGCACCAACAACTACTGCAGCACCAACAACTACTGCAGCACCAACAACTACTGCAGCACCAACAACTACAGCAGCTCCAACAACAATTGCTGCACCAACAACTACAGCAGCTCCAACGACTACTGCAGCACCAACAACTACAGCAGCTCCAACAACAACTGCTGCACCAACAACTACAGCAGCTCCAACGACTACTGCTGTACAAACAACTACTGCAGCTCCAACGACTACTGCTGCACCAACAACTACAGCTGCACCTACAACTACTGCTGCCCCAACAACTACTGCTGCACAAACAACTACTGCAGCACCAACAACTACTGCAGCACCAACAACTACTGCAGCACCAACAACTACTGCAGCACCAACAACTACTGCAGCACCAACATCTACTGCAGCACCAGCGACTACTGCTGCACCAACAACTACTGCAGCTCCAACGACTACTGCTGCACCAACAACTACTGCAGCTCCAACGACTACTGCTGAACCAACAACTACAGCTGCACCTACAACTACTGCTGCACAAACAACTACTGCAGCATCAACAACTACGGCAGCACCAACAACTACTGCAGCACCAACAACAACTGCATTACCAACAACTACTGCAGCTCCTACAACTACTGCAGAACTAACAACTACTGCAGCACCAACAACTACTGCAGCACCAACAACTACTGCTGCACCAACAACTACAGCAGCTCCAACAACTACTGCTGCACCAACAACTACTGCAGCACCAACGACTACTGCAGCACCAACAACTACTGCTGCACCAACAACTACTGCAGCTCCAACGACAGCTGCTGCACCTACCACTATTGCTGCACCAACAACTACAGCAGTTCCAACAACAACTGCTGCATCAACAACTACTGCAGCACCAACAACTACTGCTGCACCAACGACTACTGCTTCACCAACAACTACTGCAGCACCAACAACTACTGCTGCACCAACAACTACTGCTGCACCACCAACTACTGCTGCTCCAACTACTACAGGTGCTCCAACGACTACTGTTGCAGCAACAACTACTGCAGCTCCAACTACTACGGCTGCACCAACAACTACAGCAGCTCCAACAACTACTGCTGCACCAACAACTACTGCAGCTCCAACGACTACTGCTGCACCAACAACTACTGCTGCACCAACAACTACTGCGGCTCCAACGACAACTGCTGCACCTACAACTATTGCTGTACCAACGACTACTGCTGGACCAACAACTACTGCAGCACCAACAACTACTGCAGCACCAACAACTACTGCAGCACCAACTACAACTGCATCACCAACAACTACTGCAGCTCCTACAACTACTGCAGCTCCTACAACTACTGCATCACCAACAAATACTGCAGCACCAACAACTACTGCTGCACCACCAACTACTGCTTCTCCAACTACTACAGCTGCTCCAACGACTACTGTTGCAGCAACAACTACTGCAGCTCCAACTACTACTGCTGCACCAACAACTACAGCAGCTCCAACAACTACTGCTGCACCAACAACTACTGCAGCACCAACGACTACTGCAGCACCAACAACTACTGCTGCACCAACAACTACTGCAGCTCCAACGACAGCTGCTGCACCTACAACTATTGCTGCACCATCAACAACTGCTGCATCAACAACTACTGCATCACCAACAACTACTGCTGCACCAACGACTACTGTTTCACCAACAACTACTGCAGTACCAACAACTACTGCAGCACCAACAACAACTGCAGCACCAACAACTACTGCAGCTCCTACAACTACTGCAGCTCCTACAACTACTGCAGCACCAACAACTACTGCTGCACCACCAACTACTGCTGCTCCAACTACTACAGCTGCTCCAACGACTACTGTTGCAGCAACAACTACTGCAGCTCCAACTACTACGGCTGCACCAACAACTACAGCAGCACCAACAACTACTGCAGCTCCATGGACTACTGCTGCACCAACAACTACTGCTGCACCAACAACTACTGCAGCTCCAACCACAACTGCTGCACCTACAACTATTGCTGCACCAACGACTACTGTTGGACCAACAACTACTGCAGCACCAACAACTATTGCAGCACCAACAACAACTGCATCACCAACAACTACTGCAGCTCCTACAACTACTGCAGCTCCTACAACTACTGCAGCACCAACAACTACTGCAGCACCAACAACTACAGCTGCACCAACAACTACTGCTGCACCACCAACTACTGCTGCTCCAACTACTACAGCTGCTCCAACGACTACTGCTTCACCAACAACTACTGCAGTACCAACAACTACTGCAGCACCAACAACAACTGCAGCACCAACAACAACTGCAGCTCCTACAACTACTGCAGCTCCTACAACTACTGCAGCACCAACAACTACTGCTGCACCACCAACTACTGCTGCTCCAACTACTACAGCTGCTCCAACGACTACTGTTGCAGCAACAACTACTGCAGCTCCAACTACTACGGCTGCACCAACAACTACAGCAGCACCAACAACTACTGCAGCTCCATGGACTACTGCTGCACCAACAACTACTGCAGCTCCAACCACAACTGCTGCACCTACAACTATTGCTGCACCAACGACTACTGTTGGACCAACAACTACTGCAGCACCAACAACTATTGCAGCACCAACAACAACTGCATCACCAACAACTACTGCAGCTCCTACAACTACTGCAGCTCCTACAACTACTGCAGCACCAACAACTACTGCAGCACCAACAACTACAGCTGCACCAACAACTACTGCTGCACCACCAACTACTGCTGCTCCAACTACTACAGCTGCTCCAACAACTACTGCAGCTCCAACTACTACTACTGCACCAACAACTACAGCAGCTCCAACAACTACTGCTGCACCAACAACTACTGCAGCACCAACGACTACTGCAGCACCAACAACTACTGCTGCACCAACAACTACTGCAGCTCCAACGACAACTGCTGCACCTACAACTATTGCTGCACCAACAACTACAGCAGTTCCAACTACTACAGCTGCTCCAACGACTACTGTTGCAGCAACAACTACTGCAGCTCCAACTACTTCTGCAGCACCAACAACTACTGCTGCACCAACGACTACTGCTTCACCAACAACTACTGCAGCACCAACAACTACTGCAGCACCAACAACAACTGCAGCACTAACAACTACTGCAGCTCCTACAACTACTGCAGCACCAACAACTATTGCAGCACCAACAACTACTGCTGCACCAACAACGACTTCAGCACCAACAACTACTGCTGCACCAACAACTACTGCTGCACCAACAACTACTGATATACCAACGACTACTGCTGCACCAACAACTACTGCAGCTCCTACAACTACTGCTGCACCAACGACTACTGCTGCTCCAACTACTACAGCTGCTCCAACGACTACTGTTGTAGCAACAACTACTGCAGCTCCAACTACTACTGCTGCACCAACAACTACTGCAGCACCAACAACAACTGCATCACCAACAAATACTGCAGCTCCTACAACTACTGCAGCTCCTACAACTACTGCAGCACCAACAACTACTGCAGCACCAACAACTACTACTGCACCACCAACTACTGTTGCTCCAACTACTACAGCTGCTCCAACGACTACTGTTGCAGCAACAACTACTGCAGCTCCAACTACTACTGCTGCACCAACAACTACAGCAGCTCCAACAACTACTGCTGCACCAACAACTACTGCAGCACCAACGACTACTGCAGCACCAACAACTACTGCTGCACCAACAACTACTGCAGCTCCAACGACAGCTGCTGCACCTACAACTATTGCTGCACCAACAACTACAGCAGTTACAACAACAACTGCTGCATCAACAACTACTGCAGGACCAACAACTACTGCTGCACCAACGACTACTGCTTCACCAACAACTTCTGCAGCACCAACAACTACTGCAGCACCAACAACTACTGCAGCACCAACAACAACTGCGGCACCATCAACTACTGCAGCTCCTACAACTACTGCAGCTCCTACAACTACTGCAGCACCAACAACTACTGCTGCACCACCAACTACTGCTGCTCCAACTACTACAGCTGCTCCAACGACTACTGTTGCAGCAACAACTACTGCAGCTCCAACTACTACGGCTGCACCAACAACTACAGCAGCACCAACAACTACTGCTGCACCAACAACTACTGCAGCTCCAACGACTACTGCTGCACCAACAACTACTGCAGCTCCAACGACAACTGCTGCACCTACAACTACTGCAGCTCCTACAACTACTGCAGCACCAACAACTACTGCAGCACCAACAACTACTGCTGCACCAACAACTACTGCTGCTCCAACTACTACAGCTGCTCCAACGACTACTGTTGCAGCAACAACTACTGCAGCTCCAACTACTACTGCTGCTCCAACTACTACAGCTGCTCCAACGACTACTGTTGCAGCAACAACTACTGCAGCTCCAACTACTACTGCTGCACCAACAACTACAGCTGCTCCAACGACTACTGTTGCAGCAACAACTACTGCAGCTCCAACTACTACTGCTGCACCAACAACTACAGCAGCTCCAACAACTACTGCTGCACCAACAACTACTGCAGCACCAACGACTACTGCAGCACCAACAACTACTGCTGCACCAACAACTACTGCAGCTCAAACGACAACTGCTGCACCTACAACTATTGCTGCACCAACAACTACAGCAGTTCCAACAACAACTGCTGCATCAACAACTACTGCAGCACCAACAACTACTGCTGCACCAACGTCTACTGATTCACCAACAACTACTGCAGCACCAACAACTACTGCAGCACCAACAACAACTGCAGCACCAACAACTACTGCGGCTCCTACAACTACTGCAGCTCCTACAACTACTACAGCACCAACAACTACTGCAGCACCAACAACTACTGCTGCATCAACAACGACTTCAGCACCAACAACTACTGCTGCACCAACAACTACTGCTGCACCAACAACTACTGCTGTACCAACGACTACTGCTGCACCAACAACTACTGCAGCTCCTACAACTACTGCTGCACCCACGACTACTGCTGCTCCAACTACTACAGCTGCTCCAACGACTACTGTTGCAGCAACAACTACTGCAGCTCCAACTACTACTGCTGCACCAACAACTACAGCAGCTCCAACAAATACTGCTGCACCAACAACTACTACAGCACCAACGACTACTGCAGCACCAACAACTACTGCAGCTCCAACGACAACTGCTGCACCTACAACTACTGCTGCACCAACAACTACATCAGTTCCAACAACAACTGCTGCATCAACAACTATTGCAGCACCAACAACTACTGCTGCACCAATGACTACTGCTTCACCAACAACTACTGCAGCACCAACAACTACTGCAGCACCAACAACAACTGCAGCACCAACAACTAATGCAGCTCCTACAACTACTGCAGCTCCTATAACTACTGCAGCACCAACAACTACTGCTGCACCAACAACGACTTCAGCACCAACAACTACTGCTGCACCAACAACTACTGCTGCACCAACAACTACTGCTGCACCAACAACTACTGCTGCACCAACAACTACTGCTGTACCAACAACTACTGCTGCACCAACAACTAATGCAGCTCCTACAACTACTGCTGCACCAACGACTACTGCTGCACCAACAACTACAGCAACTCCAACAACTACTGCAGCACCAACAACTACTGCTGCACCAACAACTACTGCTGCACCACCAACTACTGCTGCTCCAACTAATACAGCTGCTCCAACGACTACTGTTGCAGCAACAACTACTGCAGCTCCAACTACTACTGCTGCACCAACAACTACAGCAGCTCCAACAACTACTGATGCACCAACAACTACTGCAGCACCAACAACTACTGCAGCTCCTACCACTACTGCAGCTCCTACAACTACTGCAGCACCAACAACTACTGTTGCACCAACAACGACTTCAGCACCAACAACTACTGCTGCACCAACAACTACTGCTGCACCAACAACTATTGCTGTACCAACGACTACTGCTGCACCAACAACTACTGCAGCTCCTACAACTACTTCTGCACCAACGACTACTGCTGCACCAACAACTACAGCAACTCCAACAACTGCTGCTGCACTTACAACTACTGCAGCACCAACGACTACTGCAGCTCCAACGACTACTGCTGCACCAACAACTACTGCAGCACCAACAACTACTGCTGCACCAACGACTACTGCTGCACCAACAACTACAGCAACTCCAACAACTACAGCAGCACCAACGACTACTGCTGCACCAACAACTACTGATGCACAAACAACTACTGCTGCACCAACAACTACTGCAGCTCCAACGACTACTGCTGCACCAACGACTACTGCTGCATCAACGACTACTGCAGCACCAACGACTACTGCAGCATCAACAATTACTGTAGCACCAACGACTACTGATGCAACAACAACTACTGCAGCTCCAACGACTACTGCTGCACCAACAACTACTGCAGCTCCAACGACTACTGCTGCACCAACAACTACAGCTGCACCTACAACTACTGCTGCACTAACAACTACTGCTGCACCAACAACTACTGCAGCACCAACAACTACTGCAGCACCAACAACTACAGCAGCTCCAACAACAACTGCTGCACCAACAACTACAGCAGCTCCAACGACTACTGCAGCACCAACAACTACAGCAGCTCCAACAACAACTGCTGCACCAACAACTACAGCAGCTCCAACGACTACTGCTGTACAAACAACTACTGCAGCTCCAACGACTACTGCTGCACCAACAACTACAGCTGCACCTACAACTACTGCTGCCCCAACAACTACTGCTGCACAAACAACTACTGCAGCACCAACAACTACTGCAGCACCAACAACTACTGCAGCACCAACAACTACTGCAGCACCAACAACTACTGCAGCACCAACAACTACTGCAGCACCAACAACTACTGCAGCAGCACCAACATCTACTGCAGCACCAGCGACTACTGCTGCACCAACAACTACTGCAGCTCCAACGACTACTGCTGCACCAACAACTACTGCAGCTCCAACGACTACTGCTGAACCAACAACTACAGCTGCACCTACAACTACTGCTGCACCAACAACTACTGCAGCATCAACAACTACGGCAGCACCAACAACTACTGCTGCACCAACAACTGCTGCTGCACCAACAACTACTGCAGCACCAACAACTACTGCAGCACCAGCGACTACTGCTGCACCAACAACTACTGCAGTTCCAACGACTACTGCTGCACCAACAACTACTGCAGCTCCAACGACTACTGCTGCACCAACAACTACTGCTGCACCAACAACTACTGCTGCACCACCAACTACTGCTGCTCCAACTACTACAGCTGCTCCAACGACTACTGTTACACCAACAACTACTGCAGCTCATACAACTACTGCAGCTCCTACAACTACCGCAGCACCAACAACTACCGCAGCACCAGCAACTACTGCTGCACCAACAACTACTGCAGCTCATACAACTACTGAAACTCCTACAACTACTGCAGCACCAACAACTACCGCAGCACCAACAACTACTGCTGCACCAACAACTACTGCAGTACCAACAACTACTGCAGCACCAACAACTACTGCAGCACCAACAACTACTGCTGCACCAACAACTACTGCAGTTCCAACGACTACTGCTGCACCAACAACTACTGCAGCTCCAACAACTACTGCAGCACTAACAACTACTGCAGCTCCAACAACTACTGCAGCACCGACAACTACTGCAGCACCATCGACTACTGCTGCACCAACAACTACAGCAGCTCCAACAACTACTGCTGCACCAACAACCACTGCAGCTCCAACGACTACTGCTGCACCAACAACTACTGCTGCACCAACAACTACTGCAGCTCCAACGACAACTGCTGCACCTACAACTATTGCTGCACCAACGACTACTGCTGGATCAACAACTACTGCAGCACCAACAACTACTGCAGCACCAACAACAACTGCATCACCAACAACTACTGCAGCTCCTACAACTACTGCAGCTCCTACAACTACTGCAGCACCAACAACTACTGCAGCATCAACAACTACTGCTGCACCAACAACTACTGCTGCACCACCAACTACTGCTGCTCCAACTACTACAGCTGCTCCAACGACTACTGTTGCACCAACAACTACTGCAGCATCAACGACTACTGCTGCACCAACAACAACTGCTGCACTAACGACTACTGCTGCACCAACAACTACTGCTGCACCTACGACTACTGCAGCACCAACAACTACTGCAGCACCAACAACTACTGCTGCACCAACAACTACTGCAGCACCAACAACTACTGCTGCACCAACAACTACTGCAGCATCAACGACTACTGCATCACCAACGACTACTGCAGCACCAACAACTACTGCTGCACCAACAACTACTGCAGCACCACCAACTACTGCTGCTCCAACTACTACAGCTGCTCCAACGACTACTGCTGCACCAACAACTACTGCAGCATCAACGACTACTGCTGCACCAACAACTACTGCTGCACTAACGACTACTGCTGCACCAACAACTACTGCTGCACCAACGACTACTGCAGCACCAACAACTACTGCAGCACCAACAACTACTGCTGCACCAACAACTACTACAGCACCAACAACTACTGCTGCACCAACAACTACTGCAGCATCAACGACTACTGCAGCACCAACGACTACTGCAGCACCAACAACTACTGCTGCACCAACAACTACTGCAGCACCAACGACTACTGCTGCACCAACAACTACAGCAGCACCAACGACTACTGCTGCACCAACAACTACAGCAGCACCAACGACTACTGCTGCACCAACAACTACTGCTGCACAAACAACTACTGCAGCACCAACAACTACTAATGCACCAACGACTACTGCTGCACCAACAACTACTGCAGCTCCAACGACTATTGCTGCACCAACAACTACTGCAGCTCCAACAACTACTGCTGCACCAACAACTACTGCAGCACCAACGACTACTGCTGCACCAACAACTACAGCAACTCCAACAACTACTGCTGCACCTACAACTACTGCAGCACCAACGACTACTGCAGTACCAACAACTACTGCTGCACCAACAACTACTGCAGCTCCAACGACTACTGCTGCACCTACAACTACTGCTGCACCAACAACTACAGCAGTTCCTACAACTACTGCAGCTCCAAGAACAACTGCAGCACCAACCACCACTGCAGCACCAACCACAACATCAGCTCCATTCACTACTGCAGCACCAACCACAACATCAGTACCAACTACTACTGCAGCACCAACAACAACTGCTGCACCAACAACAACAGCAGCTCCAACCACTACTGCTGCACCAACCACAACCGCAGCTGCTACAACTACAGCAGCTCCTATAACTACTTCTGCATCAACCACAACATCAGCTCCTACAACTACTGTAGCTCCAACAACAACTGCTGCACCAACCACAACTACAGCTCTTACAACTACTGCTGCACCAACCACTACTGCTGCACCAACCACTACTGCTGCACCAGCCACAACAGCTGCTCCTACAACTACTGCTGCACCAACCACAACTACTGCTCTTACAACTACTGCAGCTCCAACCACTACTGCTGCACCAACCACCACTACTGCTGCACCAACCACAACAGCTGCTCCTACAACTACTGCTGCACCAACCACAACTACAGCTCTTACAACTACTGCAGCTCCAACAACAACTGCTGCACCAACCACAACAGGAGCTCCTACCACTACTGATGCACCAACCACAACTGCTGCTCCTATTTTGGCATGTGGTATGTATATATAACTTTGAAATCTTTAGTTCTTTTTTTCATTTAATCTTTACAAAGATGACCCTTAAATCTTTGTTTATGAAATATTTCACAAGAGCTTTTTATGAAATACTGTTGAAAGCAGGGATATCACTGTCACTGTAAAATATGTTACACATTGTCATCTCGGTTTTATTTTTATTTTCAGGGTCCGATTTCCCATATGGTACCTCTTATTCTGATGCTTCCATTCCCTTCCAGTCGGATAGAGACTTTTGCTTTGATCCCAACCCTTCCCTGGAATATGACCTCCCTTTTAGAGGCCAGAAGTTTTCTCAATACTACGTAATAATAAAACTTGAATTTACTATCATGATCATTACCATCATTTCAGTGAGCTATATTTTGAGCACTGTGCGTCTGTCAACTACTACATGCATCGTCTCTCACCAACAATTGTGAAAAATTTACACTACCTGGCAAATTTCAACTTCATTGTATGAACACTTTTACTTCGGGGCCAATATATGTCACCAACAATTTCTTTGTAAGAAACCTATACTACATGGCAAATTTCACCAACAGTTTCATTGTACGTAAACCTATACTACCGACCCAATTTCATTTTTAGCTCCACTGGCTGAAAGCAAGTCGAGCTTATGTCATGGCAAATTGTCCGTCGTACGTGCGTGCATGCGTAAACGTTATGCTTCAAACGACTTCTCCCTAACCACTTGGCCAATAAGGATGAACTTTCATAGAAAGCATCCTCTCAATATCCTTCAATTTTTTGGTTTCCATGGCAACCAGAAAGAAAAAATAGTGTAAACTTAAAAAGTCTTATTCCTTAGGTGACTCTTTATCTCAGGTTCCTTCAAGCCAAGTCGATTGGTCAAAAAACATGGCCGCCAGGGGCGGGGCTATTTTGCCTTATAAAGCTATAGTGAAAATTTAAAAAATCTTCTCCTCCGAAAGAGTTTGGCCAATTTTCAAATAATTTTGTAGAAATGTTCCTTGGGAGACCCTCTATCATATTCCTTCAAGCCATGTTGATTGGTCAAAAAACATGGCCGCCAGAGGGCGGGGCTATTTTGCCATATATGGCTACAGTGAAAACTTAAAAAATCTTCTCCTCCGAAAGTGTCAGATCGATTTTCAAATAGTTTTGTAGAAATGTTCCTAGGGTGACCTTCTATCAGATTCCTTCAAGCCGTGTTGATTGGCCGAAAACTATGGCCGCCAGGGGTGGGGCTATTTTGCCTTATATGGCTATAGTGAAAACTTAACAAATCTTCTTCTCCGAAAGTGTCGGGCCGATTTTCAAATAATTTTGTAGAAATGTTCCTTGGGTGACCCTCTGTCAGATTCCTTCAAGCCATGTTGATTGGTAAAAAAAACATGGACATCAGGGGCTGTTTGCAGATTTAATTGTTGCCTAATGGCCGTGGAGCGATACTTGCTCTCTTGGGCCTCGTGTTAGTAAACCTATATACTACACGGCGAATTTACCAACAATTGTATTGTACGTAAACCTATACCACTGACCAAATTTCAAAAAGAGCAATTTCTCTTTTCAGATCAACCTGTATGTCTTCTGTCTTATCTGTAGATGTATAAGTTAACGCAAGCTTCTGAGAACCTTGTATAAGTAATATGTGAACCGTGTACAGATCTTGATCAGACTGTACGGATGTACAAGCTTATCTGGATCTACACTGTTAACAAAACAAACTTGCAACTTTTTCACACGAACAGGCTCGCATTTAAACAGCATTACATTTTGCCAACAATGTAAACCAGGATGAACTTGCAGTTTTGTGAAGTCTTATCTTGGTCTATATTGCTCTCTAGCTGTTTGTTTAAAATAAGTTTGTAGGGATTTGGAACCAGGCTTCCTGAGTTTGATCGCCGCTTGTGGTCAAACAGGTGAAGCGGAGACATGGCACATTTCTTAACTTAGTGCTAGTTTGTTTTACCCATTGATAATTAAAACGCGAACTGTCGCTGTGACATAATTGAAATAATTCTAAATATGTGTAAATACACAATTAAATATTATGCTTTGCAATGGTGACTCGGCAAGACAAACTTAAAAAGCTAAGTTGCAAATATGTCCCAAAGTACAATTTCACAATCATTTAAAAATAGTCTCCTCCTAAACTACTAGCAGATTCCATAAAGTATTTAAATAAAAGCTAAGTTCACATTTATAAATGAGTATCGATGCCGCTTTCTAACTAGCTAAAACCAGTTGATTGTGTGATGCATGTCTTGTAAGGGTACACTTTAAAGATCGCTTCATTGCTGTCTGTCCCAGGCGTCAGGCTTCCATTGATAGGTGATATAAATACTAAATATTGACAATTGACGTACTTGTATCTTCAAACAGTCTGGTTCATCCTTGTCTCCAAATATGTTGCAGTTTTGCTTTCACATATATTATCATCAGCATCATTATCAGACATATAATTTCATAGTTATTTTCATCAAATTTGTAATCTTTTCCCCCCAGATTTGTGAAAACGGACTACTTTGCTTTGGGCAGCAATATACTACCTATACCCCTCCTTCGAATGGCGATACTATTGACACCTCTGCCTACTGCCTGGCACCATACTTTAATGATCTGAAACATAATAAGACGCAGGGTATATACTACCGGGCCGTTGATGCGACTGTCGACAGCGACAACCCAATCCTGACTACCGCAAAAACAGTGGTACAGAATAGAACTCAGGAAAACATCACACCTTTGTATGTCATAATAGTAACCTGGAATAAAATTGCTCATCAGGATGGTCTGACGAATCAGGTAAGTTGATCCATTCAGCGTCCTTACATGAGAGTTGGGTCACATCACCCGATGGGTTATAGTCAGTTTGTAACTTCGTCAACTCGTTACCTCTATATTTCGGTTAGTCTGTAACCTTATGTTACGAAATTACAGAAATATAGAGACTATGAGTTGACTAGGTTACGAAATGACTGATCCCCGATGTATAAAGATAAATAATATGCAGAGCTCTAGATAAGGGGCATTTTTCATGTTCCAAAGTCCTTATTTGACATTCAAACTCTATGCTGTAGGTACTCAAAAGAATCGTCTCATTGATACATTTCTTTTGAGCAACCATAACATAGGATTTGGTTGAGTAATAAGAGAAATATTGTGAGGAAAAGACCTGTTCACCCCCTCTTATCTGGTCCTCTGAATTATATGTATGATCAAATTACCTGCTTGTAGGCTATTATCATAGTGTGGTCCTTCTCCAGAATGCTTGAATAACCAGATGACAAAACAGGAATACCTGATCTGACTACTGAGGCACAGACTGATCTACATATATTCCGGTTGCTCGAAAAACTCACGGTCGGGTATCATGGGATGTGTCCCAATTGCAATTATGTTCAAATTTCCTATCTGGGTGTATACCGATTTTCCCGGTTACACCGAATGCTCGAACAGTGCTAGTCAAAGGCTGTAATTTGATTGATTGATTTGGTAATGAGGGCTAATAATCAATCGTCTGCCCGTAAGTTATTCTTCCACCAGTGCATGCAGTCACCAGTGCATGCAGTCTATGTAGGAAGGAAGACAGTGGCTTTGGAAGAATGTTTTTGTGGAGTACAGATGTGAGAAATCCAGGAAACACCGTCCCTTGAACTAATGGTCCCGATGTTACTGAAAATATGTTGAAAGCAGCGTTTAACTTTGACAAACCTACCAATAAACTAGATTTTAGATGTTATTTAAATCGGACCAAAATGCTTCGTCGTTTGTATATACCAACAACAACTGCAACTGCAGTGAAGTTTAGGTCTGGTTTTTACTGAGATTACTAAATTTTATAAATAGATGTTTTCAAAGCATACAACTCCAATGTGCCAATATGGCAAAATGTTAATCTATATATACTTTTGGATTTCAGACTGCCACGTTCCAAGTGGTTTATATAACCGATGGCAAAAAAAGTTATGCTTTTTACTACTACATAGAAGACGGAATGAATATAATCACTGGGTCAGTTTTCATCGGATCCCTGATTGACACTTCTGCCATTGGGCTTACAAATAATGAGGACAACACCTACCTCCAACAAGCAGACGAGTTACAATTATTCAGTGGTAATATTTTATTCACTAGTTGCAAGTTTGAACCACTGTCTTACTAAATTTTCTTTGGACGATATAGTTTAAGCTTGAGTTATTTTACATTGATTATGAAACAAGCTTTCAGTCTATATCAATCACCTGGATTCATGACCAGTTCCTGCGCCATTTTTGTGGAAAAGTCCCAGAAGCAGAATGCCCTCATAATGTGATTCAAACTCGGTACCTTTGGTATGAGGGGCCATTTCTCTACCAGTTCCCAGCTGTCTTCATATCAAGACGATTTACAAAATCATTCTGACTAGTGTCTTTTGTTTTTCACCATTGAGATGAAAAAGTATGTGGGAATGTAGCCAGGTACCTGCAAGAAGCCGTGGCAAAACATGGATATATGAACAGATCCGGCAGAGCTCTAGATAAGGAGGGTTTTTCATGCTCTAAAATCCTTATTGGACATATAAAACCTATGTTGTGGGTACTCAAAAGAATTGTCTCAGTGAGACTATTCTTTTGAGTACCCACAACATAGGATTTGGTTGAGTTATAAGAGAAATATTGTTGGGAAAAGACCTGTTGACTCCCTCTTATCTAGACCTCTGAGATCGTCATGCTACATGTATAGCCAAAGATTCAAACAATCAAACAATTAATCTGCTCACAAAACTAAGTTTGTTTTGTATTTTTGTCATGCAGCTAAGCTCACTGCTCTTATATTAACCCTTTTCCACTTACATACATATTTAGATGCATTCTGTAGCAGGCAAACTTTTATAATGTTTAATAATAACTGGTTCTCTATTTTCAGATTGTAAGGGACTTTACATGTATAACGACAATGCTGCCCAAGTTCAAACAATAGATCCTAACGCTGTTTGTAGGTTATGGGTCAAATCAGAGGAAAGCAATCTTGAATCGATTACCAGCAACTTTAATCAACTTCCCAATTGTCCTTGCAATATTGGTAGTACGGACTTTGATCAAACATTTAATACCATCAAAGATGGTTTAAACAGAACATTAATAGCAAGTTTGCAACTTATACCTAACGGTACTGCTTCGGTGGTGAGTATTTAACACCTTCCCTCATATATACGCTTTCTGACGCCTCTGCAGCAGATGGCTTTTTGAAACATGGCGACAAAATAAGAAATTGGTCAGAACGAGCAATTTCTCCTTTTGTCACCATGTTTTCAACTTTATTCAATAAGTATGTCTTCATTTAGGGAGATTTTCCATATTATTGTTGAGATGTTTTCAAAGTCGTCTGCTGCAGATTTGTTGTATTTGGGAAAGGGTTAAAAATTAAAAACATCTGAGATTAGTTACTATACAGATAAGTAACAATGGGCGAAGCGACAAGAAAGCCAACTGCATAGTATTTGCTCTTTTGCATAATCAGAAGTGGTTCTGCAATGTTTGCTTCTGCAATGTTTGCTTCGAAGACAAAGCTTGTAATCTTTCCAAAATACAACAAATCTGTAGCAGACGACTTTGAAAACATCTTGTTCAAAATATGAATACTATCTGTAAGTGTAGGTATAATTATTGACTAAAGTTTAAAATATAGTGGCAAAAGATGAAATTGCTCGTTTGAGCAAGTTCTCCTTTCGTCACAATGTTTTCAAAAGTCATCTGCTGCTGATGCGTCAGAAAGCATCTACAAGTGGGAAACGGTTAAAACATATCAGAAATATAGTGTATGTTTATATAAAATAGTGTGGATGTGCAAACCGATTGTTTTCTATTCGTGTACACAACTACTAATAGGTGGGTTCTCCTAGAGTGCACCTCTAATTTTGACATGTTAATGATGGCGTTGCCGCGCCCCTATCAAACTGTTATAACCCTTTCCAATATACAAGGAATCAGATGCAGATGGCTGGCATTGAATACATCTGGGCAGTAATGCGTAAAATCTCTATAAATGTGTACCATACATGAAACTTGTGATGAAACACCAGACGTGTGTCCCTATTAGTTCCAGTCCTATATGCCTTTAAGTATAATACTAATACAGGAAGATCCATTTAAGTGTCTTACTGTTTACCTGATATTATATTTCAATGGCCGTCTGCTTTGGAACCTTCGGAGTAAAAATAGATGAGCGGTGATCTCAAAAACCAACATTAAGGCATTTGTGACCAGTGTTGATCTAGATCAACAAATGCATCTTCATAGTCTGATCTGGTTCTGTAATGTTTTCCAATTAGTCATAGAAGATTTCAAAAGACTTCTGCTAGGCATTATTTGTTTAGATTCCTTAGCATGTGTATTTGGTTTTTGCAGAGCGGCCACTCATGTGTAAATAATATAAATGTAATATTACCTTTTCCAGATGCAAACATTCAGCTGCAGACGACTTTGAAGAGGTTTACACATCAATATGATAAGTTTCTAAATGAAAGTATATTTATTTAATTTAATTGAGTTGAAAACATTGTGACAAAAGGAGAAATCGCTCATTATGAGTAATTTCTCATTTTGCCACAATGTTTTTCAAAAGTCGTCTGCTGCAGAGGCGCTAGAAAGCGTCTATAATTATGTTGGAATGGGATACTGTATCTGTAAAATTGGAAGTATAACTCTGTTATTGTGTTGTAAACATTGTAGGTAAAGGATCAATTTTAGAAATATATAGACTTTTCCATCAATACTTTGGTTACCACAGTTGTCTTAATTCATATATTTTCAGACATGTGGATATGCTGCAACAGGGTCTTTCATCTCAACGGGTCTGAATGCTGGAAGCTACGTGTCTTACAACCCAACACTGTATTCGGAGTTGTACAGGGACAATGATTTGAAATACCACGACATCTGCTGTGTTGATACAGATTTATGTACTCATTTCCACACTGTACGTCCAACAAAAAATTGCTCAGACCAGTCGAATTTACATCTCGGTAAATATAACTTCAGTATCTGAGTCTATAAATTATGCCCAGTATAGACTTTTTTTTCTTCTTCTTGTATTCACCTTGGAAAATATTCCTTTCACCATGTATTAACCTTTGCTAATATAATTTTTTTTTTAACTTTGCATTCATCTGGTAAATATGACCTTTATTTTGCATTCTTCTTGAAGAATATGGCCTTTACCATATAGTCACTTGGTTAATATGACTTTTACCCAGTTTTCAACCTATTAAATGCGATTTTTATCTGCATTCACCTTGTAAGTATGACATTTTCTGCATATTTTCCTGATATGACATTTCTGCATATTTTCCTGATAAACATGACATTTTCTGCATATTTTCCTGGTAAAGATGACATTTACTAAGTTTGACTAAGGTCACAGAATTTACCTTGAAAATCATTGTCTATACTGAAGTTATGCTTCCATTTTTAGCTCACAAAAGCACGAAGTGCTAAATGCAAGTTATTGTGATCGCCTTTTGTCCGGCGTCCGTTGTCCGTCGTGCGGCAACATCTTCTCCTCTGTAACCAGTGGGTCAATTGATATGAAACTTCACAGAAAGCATCCTCTAAATAACCTGACCAGAAATCCTTCACATTTTTTGGGTTTCCAAGTAATTTTGTAGACATGTTCCTCGGGTGACCTTCTATCAGATTCCTACGAGCCATGTTGATTGGTCAAAAACATTACCACCACGGGGCTGGGTTGTTTTGCCTTATATGCATATAGCTGAGACTTTAAAAATTCCAGCGCCATCATGGCCCTCTTGTTCTATTTTTTTCTGGGGATATTTTCAATGCAAGTTTTAATGATTTGAATCACTCACAACAATAAGCGTTCTTCAACAAATCCTGTTAAAAAACATTATTATATTGTAATTGTAAAATAAAGAAATGACGAGCAATAATGGATGCTGACTGAAGAGAGGTTATACGTTTCACACTTGCGAATTTATTTTTTAACAGATTGGCAGCAGTCAAATGTTAAAATACAAAACATGTTATTGGTCATAAGCAGTTTTTACTTTTGTCACAAAGTTTTCAAATCCATTAAATTATTATATCACTATTTATGGATATTGTCCATGTTTTGGCTTAGCTGTTTTCAAATCCATCTTTTGCAAATTTGATCTATATGGGAATGGGTTAAAAGATTTAATAAAATGTCTACTTCAGCTTTTGCTCTTGGAGACCCACATATTACAACTATTGATGGAAAGCAGTACACATTCAACGGTCATGGGGAATACGTCCTCCTCAGAAGTTCTGACACTAACCTACCTCTCGAGATTCAGTGTCGAACAGACAGAGCTATCAATTCAGACGGAAACGCTACCGATGCAACAATTTTCACAGGATTTGTCGTGTCTACAAGTGGATCTTGGCTGCAGGCTCTGTTGAACAACGATGGAGTTACACTTCAGATTTCAGCAGGCGAATCTCAGGCATCAGCTAGCTATTTCACACAAGATTTCATCACAAATAAGCTGGATGTGCAGCGATCCTATCTGACCATGAAAAGGGAAGGGGGCATTCTTGTTGCATCATTTCCATCCATTGGTAGGTGTTCTCTTTTTTCTCGTTTTCTGATTCCTGAAAGAAGTAGGCATTCACTTACCTCTACATCTACATGGTATGACACCTGAGCCGTCCCGCGACGGCCGCGAGAAAACCAACATTATGTACTCGGTGTGATGTATTGACCCCGATCAGTCTGCGAAGGCTGATCCGGGCCGAAACATTCCGTATCAGGGGTATAGAGGTATAAACAGAAAATCCAATCGATACTTTACGCAGACACCACAATGTTGGTGTTCTTCCTGAAGCAATCGGACTGTCTAGACTATAACAAAGGTGACCGTCAGGGTCAAGAGAAGATAAGAGGATAGGTTTTTAGAAAAGTGGCATAGTTAACCCTTTCCCACGTACAACCAATCTTCAGCAGACATCTTTGAAATCATATAGGCAAAACAAGAGAAAATCTCATTTAAATGAAATAACAACTATTGAATAAGAGTTGAAAACATTGTAACGAAAGAAGAAATTGCTCATGATGAGCAATTTCTCCTTTTTTGTCACAATGTTTTCAAGGGTCGTCTGATAAGGATGGGTTGAAACAATTTTTTTTTTTTGAAAACATAGTGACAAAAGAAGAAATTGCTCAAAACGAGCAACTTCTCCTTTCTCCACAATGTTTTCCACCTTTAGTCATAGGTTATTATAGAGATTTTCTATTTTTAGCTCACCTGAGCTTTGCTCAAGGTGAGTTATTGTGATCGCCTTTTGTCCGGCGTCCGTCGTGCGTCGTCCATCGTGCGTCAACTTCTTCTCCTCAGTAACCAGTGGGTCAATTGGGATGGAACTTCACAGAAAGCATCCTCTTAATGACCTCACCAGAATTCCTTCAAATTGTTGGGATCCATGCAGAATTCTGGTTTCCATGGCAACGAAATGAACAAAATTCTTCTTCTCTCAAACTGGTTGGCAGATTTTCAAATAAGTTTGTAGAAATGTTCCTTGGATGACCCTCTTATCAGATTCCAGTGTCAGGCCGATTTTCAAATAATTTTGTAGAAATGTTCCTTAAGTGACCCACTATCAGATTCCTTCAAGCCATGTTGATTGGTAGAAAAACATGGGGCTATTTTGACTTATATGGCTATAGTGAAAACTTAAAAAAATCTTCTCCTGAAAGTGTCAGGCCGATTGTCAAATAATTTTATGGAAATGTTCCTTAAGTGACCCACTATCAAATTCCTTCAAGCCAAGTTGATTGGTCGGAAACTATGGCCGCCAGGGGGCGGGGCTTATATGGCTAAAGTGAAAAAAATAATAATCAGGTGAGCGATCCAGGGCCATCATGGCCCTCTTGTTTGACAAAGTTTTTCCCAGCCATGTTTTCAAAGTAAACGAATCCAATATTTCAAGATGCAGCAGGTTTAAGTTACAGGTCACAATACACCAAATAAATTCCTTCTTTGTTCTATGTAAATCAACCAGCTCATTTGTCTCACTTTCTAAGCATTTCCCAGATAAAACACCATATATATATCATTGAAAAGAGACTACCACAATCAAGCTAAGCTGAAACTTGGTTTCCACATCCTCTACTTTCACTTTCACACAAGGTCAAATACCTAAAATGATCAAATCAAACATTTCCAGTGCATCCTATACATATTTACAAAGAATTTACACCCATTGTCACATATCCAATGCAGTCTGGGCCAGATGTAC
Organism: Serripes groenlandicus; assembly: GCA_031761405.1. Classification (NCBI taxonomy): domain Eukaryota; kingdom Metazoa; phylum Mollusca; class Bivalvia; order Cardiida; family Cardiidae; genus Serripes; species Serripes groenlandicus. Next base: position 126,835,177 of record JASEVX010000003.1, on the reverse strand, counting down.
AACCATTGCTAGGCAAACAAAGTTTGTTTAGGAACTACAGCCTGGCCCGCGAATGTATTTAGCGTAATTTTACATACAATGAAACAAGGACAATGTTAAACACTTTTGTTTTGTATTTCTAACTGGCGCATCACATATCGAATACATTTCTATTTTCAGCGTTGTCTTTCAATGTAACTGTTGGGAAGAAATTATTACAATTTGGAATTGCCATAGATGATAGATTAAAAACCAAAACCCAGGGACTGCTGGGAAATTTTAACGGTGATCCAGCCGATGATTTCATCCCACGAACTGGGTCTACACTGGCTGCCAGTAGCAGTGAGAGTACCATTTTCAGCAATTTCGGACAGACATGTATGTATAAGTTCTCAAAATTGCTCAAAAGATGGCCTTTTTACGCAAACCAATCTTGAGAATTGATTGTATTCTATCTCACTGCTGCCTTCACTGGTTGTTGCCCCTACATAGAAGAGCCAATGAAAGGAGCTGCAGGAAAACCAGCCTTTGGACAGTTAGGATCAGATCAGCCAGGACATCTGCCTATTCTTATCTGATTTTAAACTAGATCCAAGTTTTTAAGAATCTTCTGAAAATCGATCATGTAGCATTGATGCAAAGACAGATAATTTTCTACACAATGTTTATAAATCAGTGGTGCATAAGGAGCAGAAGAAGAAGTTGTGCACCACTGGTTTAAGTCCCATTTAATGCAATTTAGTATAAACCTCCACATTTTACGGCCAAAATCATGCAGAGTGTCATACAAGATGACAGATTAACATTCCGTATTTGACTACGGTACAAAATATAGTACCAAATATCATAATGGGATGTGTGATGTCATTGAAATATGATTTCATGTCACTCGAAATGCAGTAGTTGGACTATCTTCACACGCCATTCATGAATTTATTCAATGTGTAGATTGTGTTATTTGATATTTAAAATGTGGAAATTTGTATTATTTGTCTAAAAGGTTATACATGTACTAGGTTTACACTGGGACCACTAATATTAAGTAGTAGTTGTCCCAGGTTTACATGACAATTGTTGTATTTTCGAATTGAAACCTAACTCGACCCCTCGGTCACGAGAGATAAAAAGTTTCCCAAAATCATTTGATGGATTTATTGGAATAAAATGTGATTCTCGACAATTTTTCAGTTAAATCAGTTATCGGTCCATAATAATTTATTTTGTCCTCAAACTTGTTCTTAGAAAGTGTAAGCGGTTGGATGAATCACACATGATGGTATAATCCTTTCCCACAGACAGCTTCTTGGCGCCATTTCAGTGCAAGAATTTGAAAACATTGTTGAAAAAAGGGTAAACATCATGAGCAATTTCTCTTTTGCCAAAATGTCTTCAATTCTACTTAAAAAATATCCATTTATTTTTGCTATTTTAGCTTCCATATGTTATAAGTCGTCTGCTGTTGATTAGTAGTATGTGGGTAAAGGCTAAACATGAGGGGGAAATACATATCGTAATAACGTACATCTGTGATAAAGCGTCAGGATCCATCAAGAACTTACGCTGTTTTAACAGAAAATAAAATGTCTTGACGTCCAATGAAATTGTTATATCTCTGTTTTACTTACAGGGGTAACCACATCCGCTGAATCTCAGTTCCAATACCAGACTGGGGAAAGTCATGGAAACTTTATTTTCAATTTCGTTCCAAAGTTTCTTGAGGATGCCAATGCTACCCTTGTTGCAGAAGCCAACGTAACATGTAATGGCGCAATTCAATGTATTTTTGATTTAGTGTTTACTAATGATGCAGCGCTTGCCTTGGAGACAGGCTCATCACAAATACAGGCTGCTGTAAAGGTTGAGGAAGCAGGTGAGTGATTAAGTTAAGTACCTTAAGGCATAATTAGAGGATTTTTGAAGACTCTGCAGCAGACAACTTTTTACAACATTGTGACAAAAGTAGAAATTGCTCAAAACGAGCAATTCCTCCTTTTACCACAATGTTTTCAAGTTTTTTCAATAATACATTTTTCCTTATATATAGAAATGTTCAACAATTTTTCATAAATGTTTTCGAAGTCGTCTGCTGCAGATTTGTTGTATATGGGAAAGGGTTTAACACTTTCCCACATACAACAAATCTGCAGCAGAAGACTTTGTATACATCTAGACAAAAAGGTAAAAGATCTCCATTATTGAGAGTTCAATGTTGAAGTTGTAACTAATGGTGAAATTGATCACTATGAGCAATTTCGACTTTTGTCACAATGTTTTCAAAATTTGTCAGCTGCAGATGCATCAAATGTGTATGTAATTGGACAAGGGTTAAAAACCCTTTCCCAAAAAATAGATGGGTTCTGATGCAACCTGAAGCATAAGACTTTTGAAAACATTGTGGAATAACAGGGAAATTGTTGAAGACAAGTTCTTCCTTCTTTTCATGCTCCCAGAAAAAAAAATCCGCGGAGAATGTAGGCGCCGCTTCATCCTTCATATCATCCTTCCGTCCATTCGTTCCACATTTGTCTGGACTATTTCTTATAAAAACCTGCCGTGAATCGAATGAAATTTGATGGGAAGCTTCCCTTACATGAGGAGATGTGCATAAATTATCACCATGATCTGGTTCAATGATTTTTCCGAGTTATTGCCATTTTAATTTCTATATAATATGACAAAGGAAATTTTGTTTGGGCTATTTCTCAGCAACTACTTACTTGAATTTGATGAAACTTTATGGGAAGCTTCACTTACATGAGGAAATGTTTTAGTTCGATGATTTTTCAGTGTTATTGCTTTTTAGCTCTTCTGATTTAAAAAAAAAAAAAAAGACAAGCTATTGTCGTCACTTGAACGTCGTCGTTGTCTGCATCGTCGTCGGCGTTGGTTAAGTTTTGCGTTTAGGTCACTTACATGGAAACTATCAAACATAATACTTTGAAACTTGGCCTTCTTTTTGGGGTAAAAAACATGATTTTGGTGGTTTTTGGTTGACTTTGAGATTTGGTCATAGCTCCCTCATTTTTTGTTAGATTGATTTTAAATTGTGCACACATATTTCATAAATAATGTACTTTAACATTTGAAGCTGGATTTTGGGTCTTGTATTTTTTAACTTTGTGTTTAGCTCGAAGTTAAAGTTTTGTTAAGTTACTTTTTAGCTCGACTTTTGAAAAAACCGAGAGCTATTGTCATGACCCTGGCGCCGGCGGCGGCGGCGGCGGCGGCGTGGTCGTCCGGTTAAGGTTTTTTGTTAAGCTCATTTTTTTTATTATTTTTTTCTCCCTATCAGTGGAGCGTCTGTGCCGTACGCGGTGCTCTTGTTGTCTTTTACTCTTGCATTGATAGTCAAAGCAGGGCCAGGACAGCGAGACATTTAATTATGCATAATTCTTGTTTGTTACATTGATTTCAATTTTTTCCCAAACAATAAAAACATAATGTCCTTCAACATATTATGAATATTTTAAATCAGAGTTACTAAAAATAGGAAAATAGTAATATGTATCACGTCTCGATGAGATATATTCCATATCCACTCAAAACAAACAACTATCCTCTATTTATTTAATGCTAAGTGATGAAATACTGTGTTCTATCAGTGAAATAAAATCCTTATTCCACACTGTGGAATATGAATAAATGACGTCAAAGGGACTAACATTATGACGTCAAACCGCTGACGTGACGTCATTTTCCTAGTATTCGGTCATGTTATTCTACACAGGTTATATATAAAGAAATACATAATGGGTATACATATTATTTGTTTTTCATCAATTTGTCATTAAATAAAAAGAAAATTTGTTTGTTTTGAGTGTATAGGGAATATATTTCAACTCGAAGTGATACAATTTAAACATTTTCACTCGCGCTACGCGCTCGTGAAAATATTCAATTGTATCACGTCTCGATGAGATATATTCCATATCCACTCAAAACAAACAAATATCCTCTATTTATCACATAACTTGCACTCCAGGACAAAAGCAGTGACATAAATATCATATGTAACTAGTTACATAAATAGCCGACTCACAGCACGTATGTGACGTCACTCCAGTGTGACGTCACTTTAAATGACAGCATATTGTTTACAATTGTTCTGAATTTCAGCATTTATTAAAAATATTGTTTAAAGAGAATAAATCTCAATAAGTGAAATGTGTTAAAAGTGCCTTGTTGCTAATTTTGTATAAAATCAAAAGGTTATTGATAGGGACTACTTTTTACAGTGGAAGTATGCATTAGAACTTCGGGATGAACTTCGGTCACTGTTTATATTATGAGGACGAAGAAAGATCGTTTTAAAGATTGAAAACAATCTTTTTATGGTGTTATGTGATAAATAGAATCTTACATTCGTGCTTATTTGATATTGTTTTTATGAAACTCATTGACTGAAACGAATATGACGCTCGGCAGAGTCATATTATTTCAGTCGACTCGTTTCATAAAAACAATAACAAATAAGCACTCATGTAAGCTCCTCTATATTCAATATCTTTAGTTAAAGTTGACTTAATGTACCAATATCATTTGCATGTCCATTGCATACGCAAGACTCAGCTCATGATCTTGACTGATTGTGACAGCCATTCAACGTGAAGATCTTCCTTATCATGTATATACAGTAAACTTGTATTTATTTCCACAGTTAATCCTGTTTCAATACTTGAAAAATAGCAGTTGTGTGTGGTCATTATAATATGTAAATATTCCCTCCGAATTTGAATACTTTTTATATAAAATAAATAAACCGTAAAAGGATAATATGAGACGAGCGCTAGGCACCTGCAGGCGATGCTCTTTTTTAATTTTTATGTCTGTCCATCTTACTTTCAGCAACTGCTGACTTGAATTCAATGAAACTTAATGGGAAGCTTCACTAACAAGAAGGTGCTTATTATCAACACGTTCCAGTCTGAATTTATTTCAAAATGGTTTTAAACATTTGCTGATTTAAATGTAGCCTTACAATATTAACAGATATACATGTACAATAATTGTAAGTATTATTAACAAAGTTCAAACAGAAATATTAATATGTTTTATTTGATAAGCATATGAAGAATATTTGGTAGACATAATTGTGAACAAGAATGATAACGCAAGCTGTCTGTCTTAAGGAGTTATCTGCTCCTTGCAGGTGTGAAAGATTTCTGTGGGAGCTCTAATCATGAAGTGTTAATGAATGTGCAGCTAAACCTCTTTTAGCTTAACACTTTACCGACATACAACAAAAGGGAAGCAGACGACTTTGAAAACAAATTGACAGACTGATAAACAAACTCCATAAATAAGAGCTATATTACTAAATAGAGTTGAAAACATTGTGACTAAAGGAGAAATTGCTCATCATTAGCAATTTCACCTTTGGCTACAATGTTTTCAAAAGTCGTCTGCTGCAATTGAGTCAAAATGCGTCTGCAGGTGGGAAAGAGTTAACACTTTACCTTATATGACAAATCTGTAACAGGTTGACTGAGAACATCCGTAGGAAAATACATTGTATATGGCAAATTTCTAAATGAAAATATATTTTTTCGATAGCGTTGAAAATTTCCTGGAAAAAGAAGTCCATGTTTGATATGAGAAATCTCTAGTCCCTTTTTTTTTAAAAAGTTGTTGCTGCAGACGTGGTAAAATGTGTCTACATTTGGTAAAAGGTTAATCAATATATTTCAGAAAAAATATATTTTATAAGTCTTTGTTTGTTTTTAATTCAGCCAATGTTGTACCTTCAATCAGAGCAGAGTCTGGTTTGTTCACAGAGGATTCAGAAAACATACTGAAGGTGACAGTCGGGGTTGAAACCATATTTAGAGCTGTAGCTAGTGATACTGAAGGTGACACTATAACATACTTGTTTGATGACAATACAGCAGGCGCCACCTTAGGAACACCTGGCCAATCAGGAGTTGATGTATCTTTAACATTAACAGACCTGAATCCGAAAAGTGTCAGGTATAGCATTTGAACTTTATACCTGGTTGACATTAAGACAGCTTTGATTCCTGTGCAGCAGGCAACTTTTGGAGAAACTTGTGAGAAACAATGACAAGTACTGCGAAAAGAAGCTAGAGTAGAACGAAATGTCTTAATATCTATGTTTAAGACATATGGTTCTAATGAATATTCCCTTTTTAAATTGTTGATAATGAAATAATTTGCTATTGACATTACACTTTGCTACCCAGGTCTGCATGTACTGATCAGTCAGTCATTGAGTATACACTTGTAAAAATATCTTAGTATTATCCACTGACTGACTGGCCCATACATAACTAAAACCATTAGAATTCAAACTTTTCCTAATATTTGTGACCCATTTTGTGTGTCCAATATTGTCGTAATGCATTAACATTTCATAACATAGCCGAATATATCTAAGCCTTGGCATCATTACAATAGCATCATTACATGCTTTTGGTGACACATTGAAACTCTTTACAATGCTTTCCAATTATCACGCCTATACATAAACAATTAAGTTTGATAATTATATCCTGAAAATAACGCAAATAATGGCCCTTTTTGTACTTGAAATTCTGGTTGAAGTTGTGCGTGCAACTACATTAAGAGTCCATATCTCGGTAACTACTCGATACATTGCATTTAATCTTTATACAGCCCTTCCCAACCATGACACCTATGTAAACAATCAAGTTAAATAACTTTACCTTGCTTATAATGTAAATTATCCTGCTTTATTATTTGACAAATTCCGTTAAGTTTTGCATGAAACTACATTATAAAGTGTCTATATCTCAATAACTCATAAGCGGTGGAATAGTCGAGGGCGCTAGCTCTTGTTAGAACACGCCTGAAATCTCCTTCTATAATGCTTCTTATTAAACAAATTACTCTTAAACCTTGACAACATACATGATATCTATAGCAGATTACTTTTTAAACGTCTAGACAATACCACAAATTGTCTTTTTTAAAAGTGAAAATATTATTATTGAAAAGAGTTGAAAAAATTATAGCAAAAAGAGAAATTGCTCAATAAGATGTTGCAGTTTTTTTAAAAAGATGTTTTCAAGACTCTTTATATAAAATATCAAAATAATTATTCATTGTTTTCCTTTTCTTTCTTTTAGCTTGTATGCTGAAGATCTTCAGAATGTGGCATCCGAAATTTTAAGAGTAGTCATAGTACTTTGCTCCGGTTGCAACAACCATGGTACCTGTAATTTTTCAAATAGCAGAACTGACGCACGAGCCACAGACTCATTTAAATATGCCACCTGTATGTGCGAGAGTTTTTGGACAGGTATGGATAGTCATAAATGAGGTGCATCTAGCAAATGTGGGTCTTATCAGAAGACTAGATAAAACTAGATAAGAACAGGTCTTTCCCCACAATATTTCTCTTATTACTCACCAAATCATATGTTGTGGGTACTCAAAAGAATCGTTTGAGTACCCACAACATAGGTTTGTATGTCAAGTAAGGATTTTAGAACATGAAAAAGGCCCCTTATCTAGAGCTCTGTCTTATTGCATCTATGTTAGAAGATGACTATAAGGTGGACCATTGTATGCACACAGCCTTCCCAGAACTTTCCTTGTTTGTCTGTTACATGTTACAAAGACCTTTATCCTTTTCCACATACATCAAATCTGCAGAAGACGACTTTGAGTATGAAAACCTGAAAAAAAGCTTAATAAAAGATAGCTTAACCCTTTCCCTCATACAGCAATTCTGCAGCAGACGACTTTGAACGTATTTTGTCAAAACATGGAAAATCTCCATAATTGAATGGATAACCTATGACATAAAGTGGAAAACATTGTGGCAAAAGGAGAAATTGCACGTTTTGTGCAATTTCTTCTTTTGTCACTATGTTTTCAAAAAGCCGTCTGCTGCAGAGGCGTCAGAAAGCATCTATATGAGGGAAAGGGTTAATTGATAAATAAAGTTGAAAACATTGTGGCCAAAGGATAAATTGCTCATCATGCGCAATTTCACCTTTGGCCACAATGTTTTCAAAAGTGGTCTGCTGTAGAGGCCTCTTAAAGCGTCTGCAGGTGGGAAAGGGTTAATGTGTCTTCTGACAAACAAAATGAAGTGTAGCCCGACTTGTTGTATGCCAATGTTACCATTACCACATACAATAAATTCTCAGCAGACGACTTTAGAAACATCAAGGCACAAATATGGAAACTCTTTGTAGTTGTTATTCGATAGTAGAATCATCAAATATAGTCGAAAATATTTTGTCACTAATTGATGTCAATCAATGAAAGGGTTAAATGATACAAAGTTGGATATAAAATAAAACTACAGCGTCTATCACTTGTGTTATTTTTGTTCTTAAATTGCAATTGGACTAATTAAGGTGATTAGAGTTTCTACATACAAATTTTGTATCATGTTCTTACATCCTTTTCACGGAGACCATTGGTTTTACTGACTCAGATGATTTTGTTTACCCATGCCATGCGAATCATTATTGTTTTGAGTACCAACAATATAGGGTTCAATTTTGTGATAAGAGAGAGATATTTCGACACAACCTGTTTAAAAGGCTTCTACTCCAAGTAATGTAGTAGTTATGTAACTGATTGAGTTACTAAGCCTCAAGATAAAGAATTTATATTTTTAAAGGACAAGATTGTGAAACGGACTTAGATGGTTGTGTCAGTGGTCCATGCTCACTGGGTCGTACTTGCACAGACAGAGATGCCGATGCTCACAAAGCGACACCGAGCCTGAAGGCTTACACATGTTCCCCATGTCCAGACGGATATGAAGAGGTGAATGACAAATGTACAGGTAGGGATGTTTTGTATTGACAGTATAGGCATCATCATTTACCTGATCCTAAATTGTCTAGAGATGACTGATTTGGAAGTATTTGATTGATTAATTGATTGGGGTTTAACGCCGTTTTCAGCAATTTTTCTGTCATATCACGGCGGCCAGTTCACCTTCTCATATGTTTCCTGGTTTACTCACACCAGTACTCCACACAACATACTTTCCAACCAACTGGCTGTTTTTTCACATAGACTGTTAGCCTATTGGTGAAAGAAGAATGACTCTTGTCACAGTGACCTTTGTCAAACGTCGGAAAGAATGTTGGCCGAGCTAATGTTCAAACTCACAACCCCTGGATTGACAGCCCACGTCGCTACCGACTGAGTTACCGGGGCTCGGCTTATTTGAAGGTTTATCTTTGAATATTGGGAGTACACATCTAGTTTTGATACAGAATAATAGAAATAGCTGCACTCTTTGGCGCTCATGGTTGCGGGGTTAGCAAAACGATTTGACTAGATTGTGTTGGGATTAAAGTACCAGTAGTACTTGTGACTTACCAAGACAACGCCATGATATAACAGAACAATTGTTGAAAGTGGTGTAAAACACTTAACAATCAATCAATCATTTGATACAGAATAAAAAATATTGTGGTAACATAATTCATCTTGAGCATTTTCTACTTATAATCCACAATGTTTTCAAAATGTCTGCTGCAGAGATATCAAGTAATTTGTTGTAGAAAAAAGGGTTAAATTCTTTATGTTTTTAATGTTAGAGTAGACCTATTGGTTAAGTACATTTAAATATACAAAATATCTTTTCCATTTAGCAACTGGTATATCAAGTTGGTCCAAACGTTCTTTTACAATTTTCCTTTTAGCAGGGGATCTCAATTCACCAAATTAACTTGTTCTTGTATGTTTTTAGATATCAATGAGTGTAGTATCAATGCGACTATATGTGACCAGAACTGTGTTAACACGGCGGGCAGTTATCATTGTACATGTAACTCGGGATATCGTCTGTCAACAACAGATCAAAGGACCTGTAATAGTGAGTGGTACTCATTGCCATCTTATAGCATGCATATTTCGATCTCATTTCTTCACCTTTGTTGGAATCAAGTTGGCAAGTGCACTGACTTCCATCAGACAACATTATGTAACTGTTATTCCAGGTGGCTCCACAGAGTTTATAAAGAGCAAAACATATGAAAATTATACATATGAACTTCAAATGTTGTGTTTGCAATTAACAACAGACAATTTCCCTCTGAAGAATTCAGACTGTGGAAAGAAACCGGTCAGGGCAGTCAAGTAAACTTAGAATCATATTTCCATTCGTCTTTACTTCATCCACATTCTCTAAGTGATATTCTGGTGAAAAGGTCGTTTTTAAACTTCAATCAAATTATTAAGCGCCTCTCATTGCCTTTATGTCATGCAAAATGTATATTATCTATCACCAGGTAATATTAGGCCACAGGCACTTGAACTCAGATTATAGACTTCAATCAGGGTCTTTCAAATAGTATGGTCTAGAAACGCCTTATCGTACTGGGTATCTCGTCTCGGTTATCGATTTTTACCTGGAAGTGTTTATCACGCCGTGTATTTATCACGCTTAGTGAATTAACCGGTATTTTGGAAGAGCATTTTTACCAATAATTGATATCAAAGAAATGATTATATAAACTAAAACAAACGAAAATCTAATTCATAACATATGAAAAGCAACCCTTAATTTACATTTCAATTACCAATTTTCAATCATTTGACCCTTAAAACACATTGAAAAACTGTTTACAAATATCACCGTATCGTGCATATAAAATGCCATGTTTTTAGATTTTTGATTTTTGAGATTTTGAACTGATCTACCCGTCTAGGAAAACGAAAAATACGGGTGAAATATGAAAATCTTAAGACATAACATAATTGAATTAGGCTTAAATCAAAGAGAAAAAGCCACTATATTAGCCCCATGAACATCATGCAAGTAGGAAAGTAACGACAAAAAGAGATCGGGTTTCAGCTTTCGGCCATTTGTAAACAAAGTCGTTCGTATGAAGTCAACTTTCCAATACGAAAATCCACCTAAAAAGAAACACCGGGACGAAATACTCTCATGTAAAGAAAATGGAATACTGATATTGCATTAAGGGTGACTTTGATGGTCAAATTGATTGGTTAAAATCGAGATATACGCAGTTTTAAAACTTGATAATTTTCTTCCGTTTTCGAAATGGCGGGTTTCCTGGATGTTGGTCACGTGATGCAAGGCAGCTTATTTCGAGAACTACGCTCGTTTCCGGACCATACTATTTGAAAGACCCTGCTTCAATCAAACTCTATAATTACTTAATTGACATATATATATTAACAAGCATGATTTTCTAATTTTTTATTTTTTAATTGACAAATTATTTACAAGTGTAAATTGTTTTGTTCATTTTTTTATAGGCAGATATTTACAAATGTGATGATCAAATGTGTCATTTCTTTATTGACAGATATTAACAAATGTGATAAGCTTGTGTATCATTTCTTTATAGACAGAATTATTAACAAATGTGATTAGCTAATGCCTAATGTATCATTTCTTTATTGATAGATATAAATTAACAAATGTGATTAGCTTATGTATCATCTCTTTATTGACAGATATTAACAAATGCGATGAGCTAATGTATCATTTCTTTATTGGCAGATATTAACAAATGTGATTATCTAATGTATCATTTCTTTATTGACAGATATTAACGAGTGCAATGAGGCAACAAGCACCTGTACTCAAGTTTGCACAAACATAGATGGAGCGTTTACATGCTCTTGTTATAATGGTTTTACATACAACGCAGTCGACAACACATGTACTCAAGGTAAGCAGTTTAAAAAAAGTAACTGAAATGCAGTCCAGGGCCAAAGTAGGGTATTCTTTGTGCTTAGTGGTGGAAGTTATTTTGATTTAGGACAGGCCTCATAATGTCTACTCTAATCAGGGTCTCCACTTTTCACTGTTTGCTTTTATTGATCAATATTTAAACGCTTTTCCACATCTGCAGCAGAGGACTCTGAAAATTACTCTGGCAAAACTATGGAAAATCTCTCTGGATGATAGAATAACTTAACCCGTTCCCTCATACGACAAATTCTGCAGCAGACGACATTGAACGTATTTTGTCAAAACATAGAAAATCTCTATAATTGAATGGATAACCTATGACAAAAAGTGGAAAACATTGTGGCAAAAGGAGAAATTGCACGTTTTGTGCAATTTCTTCTTTTGTCACTATGTTTTCAAAAAGCCATTTGCTGCAGAGGCGTCAGAAAGCGTCTATATGAGGGAAAGTGTTAAGCGTTGAGAGTTAAGAATTGGAAACATTGTGGCAAAAGGAGAAATTGCTCATTATGAGAAATATCTTCTTTTGCCTCAATGTTTTCATTAGTCGATGTATTTTTATGTTGGAAAGGGGGTTAAAAGTACTTTGAATAGTTGTAAAACATAACAGTATTTCCCCTTAAAATATTGGTTGCGCATTGCAAAAGCCAATCATACGGCATTTAGTGTCATGTTTGCTCTGGAAAAGTTCAATTACTCAATTGATACAAAATTAAACTGAAACACACTATATTAGAACCATCTGCAAGACCACTACTACAAGCACAAGCATACACTATTTACTCCAAACAGTAAAATTATGAATGGAAAATAAACAAAAGTCACATGCTACAGGTCATGGTCCGTGCATTCATGAATTCCAAGAATGAGTGTGTAGTATCTAAATCAGCTTAGTGACCCAAATTTTACCATTGACTTTGTACCATTACACGCACTAAAAATAGCATGACTCTATTTTGTTAACAATAGGGCTATTTAAATTTAACTCATGCTAACAAATTGAATCATAAACACAATTTATAATCTAATATTTATCCAGCACCTCATGACACAGAGAACAATGTGGACTGATATCAGTGTGCATATTGACACAGTATGATTAGTGTCTAAACACACTAATCATACCATCTGGTATTTTCCAAAATTACAATCTCTCTCTCTCTACCTCACTCCATCATGTCTCGTGACAATTGAATTTTTACTGTTTATTACAGAATACTGTTTTGTGCATATCCTACCATCCTACCATCGCATATTAACTAGATCGCGATGGAAGGATAGTAGGATGACAGGATGGTATGATAGTAGGATGGACATATTGCCATCCTACTGTCCTTCTATCGCCATCGTACTGTCCTACTATCGCCATCCTACTGTCCTACCATCCTACAGGGTGCGGAAGGTTGCTGGTTCAATCCCCTACTGGAACATATCAAAGATTTTACAAAATTGTAGTCATGGCTGCCCTCCCTGACGCTCAGCGTTGCAGGGTTAGCATTACGACTGGCTGGCTGATCTCAGGAAATATGGACAAGTACTGGTAACTTACCCAGGAAATGCTGTGATATAACTGAAAATTGTTGAAAGCGGTGTAAAACACCATGCAATCAATAAAAACTCTAGACTTATGAATTAGGAAAATAGCAGGATACAGATTAACACTTTTCTCTCCTCTTATACAGACACACCACCTCAACTGTGTGATGAAAAGGACTGTTCAAATGCTGAAGGATGCACTGTAATTGATAACAACGCCACATGCTTCTGTAAAACCGGATTTAAACTGCAAAGCAATGACTCTTGCTCAGGTATATATTATGTTATTGTCAAAAGCCATCAAAATACTTCACAAGTGCTAATACTGCTGTAGATATAAATATCAATTGATCAGTTGATTATTCAATGTAGAATAAGGCCCTTTGCTAATGTAGCAGCATGCTTAATGTTTGGATATTCCAATTATGAAAATATCCAGTCAAAAGATAAATAAAATATTCTTGACTATTCACAACTGTAGAAAACACATCTTCAGATGTTATAGGAAAATTGCCATCTACTATTGCAAATATACAAATATTTTTCTCTTATTATAAAAGCAAATCCTATATTGTTGTTACTCAATATAATCGTCTCAATGAGACAATTCTTTTGAGTACCCACAACATAGAGTTAGAGGGTCAAATAAGTATATTAGAACATGCAAAACGTACCTTATCTAGAGCTCTGTATAATATGGATATGTAATGTTTGTTTGTTTGTTAGATATCGATGAGTGTTCGACAGGTGTGTGTTCACAGGAATGTTCAAACCAAGTGGGGGCCTATACTTGCAGTTGTTTTTCTGGCTATCAACTGGATAACGACAAAGTCACTTGTAATCGTAAGTTGTTTGTGTTACCTTCTCTATGAATTTGATAATGACTTACCAGTAGTCACTTGTAACCATCAGTAATGTGTGGTTCCCTCTCTGAGTGAACATAAAATCTGCTGCAGTCTTGTTATTTGATTCGTCATTATGGTAGAAACAGAAATGCCAACATGCTGGAATTGTTCTTGATTATTTTTATTATGTGAAAAGTCAGTGTGAGTAATTTCATACATTGAAATCTGACTCGAAAACAGTTCACTCAAACACTTTCCCACATACAAATTATCTGCAACAGACGCTCTTGGAAATTTCTAGCCAATACAACATGCAAAAACCCTACCAATTAAAGTATAGTTATTGAATAGAGTTGAAAACGTTGTGGAAAAATGAAAAATCACTTATTAGGACAAACTTCTATCTCTTTCATTTATGTATTCAAAAGATGTCTGCTGCAGCATCAAAATGTGCCTTGATGTTGAAAGGATTTACATTTAAAATGTCTACCTATCTTTCCAGAATGTCAATTCCCTGCTTATGGACAGAATTGTAATTTGAATTGTAACTGTGGGGTAGGGAGTGATCGCTGCGACCCTGTTACTGGATGCGTATGTCAGGCTGGCTGGAAAGATGTGAATTGTGACATGGACATCAATGAATGTGAGGATGTGAATGTGTGTGGCAGCGATGTCAACAAAGAGTGTTCAAACATGATGGGTTCCTTTTCCTGTGACTGTGCCAATGGTTATGTGGAGGTGAATGAAACTTGTGTTGGTATGTAAATTGTTTAAGTTTTTTTCCCACATCTCCAAATGCTTTCTGATGCCGTTGCAGCAGGCGAACATTTAAAACTTTGTAACCAATGAAGAAAGTGCTCACAATGAACAAATTCTCCATTTGCCACAATGTTTTCAACTTTATCTATAAATAATGATACTTCCCTTTATAGAGGTTTTCCATATCTTTGTGTTTAGGCTTTCAAAGTTGTCTGCTGCAATTTTGTTTTATGTGGGAAACGGTTTACACTTTTCCACATACAATAAATCTGCAATAGGTAACTCTGTCACAATGGAACTATCCTTGAAATTCGTTTCCAGGCTGTATATCAATAATCATTCAAGCCTTGATGAAGATCCAGATCAGTCTGTGTGGGGTCCTGTTTACAATCTAGTATTAACCCTTCCCCGCATTTGACACATCTTCAGCAGACCCTTTTTCTGTCATCTGCGTAGTAGCATGGTAGGCACTTCTAAAGGGATTAGTTGTTTTTTTGTCCGGCATCTGTCTGTCCGTCCGTACATACAGACGAGTACTTGTGGGGTTTGGTGTGGTTTGGTGTTCTCCTAAAGCCCACCCACCACCCTTAGATAGACACTTAGATAGACACTTAGATAAAAAAAATATATTTATTTTTTATAACGGGTATCTCATTTGCATATTAATGTTATTCATTCCGTAAAAGGGAAGTTATTACGGAATGAATTGCATATTGGGGTTAACCCCACACAAAAACATCAAAGGAAATAACCCCGCCTAATACACTTTATCAGTACGCCCGTCCATCCGTCCGTCCGTCCGTCCATCTATCTGTCCGCCCGTACATACAGACGAGTACTTGTGGGGTTTGGTAAAGACACTAAGATAAATAGTTTTTTTTTATTTTTTATAACGGGTATCTCATTTGCATATTAATGTTATTCATTCCGTAAAAGGGAAGTTATTACGGAATGAATTGCATATTTGTCGGGTTAACCCCACAAAAAAACATCACACTTTTTCGTCATGTTTTCAAATAACTTTTTTTCTACTCAAAGGATTACATTGAAACTTATGACAAATGTTTATATCAATGTGTGTGATTGGTTCACATAAGGGGGATAATCCAAAAATTTATTAGTTATTGCCCCTTTTCTGTCAAAAATTAAAGTTTTCTGACAAGGCCCCGGCAGGTGACACACGTGCTCCGTGGAGCACTGTATTCTAGTTGAAAATATTGTGGCATAAGGAGAATTTTCTCATGATGAGCAATTTATACTTTTGCCACAATGTTTCCAACTCTATTTAATAATAATACTTTGATCTAGACTATAGAGAGGTTCCATAGTTTCGCCTAGGTGTTTTTAAAGTTGTCTGCTGCGCATTTATTTTAGGTAGGAAAGAGTTCACTAGCTTGCTACTTATCTTAACTACCTACAGAAAACTGTTATTACCAAAGCCAGTCTTTTAATCCTTTCCAACATACAACAATTCTGCAGCAGACGACTTTGAACATATTTTGCCAAAAAATAGAAAATCTCTATAAATTATAATTTTTGAAAGTTAAATAAATAGAATTTAAAACATTATGGGGAGAAAAAAATTGGCCATATGAGCAATTTCTTCTTTAGCAAGAATGTTTTCAAAAGTTTTCTGCTACAGAGGCATCAGGAACCATCTATATGATGGAAAAGGTTATTTAACAAAATCTGCATAGGTTAGGTTTTTGTTTCATGTCGCTCTAAATTAATATGTTCTAAATTGAAAGAATTTAATTGCTTTCCAGACTCAAACGAATGTACAAACTCAATAACGAACACTTGTGAGCAAGTCTGTGAGAACACAGTCGGAAGTTTCTCTTGTGGATGCAACCCCGGGTACAATGTTGATCCAAACAACAACCTTATATGTGTCGGTAAGTTTAACATTAAGCAATTAATTTGTTACTTTATAAAGACTTTTGATTTGGTTAGAGCAGACAACATTTAATACCTCTATACAGAAGAGGACTTTTGAAATTTGTAGGAAAGGAGAATTTGTTCAAAAGCAGAAATTTTTTCCAGGTTCTCACACTTTTTAGCTCGACTATTCGAAGAATATGAGAGCTTTACTACTCGCCCCGGCGTCGGCGTCCGGTTAAAGTTTTAGGGCAAGTTGGGATTATCATTCATAAGTATTTGTGCTAGGGCTTTCATATTTGGAATATAGTTACATCTTATACCTTTCTTCACATTGAACGCTAAAGATGCTGAGTGTGACCTTCCTTTTGGGAAAAAAACATGATTTTCGGGGGTTAAAGTTTTAGGGCAAGTTGGATATTTTTTTTTTTTTTTTTTTTTTTCTCAATAAGTACTTGTGCTAGGGCTTTCATATTTGGAATATAATTACATCTAATACCTTTCTTTATATTGTATGCTGAAGATTCTGAGTTTTACCTTCTGTTTGGGGTAAAAGACATGATTTTGGGTGGTTAAAGTTTTAGGGCAGGTTGGCATTTTCATTTAATTTTTTAATTTTTCTCTATAAGAATTTGTGCTAGGGCTTTAATATTTAGAATATAGTTACATCTTATACCTTTCTTCACATTGAATGCTGAAGATGCTGAGTGTGACCTTCTTTTTGGGGTAAAACATATGATTTTCGGTGGTTAAAGTTTTGGGGCAAGTAGGATTTTATTTTATTTTTTTAACTTTTTCTGAATAAGTACTTGTGCTAGGGCTTTCATATTTGGAAAATAATTACATTTAATACATTTCTTCATATTATATGCTGAAGATGCTGAGTGTGACCTTCTGTTTGCAGTAAAACACATGCTTTTGGGTGGTTAAAGTTTTAGGGCAAGTTGGCTTTTTCATTTAATTTTCAAATTTTTCTAAATAAGTACTTGTGTTAGGGCTTCCATATTTGGAATATAATTACATGTAATACCTTTCTTCACATTGTATGTCGAAGATGCTGAGTGTGACTTTTAGGGGGTAAAAAACATGATTTTTGTTTGATTTTGAGAATTTTAGATAAATTCTTAATTTTTGGTTACATTCCTTTCTAATTGTGATCATTTATTTATCAAATATAATTCTTCAACATATCAAACGGGTTTTGCATGGTGTCAAACATTAGGAAAACCTTTTTTTAAGGTTTTGCTAATTTTGGACTCGGTCAGTTTTAACATTTGCGTTTAGCTCAACGTTAAAGTTACATCATTCAAATCACTTCATACTTCACATATTTGTTAAGGACCATCGTACAATTAGGTTGGATAACTCCATTGTATCCTAAATATGGAGTAATGGCCCTTGATTGACTTAGGAAATTTTATTATACCCCCCGGCAAACAAAGTTTGGGGGGGTATATAGGAATCACCCTGTCTGTCCGTCCGTCTGTCCGTCTGTCCGTCTGTCTGTCTGTCCGTATGTCCACATTTCTTGTAAGCACTACTCCTCCTAAACGGCTCAATGGATTTGGTTCAAACTTTACATGAAGGTTACACATCATATGTAGATATGCATGAAGGAAGATCACACGCCTCGGACTCTTCCAAGGGGAGATAATTTAACTTAGAGGTTATCTGCGAGGGACTCCTGTGCACATACCTCCACATTTCTTGTAAGCACTACTCCTCCTAAACGGCTCAATGGATTTGGTTCAAACTTTACATGAAGGTTACACATCATATGTAGATATGCATGAAGGAAGATCACACGCCTCGGACTCTTCCAAGGGGAGATAATTTAACTTAGAGGTTATCTGCGAGGGACTCCTGTGCACATACCTCCACATTTCTTGTAAGCACTACTCCTCCTAAACGGCTCAATGGATTTGGTTCAAACTTTACATGAAGGTTACACATCATATGTAGATATGCATGAAGGAAGATCACACGCCTCGGACTCTTCCAAGGGGAGATAATTTAACTTAGAGGTTATCTGCGAGGGACTCCTGTGCACATACCTCCACATTTCTTGTAAGCACTACTCCTCCTAAACGGCTCAATGGATTTGGTTCAAATTTTACATGAAGGTTACACATCATATGTAGATATGCATGAAGGAAGATCATACGCCTCAGACTCTTCCAAGGGGAGATAATTCAACTTAGAGGTTATCTGCGAGGGACTCCTGTGCACATACCTCCACATTTCTTGTAAGCACTACTCCTCCTAAACGGCTCAATGGATTTGGTTCAAACTTTACATGAAGGTTACACATCATATGTAGATATGCATGAAGGAAGATCACACGCCTCGGACTCTTCCAAGGGGAGATAATTTAACTTAGAGGTTATCTGCGAGGGACTCCTGTGCACATACCTCCACATTTCATGTAAGCACTACTCCTCCTAAACGGCTCAATGGATTTGATTCAAACTTTACATGAAGGTTACACATCATATGTAGATATGCATGAAGGAAGATTTTTCTCCTCAGATTCTTCCAAGGGGAGATAATTCAACGTAGAGGTTACCAGTGAGGGACTCCTGTGCACATACCTCCACATTTCTTGTAAGCACTACTCCTCCTAAAGGGCTCAGTTGATTTAATTCAAACTGTATATGAAGGCTACACAATATATGTAGATATGCATGAAGGAAGATTTTTCTCCTTAGATTCTTCCAAGGGAAGATAAGCAAAGTAGAAACTTTACCATTGTATCCGATGCTTTGGGAGGGGAGCGGGGGGTATTCTTCAGTGAGCTTTGCTCACAGTATTTCTAGTTTTTAAATTATATTTAAATGTATGTATATCTATTCAGTTGCTTTTACATATAGAGTATATAATATGATTTAATAGTACTTAAGTGCAATATAATGAAATAGTGCTTTATATGAATAAGCGGCCTGTAGTCGAGCGCGCTGTCCTCCGACAGCTCTTGTTTACAATAATGTATCGAAATTAAATGAAAGAAGAGGCTTTATCAGAATTATTTAAGGTTTTAGAGTTGAAGACAATGGGATTAACCCTTTCCTACATATGACAATTTTGAAAATGTGTACACAGTTTTTATACGACCGTTTTTTAAAAACGGTCCGTATTATGGTATCGTCATGTCCGTCCGTCCGTCCGTCCGTCCGTTCGGGTTTTCCGCACTTTTTTCTTACATACTTTGAGCTATTGAGCTGAAATTTTGTATAAGGCTTTGTAGTGATGTGTCACAGATCAAGTTCATATTTCCTGGGATTTCGTCAATATTTGAATGAGTTATGCCCCTTTTTGGACTTAGAATATTTTTTAGAATATTTGTTTTCCGCACTTTTTTTCTACATGCTTTGATCTATTGAGCTGAAATTATGTATATGGCTTTGTAATCATGAGTTACAGATCAAGTTCACATTTCCTCGGATTTCGTCAATTTTTGAATGAGTTATGCCCCTTTTTGGACTTAGAATATTGGTTTTCCGCACTTTTTTCTTACATACTTTGAGCTATTGACCTGAAATTGTGTATTAGGCTTTGTAGTGATATGTCACAGATCAAGTTCATATTTCCTGGGATTTCGTCAATTTTTGAATGAGTTATGCCCCTTTTTGGACTTAGAATATTTGTTAGAAAGAATATTTGTTAGAATATTTGTTTTCCGCACTTTTTTTCTACATGCTTTGATCTATTAAGCTGAAATTATGTATATGGCTTTGTAATCATGAGTTACAGATCAAGTTCACATTTCCTCGGATTTCGTCAATTTTTGAATGAGTTATGCCCCTTTTTGGACTTAGAATATTGGTTTTCCGCACTTTTTTCTTACATACTTTGAGCTATTGACCTGAAATTGTGTATTAGGCTTTGTAGTGATATGTCACAGATCAAGTTCATATTTCCTGGGATTTCGTCAATTTTTGAATGAGTTATGCCCCTTTTTGGACTTAGAATATTGGTTTTCCGCACTTTTTTCTTACATACTTTGAGCTATTGACCTGAAATTGTGTATTAGGCTTTGTAGTGATATGTCACAGATCAAGTTCATATTTCCTGGGATTTCGTCAATTTTTGAATGAGTTATGCCCCTTTTTGGACTTAGAATATTGGTTTTCCGCACTTTTTTTCTACATGCTTTGATCTATTGAGCTGAAATTATGTATATGGCTTTGTAATCATGAGTTACAGATCAAGTTCACATTTCCTCGGATTTCGTCAATTTTTGAATGAGTTATGCCCCTTTTTGGACTTAGAATATTGGTTTTCCGCAATTTTTTCTTACATACTTTGAGCTATTGACCTGAAATTATGTATATGGCTTTGTAATCAAGTGTCACAGATCAAGTTCATATTTCCTGGGATTTCGTCAATTCTTGAATGAGTTATGCCCCTTTTTGGACTTAGAATATTTGTCAATTTCTGCATGAGTTATGCATTTTTCATAGTTTCCCATTATTCTTTAACAACTTATTCCTGAACGACTTTATTAACTTTTTACAAACAAACAATATATCAAAACAAAGAGGAAACTTACAAAGAAGTTCCTGACGGGCGTATTATGTACCGTTTGCGGTACTCTTGTTCCAGTTTTGGGTCATGACATGATATCTAAAAAAAGGGTTTCATAACTCAGACATGGATTTATAAAACACAATGTTCTTAATTTGTCTTGTAATAAATATTTAACGGTTAAACCCTTTCCCTCATATAGACGCATTTAGATGGCAAAATGAGAAATTGCTTATATTGAGCAATTGTTCCTTTTGTCGCAATGTTTTCAAACCATTTCAATAATAAAAATCTCATTTATAGATATTTTCTTTGCCATGATATTTCAAAGTTGTCTGCTTCATATTTGTTGTAGGTGTGAATGGTTTAAGCATTCTTTCATTTGACAGGTTCTGTTTACATTACAGACCCCTGTCTTTGTTGTTAAATTATGATACTTTATTTCATTTTCAATAAATTTAATGTTTTACAGATATCGATGAGTGTACAGCGAACAGTCACGGTTGTGCACAGGAATGTGTAAATACCATAGGCCGTTTTCGATGTTCATGTTATTTCGGATTTGAATTGAACACTGATGAAAAGAACTGCACAAAATGTTTGTATTTCATTTTTATACTCTTAACCCTTTCCCTCATATAGATGCCTTTTGGCGCCTCTGCAGAAGACAGCTTTTTGAAAACATAGTGACAAAAGAAGAAGTTGCTCAAAAAGAGCAATTTCTCATTTTGCCACAATGTTTTCCACTTTTAGTCATAGGTAATATCCATTCAATTATGGAGATTTTCCATTTTTTGACAAACTATGTTCAAAGTTATCTGCTGCAGCTTGGCCATGATTCTTTTTGATGTTTGACAAAAGTCACTGTGGCAAGTGTCATAACTTCCGCCAATGGCCTTTTAGTCCATGTGGAAAATTACATAGCTGTGTATGTAGGTCTTTTTTCTTCTGTTCCCCAGAGGCCTCCATGGTACTTACATATATTCATGTTGAACAGGACAGATCAAGATCAGATTGCATGGAGGTGCAAACTAATCTGGATCTTTACTGGGTGCAAAGTCAGATTACGTGTGGAACCATCTCATTGACACGCATTAAGATACATGTACTCAATAAGGATTGAGACTGGTCCTTAAGAAATAATAAAATCACTGCAACAACTGATAGTCGATAGGACACATTGCAGAGGTTCAGATAAAGAGGGGTATTCATCTCTTTTCCCCACAATATCTGTCTTATTATCCAACGAATACCTATGATGTGGGTACTTAAAAGAATCGTCTCACTGAGACGATTCTTTTGAGTACCGACATCATTGTGTTTCAGGGTCAAATAAGGATTTTAGAACATGCAAAACGACCCTTATCTAGAGCTCTGGGCATTTTTACTCGCATAAAACACGGTGGAAAATCCTCAGTTGTTCAAATTGTTATCCTCATTGTATATAGTTTGATTGTGTGTTATCTTTTAATTGGGATGTTCCAAACTATTACAATTCCCTAGCTTTAACCCTTCCCTCATATAGACACTTTTTGATGCCTCTGCAGCAGACAGCTTTTTGAAAACACAGTGACACAGTTATTAATTATTGTCATTATTATCATTACTGTTATTAAGTATTGTCATCATTATTGTTTTAATCATGGTCAGTATTATTAGTCGCCGGGCAGAAGCCCGCAACTTCTATTTTTAATAGCTTTTGGGAAATGACATGGGAATTATTATTATTAGAAAAAAACAAATTTAAATGTCTTGAACATATTGCAATTGTGATTGTTTAAAAACACTTAGTTCTGACACATCTAAAATGAAATAAATAATCTGATGTTTTAAGTATTTGCAGTTTCTTTATTTTGACTCGCATAAATTTATGTTTTTTTGTCTTATTTACGAAGACAAAAGAGTCCCTGCTAGACTTGCTGCAGACTGTTATGTGTCAATATTGAGATGAAAATCACGTCGAATTCTCCTTTTAGTAGCAATTTTAACTTACTGAATGTTATTTTCATGTTCAAAGAGATGTCTTGATTTATGTAGAATTCATGTAATAATGTATATCCATGAATATGTAAAATAGGAACTGTTTCTAAGCTAAATATGTTGATCAAGTGACTACCGAATACCGACTGCATAGATAAATCTCCTTTGCAGAGAGCCGTTCTTTACAATCTCTTACAAATAGTTAATTATAGGTGATTTAAAATGTTTATTTGCTTCGAAACAAATGACGAAAAGAACAAACTGAGATATAACTGGTTTTAATGTAAAAATTACTTTGAATGAACACTCTCTGCCTATAAAGAGAGTGAATCGGGTCTTCCGTACAAAATTATTTCTTCCTCGACAATTTTAATTTGTCATAAGATTCCCTACAGGCATTTTGCTTGCGATTTGCATATTGTTATGCATCATTAACACAAGGGTGCTCATCATTATATCATTTTAAAACACACGCTTTGCCTATAAAGAGAGTGTAAAGAACGACAACTATGCGAAGAAGAAACGAATCGGGTCTTTTGGACAAAATTATATCGTCCTTGACAATTTTATATGTGTTATTAGATTCCTTACACACATTTTGCTTGCGATCTGCATATTGTTATGCATCATTGACACAAGGGCGCTCATCATTATATAATTTTAAAACATGAGTAGACTAATGATTGGCAAGATTACTCATTTCCTGTTTATGATCAATAATTAGTTGGCTGTGTATATATGGTCAACCTATCTTAGAATGGAGATTGATCATAAACAATGAAAGGCTTTAATTATATTTCAATGAAGGACATTCACTTCGTTGACAAAACAAATGCAAGTTATGATACATTTTCACTTAACCCCACCCCTGATGTTCCAATATGCCCTTTAGTTGATAACTGGTTTTTTTCAACTGTTATGCATAACTGCAGTATGGATTCCGGCGACATTGATGCGTTGCATCAACTTTCTCTTGTCATGACTGTTACATGTTTTAAGTATTGTCAGTATTATCATTACTGTTACATGTATTAAGTATTGTCAGTATTATCATTACTGTTTTAATTAAGATGATGTAACTCTATTTTCAGTGTCGGATCCGTGTGTACTGTTTCCTACTGTCAAGTGTTCAGATATTTGTAATGTCCAAAACCAACGGCCTGTCTGTTCCTGCAAGTCCGGATTTGAACTAGGATCTGACAACCAAACCTGTATAGGTATTAACCCTTTTTCCTGTAACTGCAAACATTTTTTGAAAAAATAATTTGGAATAAGGGGTAATTGCTCAAGACAAGCAATTTCACTTTAGCACTCTGTTTGTATAATACTCTGTGTTGGTGTCAGGATAAATGGACCAGTGTACTGGTAACTTACCCTGACACGCTGTTATATAACTGCACAGTTTTTAAAAGCAGCGTGAAATACCATAATACAAAATATCTTTACTTACATATTAATTAAAGCTCCAATTTTTCAGATGTTGCATTATGTATCAAAGATGGTTTAAAGTGAAAAAGAAATGAAAATATAATGAATGATTTACTCGTCTGCTTTGAAAACATGTGATGTTATATCTGGCAGATTGGAAATAAAGTTTTATGTATACATATACAAAGTTGACGGCATTGTTGGAAATGGAGAAATAACTCACTATCAGCAATTCTCCTTTCTCCTCAATGTTTTCAGAAGTCAAAAGTATCTGTATGAAGAAAAAGTAGTTTACCTGTTGCCAAAAATAAACATGCTTTTAAAAAACTACGCAATCAGCATCTTTGTGCGATCAGCATCTTTGGAAATATACTGAAAATAGGGAGAAATATCTTATTTGCAAATTTTGAATAATGTTAATTTAAAAACTTTCTGACATCTGAAATGACCTATTCAAATATGAAAAATCACTATATATAATGTATATGAAAGAATAAATATTGAACAAGGTTGAAATCAGTGTTGAAAACATTGTGGCAATAAGATAAATTATTAATAAACAATTTCTCCTTATGCCACAATGTTTTCCATTTGATTCAGAGGCGTCAGACCATGTCTAGTTGTAAGAAATAATAACATTGATTTTGAAATTGTCTGATATAAAATGTAGAAATTATCTCCTAATGATAATGTTATTATTGAATACAGTTGAAAACATTGTGGCAAAAAGAGAAATTGCTCGTAAAGAGCAATTCATCATTTGCAAAAATAAACTTAAGAGATATGGTAAACGTCATCAGGAAAGGTTACCCATGCAAGCTTTAAGCTACAATTTAGATTTACGAATTTCCTTGTTTTTTTATAGATATAGATGAGTGTTTATCACCATCCCTGAATCTGTGTACAGACAAAAACACTTGTAGGAATTCGGAGGGAAATTATGAATGTTCGTGTGATCCGGGATTCCGCCTGGAGAATGATCAAAGGACGTGTACAGGTTAGTAGATCCTGTAGTACATTGGCTTAGACCAGGTGTCTGATAGGTAGTAAAACTGTTTGCTACTAAATGCAGATCTCTTATTATTCACCCATTTCCTATACTTCAAATCTGCAGCATTTTTCCACATACTTCAAATCTACAGCAGACAACTTTGTCATATATATATGAAGAAAGCAAAATTATATTAATTAATTGTGAACATTGTGGCAATAGGAGAAATTGCTCGTTATGAGCATTTTCTATTTTTGCCACAATGTTTTCAAAAGTGGTTATTATCATGTTTTATACCACAGCTTGTAATGGTGTCAGGATGTTTATTACATCAGAGTCATATATATATGGTTTTTGTCTTCCAAATTGTTCAATTTAATGAAGAGTAGAAAAAAATATAGCAAGAGTAGGAATTGCACAATGTTTCCAAATTATGTTCGCAATAGAAGGCATCAAATGATGTGTGTATCATCAGATAAATGACTATTATCAAACAACTCATACTGCGCTATTAAGCACAATTAATGTCCAAGTATGTGCAAGTTCATAGAACTCTTAAACGCAGAAAGAAAAAAAAAAAAAAAATCTGTAATCTGGCATCATTTTGCCTCAAGGCTTTTGAGATGAGAAAACTCTCTGTTTGAAAAAATGCATCCTTATTAGACAGGCTTTTACAGTCCCACTTTCTTTCTTGAAAAATTAAGATCATATTGAAATTGATATATATATATCAGGGCTCCGGAAATTCTGAAATCTGAATCGGTCCAGAATTTTTTTCACACCCCGTTAAAAAAAATGATATTGAAACTCTTTTAAAAACAAATATACACGAATTTCATGTTTATTGCAGGTTACCTTTCATAGATGGTTGCATAACAGTGTCAACGCTCGTTGATGTTAATGTAGAAGTACTTTACAAATCATAATTTACCAAGATTTGCGGACGAACATAACCACGCATGTGTTTACATTGCTCGTTCGTACTTAAGATTGTTCGACCCGTACGTACTAGAAAATTATTGGTTGCGCACAGAAGATACATTTCTCTTATCTGTACGGTTAACTTTGTTTTGTCTACATAAAAATAATAAATGTCTTTTGTTGTTTTGGAATTACCATGACTGACATAATTAGAGAAAGTCATTTTTTAGGTAAGTACATAAACCAATTTGAGTAATTATGAACCGGTTTAAACCGGTTCTCTTTGTCAACATGATTCGCATTGCCAAGCTGGTCATTTGACTTTTTGAACATCGCAAGTAAATTTCGTTGAGCCCTTTCACCAATGTATCGAAGGACAAATTAAATGAAATGAAGTTAAAACTTCTGCCTAATAATATATATACAGTGACATATTTATTTTTACAAAACGTTTCGTAAATATCTCTTTTTCCCTGCCATCTTGAAAGGTTACAAAGTTCACGTGACCTATGGAAATTCCCTAATAACCCGAACAGCCAATCAGATGCATGAAATCATTACCGCATGCATTCAATGGGATTTTCTCGGGTAATTCCGTCATCCATTCATCACCGAGGTATTCCGATTGGCATTATCTATCAGTTTACACAATTGTCAAACTTAACCTATTTACGTCATGGTAAGTGATTATCTCGAAGGTTTACAGATGACTCTGTTCTCGTGTACATGTTGTATAATGGTTTGAAACAGCGTAGATAGTTTGTAACAGTTTGAAAATTACAAACGGTCTGAAACGAAAATAAAAATAACATATCAATTAGCTGTTCAGACCAGACTGGGACCAATTCAAATATGTTAAACTGATCAACTAGTAATTAGCAAACACTTTTAAAGAAGCCTTTAACCCGTGCATTATCTAATAAACCGAAGGGAGTAATTACATAACCGATTGTCACACCTCCTGGACCGATTACCGGACAGCTTTTCTTGATTACATCATGGTAAGTGACTCTCTCAAAGGTTATCCTACGCTTTAGAAACAAAGAACGTGTGTACTTGCTAGGATTTTATTTTTTTACACAGTGACATATATAGCGTAGGTATTAATGAGATTTTATGACTATCATAAAATCTCGGACCGATTTTTTTACAAGTATTAAGATTGCAATCGGTCTAACGATTTGAATTCCGGTCCGGACCCGCACTTCTACCGGTCTTCCCAAGCCCTGATATATATATATATTTATGTAGGTATGTGTATGGGTATATGTATGTATATATATATATACATTTGCCTGTGTTATATATATATGTGTTTATATACATATTCATATCAGTTTGAAATGGCATAACACCACACTAAAATAACAAATATAATTAATTGAAATTTAATATCATATTTATTGTTTAATAATATTCCACAGCTTGTAATGAAGTGACTTGGGGAGTTAATTGTGCAAACAATTGTAACTGTGGACAGGGAGCTTCAACCTGTAACCCTATCACAGGGTGTGTCTGCAAGACGGGGTACACCGGTAGACTTTGTGATCAAGATCGTGATGAGTGTAAAGCTTCGGTAAATCCATGTACAGTAGTCAATGAGGAGTGCATTAATAGCGTAGGAAGTTTTTCGTGTAACTGTCTGACAGGATATCAACGAAATGGGAGCAACGTTTGTGTTGGTAAGTTTGAATAAAATGCATTCTTTACCCTAATTCATGGAGTAATTTTACAAACAATGGTGACCAAGCTTAAACTGCATGAATGTGCAGGTTGATCTTTCTCTGCAATACTAACAAGTTTCGTCCTACCATTTCCCACATACAACAATTCAGCAGCAGATGACTTTGAAAACATGTAGAGAAAATATGGTTAACCTATAAAATTTAATATAGTTGAAATCATTGTGGCAAAAGTTACTGCTGCAGAAGCGTCAGCTGCTTCTATGTAAGAAAGATTTTAACATTTCCCCACAAACAGCATACTTTCAGCAGACGACTCTGAAAGCTTGATGGCAAAAACCCGGAAAATCTCAATAAATGAAGGTATAATTACTGCAAAAAGTTGAAAACATTGTGGCAAATGGAGAAATTTATCGTTTTGAGCAATTTCTCCTTTTGCCACATTGTTTTCAAAAGTCTGCTGCGTAGGCTTCAGAAAGCGTCTATATGTGGTAAAGGGTTAAGTTGCATATTGAAGGATGAGAGTAAACTTCAACACTTTCACAGGAGTTAATTGACCTGTCTGGACTGGTATTACGCATAACAAACTTTTACATTACTTTTCAGAAACTGATGAATGTTTTAGTACCTTATTGAATAATTGTTCACAGATCTGTACGAACACTCTTGGCAGTTTTACCTGTTCCTGTAACACAGGATTTACACTAAAGAACCTAGCTACATGTGTTGGTATGTAATGTAAATATAACGAGAATTTTGGCAACGCTTGCTGCCTTACAGGGTATATAACATATAAGGAAAGCTGTTGTCTGTCATTCCATTTGTCAATCTATTCGCTTGCTGCCTTACATGGTATATAACATATAAGGAAAGCTGTTGTCTGTCATTCCAGTTGTCAATCTATTCGCTTGCTGCCTTACATGGTATATAACATATAAGGAAAGCTGTTGTCTGTCATTCCAGTTGTCAATCTATTCGCTTTCTGCCTTACAGGGTATATAACATATAAGGAAAGCTGTTGTCTGTCATTCCAGGGTATATAACATATAGGGAAAGCTGTTGTTTGTCATTCCATTTGTCAATCTATTCGTTTGCTGCCTTACAAGTTTGGTCAAACAAAGGAGTTTTAATATGAACTGCGCTCCAGGAAAACCAACCTTAACGTAATATTTACTTTAGTTAGACAGACTTGCCTAGGTTCATTACTTAACCCATTACTTCACATGACTTTTCAAAGGTTGTCTGCTTTACTATCATCAGACAAACAATTTAAATAATCTAGAAGACTGAAAGATTTATATTGATAAACAGTTGAAAATATTGCAATAAAAGGCGAAATTGCTGGTTTTGAGCAATTTCACCATTTGTTGCAATGTTTTCAAAAGTCATGTTCAATGGCAGGTGTCAAATATCGACTGTGTGAAGTAATGGGTTTAAGGCTCCAACTGGATACTGCTCTACAGTAGTTTGATGGGTTTAAGGCTCCAACTGGATACTGCTCTACAGTAGTTTGATGGGTTTAAGGCTCCAACTGGATACTGCTCTACAGTAGTTTGATGGGTTTAAGGCTCCAACTGGATACTGTTCTACAGTAGTTTGATGGGTTTAAGGCTCCAACTGGATACTGCTCTACAGTAGTTTGATGGGTTTAAGGCTCCAACTGGATACTGCTCTACAGTAGTTGGATGGGTTTAATGCTCCAACTGGATACTGCTCTACAGTAGTTTGATGAAACCTATGACTTGTTGGCAAACAGTGCAGAGCCAGATCAGACTGTGAGCTGAACGAGCTGATCTCCATCTGTGCAGTCGCAAATAACTTATTGTTACTTTTTGCAGGGCGCAACTCTTTATAGTGAGACAATTCTAAAATTTGAGTACCCACAGCATAGGTTTCAAACATTAAATCAATACTATTTTTACATTTAAACTTTAAGATATCAACGAATGTGAAGGGCAGAATGATTGCTCTCAGCTATGTGAGAATTCCGAGGGTGGTTTCCGATGTTCCTGTAACATTAACGGATTCATCTTGGACCTGACGGACAGAAAAACTTGTATACGTAAGTTTGCTAAATCCAGAAACTTTTGAAAAAATTTAGTTGAATAGAGAATTTTTTCAAAACATATTTCTCAATTGCCCACAATGATTTCAACTTTCTGTATTCATTTATGCCTCAAATCTTTTAGAATTTACTTTTATTTCCTCAGATTTTTATGAAGCAGCCAACTAGAAATATTCTTACAATTGAAATGGTTCTGCTCTCAAAAACATTAACCCATTTTCAAATACAGACGCTTTCTGATGCCTCTGCGGCAGACAACTTTTGAAAACACTATTGTGGGTGAAGGAAAAATTGATCATTTATTTATATTTTTCAAAATTTTTAACCAGGTTTTCTGAAGGAAAAATCTGGTTATTAGTTTGGCGAAGTCGGCGGTTGGGCGGGCGGGCGTCAACTTTCCTTGTCCGGACCATAACTTTGCCATGCATAGAGATATTTTCAAATAACTTGGCACAAACATGCACCATATCAAGACGATGTGCCAAATGCAAAAAAAAAATCTGTAGATTCAAGGTCAAGGTCGATCACAGTGATAAGAAATAGACTTTAATTTAACTTTTCTTGTCCGGACCATAACTTTGTCATGCATAGAGATATTTTCAAATAACTTGGCACAAACATGCACCATATCAAGACGATGTGCCAAATGCAAAAAAAAATCTGTAGATTCAAGGTCAAGGTCGCAGTGATAAGAAATAGACTTTAATTGAACTTTTCTTGTCCGGACCATAACTTTGTCATGCATAGAGATATTTTCAAATAACTTGGCACAAACATGCACCATATCAAGACGATGTGCCAAATGCAAAAAATAATTCTGTAAATTCAAGGTCAAGGTCACAGTGATAAGAAATAGACTTTAATTGAACTTTTCTTGTCTGGACCATAATTGTGTCATGCAGAGATATTTTCAAATAACTTGGCACAAATATGAACTATATCAATATGATGTGTCACATGCAAAACTTTTGTCTGTAGCTTTAAGGTCAAGGTCACAGTGATAAGAAATAGACTTTAATTGAACTTTTCTTGTCCGGACCATAACTTTGTCATGCATAGAGATATTTTAAAATAGCTTGGAACAGATATACACCATATCAAGACGCTGTGTCATATGCACAATTTATGTGTTTAGCTTCCTGGTCAAGGTCTTTAGCTCCCAGGTCAAGGTCACAGTGACAGAAAATATACTTTACTTGAACTTTTTTTGTTCAGACCATAACTTTACCATGCATATAGATATTTTCTATGCTCCATATTAAATAACTTGGCAATTTAAAAGAATATAGCATAGATATGAGTAAGTTTCATAACCTCGGGCCCTGGATCTAGTCTGTTTGCAAAGGCATAAACGCGTTACTATCAAGTAAAGGGTTAAGGCAGATCACTGATTATCAACCTGGCATTAGGGATCCTAAAATGTGGCGGCTTACAACAAAAGGTTGCTTAATATCTGTTATCTATTATATGTTCTTAATAAATGAGGCCATCAACACACGATTGACTGTATTGAACTGATATTTGTTAGATAAAATTGTGATATATTTAATTGACAAAGTAATTATGATTATTCATCAATAGAAATATTCCCTGTTACTTGAATTACTAGCTTTGATAAACTATTAACAGAAAGATTTGACAGATCTGTTAATTCTTAATTAAACACCTTCCATTATAGAAAACCTGGTTTCATGGAATTTCCATGTCTTGTTATCCAATTATTTGAAAGTCATCTGCTGCAGATTTGATGTATGTAGGAAAGGTTTAAAGAAAGAGTTCATTCTTTCAAACTTAGCATAAAGGAAAACACATTTTTTTTCTCAAAACTTGCTTGATCAACAAGAATATGTTTTATTTCAGCGGAAGCCAATTGTGATTCAGGATCCAATCCTTGTGGTGCGAACACAGACTGTACTGTCATAGATAACACAGAAGTGTGTGTCTGTAAATCAGGCTTCCAGTTCCAGACAGGCTCTACAACAATATGTGAAGGTAAAACAATCCTTACATTCTGACAATACAGTCAAACTTATGTTAGCGCTCACCTCTGTTAAGCTGTCAACTTGTATTAAGCAGCCACTTGAAGATTACCCAAAAGAACATTTTCTTCTTTCTTTGACTTGTATGAGCAGCCACATTTTTACTTTCCCTAGGGTGGCTGCTTAAGCCAAGTTTGATTGTACATATGACATTTGTGAAGGACATTCATTCACAGAGTACTCAAACAGGGATCGCATCAATGAAGTTTTTAATCATATTACGTAATGCTTTTCCACTTGCAGACACACTGTGTAACATCTGCAGGTGAACAAATCTTGAAAAGATTGTGACAAAAAGAGAAATTGCTCCAAGTGCTGCAGCTATGTGGGAATAGGTTATATAGCATGTTTCATGCCTGGTTTACATTTGCCACGGGCGCCGTGCGATAATCTCGTCTACGATTTTCCGTACGATTTTTCAGGCATCGTAGGTCGCGTATGTGTTTACATTGTATACGATTATCGTGCGATTTTTGTATGAATTATTGAGGGACTGATCGGGACAAATCCGTACGGAGATTGCACGGAAATTGTGCAATTTCAGTGCAGTCATCGCACAGTTTCCGCAAGATTTCTACGGAAATCGTTCGGAGCCTGTGCGGGTACGCAGCTCTGAGCCTTTGGGGTGGTAGCATTTTAGTCAATAGTTAGACGAATAATGAATAATTGAGGGAGATGGCCAATATATATACCCATCTGTAAAATACTTTGCCCATCTCAAGGGCGACGCACGGCCGTCGTGGGTTTGCCGCGGGATAACAGCGCGATATCCGAGCAATTTCACAGGTACTGCATGGGCACCGTGCGCCAACCTTGCGAATACTGTGCGAGGGTATCCCATGAATCCACAATCTCCGTACGATCTTTTTTGGCAACAAGTTGACAGAAAATCATGCGTTTGCTGCACGGTCATCGCGTGGCCTCCGAAAGATGCCCGTGCGGGGATCGTGCAATGCTAGTACAATATGTGTACGGGCTACGGGCTTACGATTTTTGAAATTTGTATAACTTTTTTTTATACAAAATTGTGAGGCCGCGGAGCCCGTGAATCCATATGATAATTGTACGGCTGTGGCCACCTCCGCATGGAGGCCGTACGGAAATGGAGATACGGGCAGTTTACGGGCTCCGTAGACAGATGAAGCTCACCTAAACATTGGTCCTGTGTATTAACGGAATAGCCCGAAGCACAGGCCAAATGTAAATGGGGCAATACTCCCTGATGTAGATTAATGTTTAATTTGTTTCTGACATGATATCAATAACATATGAAAGCTGCATAAAAACAATTCAAACAAACATGTATGTGTGTATAAGTGTCATCTGTGGCTTAATAAGCATTTCAAATTCATTTAATAATGGTATTTTTTTGTTTTAACAGATATTCTAGACTGTGTGCTGCAATCCAATCCATGTTCTCAGAATTGTTCAGAACTTGCTCCAGGATACGAATGCCTCTGCGGGCTTGATGGCTATAAGCTGGACACTGATCAAGTTACATGTATAGGTAAGCAGTCTTAGCAGTGTGAGCTTTTTCCATGTTCTTAATTATATATTTGACCTATGTTGTTGGTACTGAAAAAGAATCGTCTTAGAGAGATTTTAATGAGTGCTAACAGACATATTGTGGAAGGAAGACCGGTTTACTCTTCCTTTTCTAGTCCTCTGTGTTAGAATTAATTAAGAGTTCATTGAAGCTCATTATTGCAAGGAATGGGGTGTGACCTATAGCAGTTGTTGATAAATGCTTATATAGATTTACTCTGTAAATAATTTAAGAGAAACAATGAATGAACTACAGGGTTTTAGAAGTTTACACTGTTTCTTGAACATTCTTTTACTTTTGATACGCCTCTTATGACTTTTACTTTTGATACACCCCTTATAACTTTTACTTTAGATATGCCCCTATGTTAAGTAACTGTGCATTCATTGAATGATTTGTTGTTAATTAAGCATACACATTAGATTTCATCCTTTCTCACATACAAACAAATCAGCAGTGGATGACTTTGAAACATTTAGGCAAAATTACGGAAAATCTCTATAAGGAAAGGTTGAACTATTGAAAAGAGTTAAAAACTTTGTGGCAAAAGGAGAAATTGTTCATTATAAGAAATTATTTTTCCTTTTGTCTCTATTTTTCAAGTCTTCTGGAGCATTGCAATACAAGGGTTGTATGTGAGATAGGGTTAAATAAAAAATAGTAAACAAGAGGCTATATAATTAAAGGGTCATTGATATTATATGAAGATCCCTATATTGTACTATATTGTAACTATATTGTAAATGTTTGCCATAAAAATGTTCACTCAAACTTCAGCTCTCAGGAATTCTAATTCTATACATTAACAATGAAGTTAAAAATAATCTTAAGGATTGACAAGCAGTTACCAGTTACCCTGTTAAATCAATTAACAAATTTAGTCCTATACCCATTTCCAATATAAAACCATTTCACAGCTGATGACTTTGAAAACATATATGCTGAAGAAGAATCTCTATAAATTAAAGTACAACTATTGAAATGAGTTGTAAACAGTGTGGCGAAAAGAGAAATTAGACATCATGAGCAATTTCTCCTTTTGACACAATATTTTCTAATATCGTCTCCTGCAGAGTCATAAGAAAGCATCTGTATGTGGGAAAGAGTTAATGTTTTCTCTTTATTTTGTATAGAATGTACTGAGGGAACATTTGGCGACGACTGTTCACAGACTTGTAGTTGTATAACAACAAATACCGCTTTGTGTAACAAGGTTGATGGAACTTGTACATGCAATTTCGGCTGGGAAGGGAGCAATTGTCAAATAGATATTAATGAATGTACACGAGGCACAGCTAACTGCGGGGATAACTCAAACTGCATCAACTCGCCTGGATCTTTCGCGTGTCAGTGCAATGCAGGCTTTGTTGCAGATGGGGATGGTGTTTGTCAAGGTGAGTAGCAATGGGAACTCCTCAGTTTTAACAAAATATCTACAGCAGACGAATTTGAAAATGTCATTGCATAGATATTGGCAAATCTCTACAAACATATGTTTAACCCTTTCCCACTTACAGCAACTCTTCAGCAGATGACTATGAAAACATAGTGACAAAAACCTGAAAAATCTCCATAAAAGATAGTTTAATTAAGTTGAAAACATTGTGGCCAAAGGTGAAATTGCTCATCAATTTCACCTTTGGCCACAATGTTTTCAAAAGTTGATGCTATTGCGTCAAAATGCGTCTGAAGGTGGGAAAGTGATAATTATTGAAAAGAATTCAAAAAATTGTTGCAATATGAGAAATTGCTCACTATGAGAAATGTTGCCTTTTGCCACAATGTTTTAAAAAATGGTCTGCTGAAGATTATGTCAAAACATGTTTGCATGTGTTGAAATAGGCTTAATTTGTTATTTAACCCTTTCCCACATATAGACACTGTTTGACGCCTCTGCTGCAGACAACTTTTGAAAACACTGTGACAAAAGGAGAGATTGCTCATAACAAGCAATTTCTCCTTTGGCCACAATGTTTTCAAATCTTTTTAATAATAAAACCCTTATTTATGAAGATTTTTCATGTTTTTGTCAAAGGTCGTCTGCTGCAGATTTGTTGTATGTGGGAAAGGGTCAACTAAGACCTCGAACACCATTAAAGCAAAAGACTTTTAAAACTTAATGAAAGTTTTCTTGTTAATTTCAGCTTGTACCGGCAATACTTTTGGGTCTGATTGTGCAACGACTTGCACTTGTGAGACCTCCAACACAGATGTTTGTAATAACGTTAACGGAGGTTGTACGTGCAAACCTGGATGGAACGGGACAACTTGTGCTACGGACATTAATGAATGTAACACTCCAAACATTTGTGGTGATATTCTGAAAACGTGCGCAAACACACCGGGATCTTATTCATGTTCATGTGCTATGGGCTATTCCGTTAATACACAGGACCAATGTATAGGTGAGCTTCATCTGTCTAAGACCTCCCAACTGATACATATACTTAAGATTCCTGTGAAGCAGACAACTTTTGGAAACATTGAGGAGAAATGAGCAATTTTATCTCTCCCAATCTGTAACGGTTTCTAAAAATAGAGGAAAAACTAGATTCAAAGATCTGAGTTTTTTTTCACAAAACTTAATGCACTATTACTGGTATATATACAGTTGAAGGCTAGCTTTTGATTATACTTAAGTTGCTTTTGGTTCATGTCAGAGTCCAAAGTCACCAATGGATTTGTTGTTTTAGGGTCATATCACAAAACGAGCAATCTTTAGACATGTACATGGTCCGATAAGGATTTTCATCACAGCTCTAGATAAGGACCATGAAGTAGTACAGGAGGTCTGAATGTCTTCACTATTCACCATGAAGTAGTACAAGAGTTCTAAATGAAAGCCGCTTTACTCTTTCCCAGGTACAAAAAAATTGCAGCAGACAACTGTGAAAGTATACCCGCAAAAATATGGAGAAATTCTGTAAATGAAAGTTTAATGATAACATATAGAGTTGAAAACATTCTGGCTGGCAAATGGAGAAATGGCTCATCATGAGCCATTTCTCCATTTGCCAGATTGTTTTCAAAAGCTGTCTGCTGCAAAGGCATCAGAAAGTGTCTATATGTGGAAAACGGTTAAAATGTTTATGACCACCAACCGATCATACAAATATGCAATTTCATCATAATGTTCATAAAACAATGATATTTTCACACTTTTACAGCGGACCACTATTGAAAATATTGTTGTAAAAGTAAAATTTTCTTATAATCCGCAATTTCTCCTTTTGTTACAATACTTTCAATTCTATCCAGTAATTATTCTTTCATTATGAGATTTAACTTATTTTTACCTAGATGTTTTCAAAGTAGTCTGCTGCAGATTTGTTGTATGTGGCAAGGGGTTAAGTTTGATGTGACTTATAAATTGTTTATATGTAACACAGATAATGATGAATGTTTGAGGGGAACTGACGACTGTATCCAGAACTGTACAAACACCCCTGGATCATTTGAATGTTTGTGTGATATCGGAAACTTTGGCAATGGAGACACATGTACTCGTAAGTATTACTCAACTGACCTTCGCTAAACTCAACCGAACTTTGTTTTACTCTACTGACCCTCGTATTACTCAACTGACCCTCGTATTACTCAACTGACCTTCGTATAGCTCAACTGACTCTCATATAACTCAACTGACTCTCATATAACTTAACTGACCTTTGTATAACTCAACTGACCTTCATATAGCTCAACCAAACTTTATTTTACTCTACTGACCCTCGTATTACTCAACTGACCTTTGTATAACTCAATTGACCTTCGTATAGCTCAACCAAACTTTATTTTACTCAACTGACCCTCGTATTACTCAGCTGACCTTTGTATAACTCAACTGACCTTTGTTTTACTCAACTGAAACTCAACCTGACCTTCGTGCAAAGATATATGAGCCAGCCCATTGGAAAAGATACAAGTTGACATTTCTGAACAGTTTAGATCCTGATCAGTTTAGATCCTGATCATATTGTCCCCCTGGTCTTTTGTCAGATTCTACGCAAGTTCACAAAATCTTCTAACAAGCTTCTGTAAATAGTATGTGAACTGTGTAACAACCTGTCTCACCTGAATTGGTATTGTTTGCAAGTTACCCTCAATATTGCCATTTGCACCGAAAGAGTTAGATTGATTTATATTTTCCAAGACATTATCAATATCTTTGTCTTTTACATATTTGCATCTTTGGTCAAAGCGATGAAGGGTAAGACATATAATTAAGTGTAATTTTAATTAAATTTGAAATAACTTTTAAATAGTATACAAGGTGATATGAATTACACTAAGTGATTATAAATTTGATGAAGGGGTAGTTGGAAAACTTCAAACACAATGCTTAAAGTCACAACATTATTATAGAAACATTGCAAAAATAGGAAAGATGAAAATCAAAGTTCTATGGAGAATAAAGTTTAGTTGACCGAATAGAAAACTGTTGTAAAAACAGTAGTAACTGATCATTATCACAACAGTAAACATTGCTGTCAAAACACAAATCCTCAATAAATGCAGTAAAATATGAAACATGCTTAATGCACTGTTCTAACGGGATTTGCCAAGCAGAATTGTATCTGACATTGATTATCAATAATTACTTTTACAGTACTATAGATGGAGTTTTCTTATTTTTAACAGCATGTATAAGCAATACATTTGGAGCTCAGTGTACTGAAACCTGTTACTGCGTTTCTGCCAATTTCCAGACATGCAACCCGATAACAGGCTGCGTGTGTAATACTGGATGGAAAGGCTTGAACTGTTCGGAAGATATCAATGAATGTACAGCAGGCACTAGCAGCTGTGGGACCAATTCTAACTGCATAAATAATGATGGTGGTTATGAATGTGTCTGTGAAGCTGGTTTTACCAAAGATGGCGATAACAATTGTGTTGGTAAGTCTGTTTGAATGGTGTTTTCTGCCGCATTCAACAATTGTTTTAGTTATATGATAATATCTGAACTTTTCCTGGGTTAGTTACCAGTACTTCTTGTCCATTTATCCTGAAACCAGCCAGTTAGTTGAAATGCTGATCACACAATTCTGAGTGCCAAGGAAGGCAAGCCATTACTTTGATTTTTAAAGTATTTAGTATGACCCGGCTGGAGATCAAATATGTAACTCCCATATCGAGGGGAATGCTCTTCCACTTCATCACTAATTCAGTTGTTTTGACAAGACGGTTGACTTCATCTGAATTTTATCTGCTTAGGAAAGGGTGAATAAATAGCTGGCATAACTCAGATTGATTGGTGTGTGTGTAATTTAAACTTTATTTACCGTTCTTAAACACTATAATGTTTGCTATAATGAGGTCGTATTCTTTTCAGAACAATTTGGACAGCTATCAGAACTTACTGTACTTTGAATTATTTTTTGCATATAATATATTTTGTTATTTACTCGACAACTCAAACATTTGAGCAAACATTTTTATCTTTTACCTTAAATTTTAACTGTTTGCAATATACCAACAGATATATTTTTATAAAACAAATCTCATATTTAATGAAATATATGTTCATACAAATAGAATCTAATAGATTTATACATTTTTTTACCAATGGTCAGGATCAGACTCTCAAGTTATACATTCATGTATTTTCAATTTTTTTAAGGTCACAAAGTATAGTAAGAGGTAATTGGTAAATAATTATATGAAAAAGAACAGAAAACAAACTCTTTCTTTTAAAACCAACAAGTACATGGGCATATGGTTCATAATATTTCAACATACTTTATTATTGCAGCTTGTTCTGGCAACACTTATGGCACAAACTGTAGCCAAACATGCGACTGTGTAGGCAACAATACTGTCAACAGTGCTCAAACATGTAATAGTGTGACTGGTGTATGCCAATGTAAAGCTACCTGGAATGGTAGCCGTTGTGAACTAGACATCGACGAATGTCTCGCAAACACAGATGGTTGTGAATCGGTTGCTAATCAAGGCTGTCATAATATAGATAATGGATTTGAATGCTCATGTTTCGTAGGCTACAAACTGAACAATGGAGCTTGCATGCTTAGTAAGTTAAGTTTTTCTCTTATATTGAAGGCATTTTGAGGCCTTTTCAGCAGTCAAGTATTGCAAACATTGTGGAGAAAGAAGAAATTGCTTGAAATGATTAAAAATCTTTATACTTTTATCTTTTTTTAACCCTTTCCCTCATACGACAATTCTGCAGCGGAAAACTTTGAAAACAAATTGTCAAAAAATAGAAAATCTCTATAATTGAATTGATAACCTATGACCAAAAGTGGAAAACATTGTGGCAAAAGGAGAAATCGCTTGTTTCGAGCAGTTTCTTCTTTTGTAGCTATTTTTTTCCAAAAGCTGTCTGCTGTAGAGGCGTCAGAAAGCGTCTATATGAGGAAAGGGTTAATTTATATGTCACTTTTGTTTTCAAACGTTTTCAAAGCAGACGTTTTATGTCATATAAGGTTAACAGTTTAATAGAGTTTAAAACATTGGAGAAATTGCTCATAATGCACTACAACGTTTTTGTTCCTAAAATGATATTTACTTTTGTAAGAATGTTTGCAAATGTTTTAAGTTTGGCATCAACTAAAACTGACTTTACATCAACTCTTTCCCCACACCTGCAGCAGACGACTAAAACTATCTAAGCAAAATTATGGAAAATCTCTAAAAATGAATGTATGATTAATTTGATAAAGTTGAAGACATTATGGCAAAAGAAGAAATTGCTCATGATGAGCAATTTGTCCTTTTGCTACAATATTTTCAGAAGTTCACTGCAAATGCATCATCGTGCATCTGCAAAGTGGGAAAAGGTAAATGGAATGAGACTTTTTTTTTTTATTTCATCTCTTTCAGGTACAGCAACTACGACTCCAGTAACAGCGCCAGGTTAGTAACCCCGCCTAGGGAGTTGTTTGTTTTGTGTGGTGTTTAAGGCCGCTTTCAACAGTTTATCAGTTATATCACAGTTTGTATCTGGGTCGGGGATAGAATTGAAGAACAGGATTTGATCCCTGGTTGTTGTGAGAACAAAGGCTTAACCCTGCAGCAAATCTGCAGCAGACGACTTTTAAAAATGTCTACTAAAAAATATGGAAGACCTCTTTTATGTAGGTTTCATTACTGAAACAAAGTTGAAAACATTGTGGCAAAAGGAGAAATTGCAAATGATGTTTTCAAAGGTCCCCTGCAGATGTGTCAAAATGTGCCTATAAGTGGGAAAGGGTTAAAATCTCACTCAAACAAAAAATCTTCAGCAGATGACTTTAAAATATGGAAAAGGTTAATTGTCGAATAAATTTTAAAAAAATCTTACAAAAGGACAAATTGCTCCCTATGAATTTCTCCTTTTGTCACTATGTTTTTCAAAAGTCGTCTGTTGCAGATACGTCAGAATAAGCATGTGGAAATGGTTTGTAATGGTAGTACTGGTTTGTGTCCTTGCAAATACTCACAGCTATGAAAATAACAATTTGACTGATGCATCAATAACTGGTTCATTATATCTCAGTTATAATTACTGGTGAATTTAGCCAGGAAATGTTTGTAATATCTCTGTTATAATTACTGGTGAATTTATCCAGGAAAAGTTCATTATATCTGTTATAATTACTGGTGAATTTAGCCAGGAAAAGTTCATTATATCTCAGTTATAATTACTGGTGAAAATAGCCAGGAATAGTTCATTATATCTCAGTTATAATTACTAGTGAATTTAGCCAGGAAATGTTCATCATATCTCAGTTATAATTACTGGTGAATATAGTCAGGAAAAGTTCATTATATCTGTTATAATTACTGGTGAATTTAGCCAGTAAAAGTTAATTATATCTCAGTTATAATTACTGGTGAAATTAGCCAGGAAAAATTCATTATATCTCCTTTATAATTAGCCAGGAAATGTTCATTATATCTCTGTTATAATCACTGGTGAATATAGCCAGGAAAAGTTCATTATATCTCAGTTATGATTACTGGTGAATATAGTCAGGAAAGGTTTATTATATCTCAGTTAAAATTACTGGTGAATATAGCCCGGAAAAGTTAATTTTATCTCAGTTATAATTACTGGTGAATTTAGCCAGGAAAAGTTCATTATATCTCATTTTTAATTACTGGTGAATATAGCCAGGAAAAGTTCATTATATCTCCGTTATAATTACTGGTGAATTTAGCCAGGAAAAGTTCATTATATCTCAGTTATAATTACTGGTGAATATAACCAGGAAAAGCTCTGATGTTACTGGAATAATGCAGAAAGTTGCATATTATTCAAACAACTAAGTGTCAAGTCAAGATGTTTTTGAGACTTCAGCCTTAACCCTTTCCCTCATACGACAATTCTGCAGCAGACGACTTTGAACATATTTTGTCAAAAAAAAAGAAAATCTCTATAATTGAATGGATAACCTATGACTAAAAGTGGAAAACATTGTGGCAAAAGGAGAAGTTGCTAGTTTTGAGCAATTTCTTCATTTGTCACTATGTTTTCAAAAAGCTGTCTGCTGCAGAAGCGTCAGAAAGCATCTGTATGAAGGAAAGGGTTAAATAGACAAACTTGAAATCACAGGCTCAAAGCAAGTTAACCTTGGCTAGATGCAAGTGACTTTTGATGCATTGGCATCAGGTATATTAAGGGGAAACTAAACAAAAAAGCACTTTCTTATTTTTGCACATGTTTTCACTTATAGCTAATTACCATAGATATTCTTTGATATATTTAACCCTTTCCCACATTCAACAAATCAACAACAGACCACATTGTAAAAAAACATCTAGGCAAACATGTGGCTAATTTCTATAAATTACTTTTTAATTATCCAATAGAGTTGAAAATATTGTAGCAGAAGGAGAAATTGCTTATCATGAGCAATTTCTCCTTTTGCCACAAAGTGTGAAAAAATGTGTGGTGCAGAGGCATCAAAATGTGTTTATACTTTCCTTGATACAGATTGATGTATCTGGATCAAATTCACTTTGAAATCATTGGTGGAAATGTAAAAATTGCTAAAGATTTGCAATTTCATCTTTCCCTACAATGTTTTCCAATCTGTATAAAAATGATTTTTTCCCACATTTAACAAATCTGCAGCAGACGGATTTGAAAACATCTAAACAAAAGTAAAGCAAATCTTTAATTATAAAAATCAAAAACAGTTTGAAACAATGTTGCAAAAGGAGAAATTATTGTTCATTATAAGCAAAATTTGTCAACAATTGGGAAATTGTTAAATGGATTTAGTTTGACAAGTCTATCATACAGTATTTAGTTTAGTTTTAACTTATTTATTTTACATCAATTGCGAAACAAGCTTTATATTAATCATGCTTGATATCTGCTTCCTGGAACCATAACCAGTGCTCAGACCGGTTATGTGGAAAGTCCCACAAGCAGAAACCACTTGTCACAGGATTCAAACCTGGGACCTTTGGTATGAGAGGTCGACACTCTACCACTGTACCACTTTCTTCCACATACAGTATTTCATTTTATAAGATGACAATGCTTGTATCCGATCTTATATACCCATTACTTATTTCTTTACTTGTGAACTGGGATGAAATGAAAGAATTTGAAGTAAGAGAGTCATGGAACTTTTTTCAAAAGCATATACAACACTGTGTTGATAAATTTATTCCTCTTGATTCCAAGAAATGGAAGTTAAATAAACCCAGATGGATGGACTATTACTGTTTAAGGGTAGTGAAAAAGAAGTACAATGCTTGGAACAAATTTACTTACACTAGAAATCATAGAGACTATGTTGAGTATTGTAAACTCAGAAACAAGGCCTTGAGAGCTGTCTATTTTTCCAAGAAGAAACATGAAAAAGGTATTGCTCAAAATGTTGGGAAAAATCCAAAAACTTTTTGGTCATTAAGGAACAAACAAAAAGCAAAAGCGAAATTAGTGATTTAAAGGACCATAAGGAAATTTAGTGACTGATAATGTGGAGAAGGCAAACGTGTTAAATGAATTTTTCACATCTGTGTTTACGGTTGAAAGTGATGCTCCATTGCCTGATTTTGATAAAAGACACAACAAAGAATCGCTTGTTGACATTATATTACGAGAGGAGACTTTCTTGAAACATCTTCAGAAACTAGACCCATCTAAGGCTTGCGGCCCTGACAACTGTCATCCTAAGTTATTGAATGAATGTGCCCATGAATTGTATTGTCCACTTTTTGATATTTTTGGTAAATCTATCAAGGAAGGTAAACTTCCT
Organism: Serripes groenlandicus; assembly: GCA_031761405.1. Taxonomy (NCBI): domain Eukaryota; kingdom Metazoa; phylum Mollusca; class Bivalvia; order Cardiida; family Cardiidae; genus Serripes; species Serripes groenlandicus. The sequence continues at coordinate 126,791,110 of JASEVX010000003.1, read as the reverse complement.
GATGATTGGAAATGTGCAAATGTAACAAGTATTCACAAGAAGGGATCTAAAAGTGAACCTGGGAATTATCGCCCGGTGTCATTGACTTCAGTAGTGTGCAAAGTTCTAGAAAACATAATTCACGAGAATATCCTTGAATATCTTAACAAACACAAGTTAATATCTGAAAGTCAGTATGGTTTTAGACGTCATAGAAGTACAATTCTTCAACTACTTACTGTTCTGGAAGATTGGACTGGATGATGAGTTGCAGGTTGATTCTATCTACTTTGACTATGCGAAAGCATTTGATAGTATAGCTCACCATCGTCTTCTACATAAACTGGAAGCTTATGGAGTTACAGGAAATTTGTTGAATTGGATCAAAAGTTTCCTCTTGGACAGAAAACAAAGAGTAATAGTGAATGGCTCAACATCCCAGTGGAGCAATGTTATATCTGGAGTGCCTCAGGGCTTGATATTAGGTCCTCTCTTATTCGTCATTTATGTGAATGATGTACCAGAAGTGGTTCAAAGTGAATGTCGACTCTTCGCAGACGACACAAAACTATATAGATTCATAGGAAGTAACACTGATATAGATATTCTTCAAGATGATGTTCAGCATATGTGTGAATGGAGCAATACTTGGCTATTGAAATTTAATATTAAAAAGTGTAAGGTTATCCATATTAGCTATGATCATTTTGACACGGATTACACCATGTTTGACTCGAATTACAAAACTTCTAAAATCGAAAAAGACGTCTCAGAAAAGGACTTGGGTATATTTTTCTCAAATAATCTCAGTTTTAATTCTCATATAAACAAAACTATTAACAAGGTAAACAGCCTAATGAGTCTTGTCAGGAGAAATTTAGTGTATATGGACAAAAAAAACTTTCTGATGCTGTACAAGACCCTCATTCGTCTTCATCTCGATTATGGAGATCTTATATATAACCCATGTCTAAAGAAGCATAAACAGATTATTGAAAACTGTCAAAGACGTGCAACAAAATTAGTACCGGAAATTTCTCGTCTTCCATATGAGCAACGTTTGATTGAGCTGAACTTGCCATCTCTAGATGGCTGCGAGGTGATCTCATACAAGTATTCAAAATGATACATCACATCGATGATAGATTTCACTACTTTGTTTACTTTATCAGCCACCACATCCAACCGTGGACATAATTACAAAATACAAAAGCCAAGAGCAAATAAGAACATTCGGCTACACTCGTTTGCCCATAGAGTCATAAATTATTGGAACGCTTTACCTGTAGAAATAGTGAATGCAAAAAATGTTTTTAGTTTCAAGACAAAGCTAGATAAGCTGTGGCAATCAGAGAGGTTTACTCTAGAGAAAGTGTATGGATAATTCTAAACGTGCTATTAAGTCAACTTATGCCAAACTGGACCGGAGACCAAGCGAAACCGACTTCGAGGGGAAAGACATGCCTTTGGGGCCTAATAGTTTCCTTCAAGAACCAGGTAAAACCAGGTAGGTACATGTTACGTGCGTAATATAACATGACTGATTTACAATTTTTGTATTCATCCGCGAATGTTTACAAATTGGCTCAGAACGTGTATCCGGTAAACACAAACGTCACGATAGATGGAAGAGGTAAAGGGATTATTTTATGACTCAAGAAAGAACAACAAGGAAATCAATTTCAGAAATATAATTTTTACCAGAGTTGCATATCGTACTATTTGAACACTCACAGGCAATATAGTAAAGTAGTGGCGATAAGATCACGGTAGGGGCGGAGATTTACAGTATGTAGGACATGAGCCATAGAGGACCCTACTGCTGTATTTAAAGAGAGGCGGCCGGGCCTCGCCGCCGAAATACAACCTTATTGGTTTTTAACACACACTTCAAATGCTTGGCTCCTGGTGGACTCGATGCACACACTATGAAAACATTTGCGGCCCAATTAAACTTTGCAACTACTACGGCAATTGGTGCTGCTTTTTAAACCCTGATTAGAATTTTTACGCTTTACACAGGATAGGTATGGCATAGACATTGATAAACCGACCATGGCACGCAATACACTTTACGGGTAGCACATGGAGGTTTATCTGCTGTGTAAAAATTGCGTATACTATTGCTATATAGAACTCTTCCATGGGAGCCATGCCCTATCATTACCACTGAACACTTATTTTTTGAACAGTTTGTTCTACTGAACACTTTGTACTACTTGTACTACTGAACTCTTATTTTTTGATCAGTTTGTTCTACTGAACACTTTGTACTACTTGTACTACTGAACTCTTATTTTTTGATCAGTTTGTTCTATTGAACACTTTGTACTACTGAACTCTTATTTTTTGATCAGTTTGTTCTACTGAACACCTTGTACTACTTGTACTACTGAACTCTTATTTTTTGATCAGTTTGTTCTATTGAACACTTTGTACTACTTGTACTACTGAACTCTTATTTTTTGATCAGTTTGTTCTATTGAACACTTTGTACTACTGAACTCTTATTTTTTGAACAGTTTGTTCTATTGAACACTTTGTACTACTTGTACTACTGAACTCTTATTTTTTGATCAGTTTGTTCTATTGAACACTTTGTACTACTGAACTCTTATTTTTTGATCAGTTTGTTCTACTGAACACTTTGTACTACTTGTACTACTGAACTCTTATTTTTTGATCAGTTTGTTCTACTGAACACTTTGTACTACTTGTACTACTGAACTCTTATTTTTTGATCAGTTTGTTCTATTGAACACTTTGTACTACTGAACTCTTATTTTTTGAACAGTTTGTTCTACTGAACACCTTGTACTACTTTAACACTTTGTACTACGTGTACTACTGAACCCTTTTTTTTTTTTTTTTTTTACTACATACTTGCGGACGGGGGCCGGTTGACACATACCACATACTCCGGCATAACACACAACGTATTACAACTTTGAATCGATACCATCCACCGGTAGCCAAGTATGTATAGAACTATTACGGACACTAATTACTGTGTTGCCTAGTTGCCCTGATCAACCCTGGTAGGATTATGCCACTTGGCCCAATGGGGCATGACCGCCGGACGACCAGCAATCTTACTTTTAGTACATTTGTTGCCCGGCGAGCTCCTTATACACTTAGTCCCCACCGTGACAGTTATTATTTACAGTGTTCAAAACAAACAAAACGACAAGAACAAAATATAACAATTTTGTTTTAGGTTGGATGCACCGGATTTAACAGCTCGATTGGTGCGATTCCATTTCCGGATGTTCCTCAGACCGTGGGTGTTCGACATGCAACTCTAACATCGAAGATCTGAAGATATAAAGAAAAAAGCGGCAGTATTGTGAACAAACCGTTTGAACACCTGAATGGGCTTAACCATGCGCATTATTACACCTCTGCAGCAAACGACTCGGATATTGTTATGACAAGGAGGAATTGACCAAAGCGATAATCCTAGACAAGATTTAACTTGATTTATAGGGTTATTCCCCGTTTCCTCTTAAGTTGTTTCAAAGTCATCTGTTGAAATAACATGTTTGAAAATGATAGGCCGCCATGCCTTAGTGTTCCTTATTATTTAATTTCCGTTATATGCGGGTTCCGATATTCATTTCTTTTGGGGTGAGGGGCTTAACGCATGTATCCTAAGTACCTAGTTGATTACCCATAGGTCTCAACTCTACTGAACACAAGCAAACACCTATTGCATGGCAAGCCAGCGATTTATTCACAAGAGGAAGGAAGCAATTACAATATGTGCTTCCTATATAAATATCAAATTGTTCCGTTGTCTGATCAGAACTTTAAACATAATGACTACGATATGACTAACCCAGGGGAAAAACCAGAGAAAAAAAACATTTTATGAAAAGACTGGAAACCTGTGCAGTCCTATCGCATATTAACCATTCCTTATTCAATTCTTCCTAGTACATAACACAGTGAAATACAAAAATATCTATTAAAACCTCGTATTGATTACGAATTCGGATAATGAGAAGTTAACTGTTTGAAGTCTTGCCAGAACTGACCAAAAACCCGTCAAACCGGTCTTATATATTCAACCATCGCACGGCGATCACGTGCACACATCTCTGATATGTGTATTCGTATATGCTAAGACAAACGTTCTCCACTATACTGTGTACCGAGGAGAACTTTGAATTCATATTCGGGGGATAAAGGGTGGGCGTGATTAAATCGACTGTTATACACAACTGTAGTACTGAAAAGGGGATATCAAAACACTTGCATGGGTATATATACCGGTTGTTCCGCACGAGTGAAGTTGAGCCGGAGTTTGCCGATAACCGGCGGAGACGCCCGATCTGTTCCTATTGGATAACAGAAACTACCGAAGATCTGTAGGCCAGAAGATGAACGGGTTTTCGTAAAAATAAGAGTGATTACTTTTAATTGCTAAAATTAACCAGTATTATTATCGGTCATAAAAATATTTTGTTATACCCCCGATAAACAAAGTTTAGAGGGGGTATATTGGAGTCGGTCTGTTGCAATTTTCCTTGTCCGGAGCATAACTTTAAACCTAATTGTTGGAATTTAATAAAACTTTATACGATGATACAACACATTGAAAGGAAGTGCGGTGTACAGGAACCATAACTCTACTTTACCTAATTACAGAGTTACCTTTGTTACTTTTTCTTGTCCGGAGAATTACTTTATAACTAATAGATGGAATCTATTAAAACTTCATACACTCGTAGAGCACAATGAGAGGAAGTGCAGTGTACAAGAACCATAACTCTAATTTACAAGTTAATGCCCTTTGTTTCTTTTTCTTGTGCGTAGAGTCTTGTCTGGAGCATAACTTTAAAACTGATTGTTGGAATTTAAAATTAACCAGTATTATTATCGGTCATAAAAATATTTTGTTATACCCCCGATAAACAAAGTTTAGAGGGGGTATATTGGAGTCGGTCTGTTGCAATTTTCCTTGTTCGGAGCATAACTTTAAACCTAATTGTTGGAATTTAATCAAACTTCATACGATGATACAAAACATTGAGAGGAAGTGCAGTGTACAGGAATCATAACTCTTATTTTATCGAAATACAGAGTTATTGCCCTTTGTTACTTTTTCTTGTCCGGAGAATTTCTTAATAACTAATATATGGAATCTAATAAAACTGCATACAATGGTAGAGCGCAATGAGAGGAAGTGCAGTGTACAAGAACCATAACTCTAATTTACATAATTACAGAGTTTTTGCCTTTTGTTACTTTTTCTTGTTGGTAGATTCTTGTCCGGAGAATAACTTTAAAACTAATTGTTTGAATTTAATAAAACTTCATACGATGATACAACACATTTAGAGGAAGTGCGATGTACAGGAACCATAACTCTATTTTACCTAAATACAGAGTTATTGCCCTTTGTTACTTTTTTTCTTGTCCGGTGAATTACTTCATAACAAATAGATGGAATTTAATAAAACTACATACAATGGTAGAACATAATGAGAGGAAGTGCAGTGTACAAGAACCATAACTCTAATTTACATACTTACAGAGTTATTGCCCTTTGTTACTTTTTCTTGTTCGTAGAGTATTGTCCCGAGCATAACTTTAAAACTGATTGTTGGAATTTAATAAAACTTCATAAGATGATACAACACATTGAGAGGAAGTGCGGTGTACAGGAACCATAACTCTACTTTACCTAATTACAGAGTTATTGCCCTTTGTTACTTTTTCTTGTCCGGAGAATTACTTAATTAACTAATAGAAAAAATCTGTTCGATCCCCAGTCGCGGCACTACGGTCATGGTGGAGTGCCCTTGGGCAAGGCACATTTTCTAGCCTAGTACTGGTTTGTTTACTCAGGGATCATGAATAATTAAATTAATTGCGCGCTAAATGACCTTAGCTGTCGATGCGCCATAAAACAATATACATTCATTCATTCATAGAAAAAATCTAATAAAACTTCATACACTGGTAGAGTACAATGAAAGGAAGTGCAGTGTACAGGAACCATAACTCTAACTTACATACTTACAGAGTTATAGCCCATTGTTACTTTTTCTTGTCCGGAGCATAACTTTTAAACTGATTGTTGGAATTTAATAAAACTTCATACAATGATACAACTCATGGAAAGGAAGTGCGGTGTATAGACACCATAACTCTACTTTACCCAAATACACAGTTATTGCCCTTTGTTACTTTTTTCTTGTCCGGAGAATTACTTAATAACTAATAGATGGAATCTAATACAACTGCATACAATGGTAGAACACAATGAGAGGAAGTGCAGAGCATTGTTCCCACTCACGCAAAATGTTACATAAATTACGTAAACAAATTCACTTTCACACATGTATTTTAGGCCATATGCGAGATTGCGCGTAAGAAAATTCTGCTGCCGAAAAGCATACTGTATAGTCATTCAGGTGCTGAATATGATATTCAACCGAATCAAATATTTAACGAAATAATTATATATCTTATTCGTAAAGTATAGGGAGTTGGTCATATTTCGTTTAATCTTTTGCTACCTATTTCATCTAGTCAATTTAACTGCCTGTTGGAAGAAAACAAAATGGCTGACGATTCAAATTGTTCACTGATGTGATGCATTTTTTGAGACTCAATTCAATGTTAAATATGATTTATTTAATCGTTGCAATAGCTGTCTATGATGTAAACATCGTGATAACGTTGATCGCGCCAGTCAGATAAATGTGAAAGGAAAATTACTTATTGAAACCGTACTCAAGAACAACGCATAACAAAACTAGATGATGTCGATTAAAAAGTTTAGAAATAAACTTACTTGATAAAATCATCTAGCTAGTATGCAAGCCTTATTTAAACAGACAACGACTTATTAATAATGAGGCAACAAGGAATAGATATTGATGAGGTCATACAGATGGCTTAACATAAATGTAAAATGTAGACAATTATGAATAAGTATTACTTCTGTTATGATTAAAATTTGTTACAGTGCAGAGAATTTGATCAAAGTTAATCTCAAACATGTGCTTCTTGTTTATCCTATTTTATTATGAAAAATTTGCCTTCCAATTTTCATACCCCCAGATTTTCAGCCCAAGGGGTAAAAAAATTTGAGTGGGAACACTGGCAGTGTACAAAAACCATAACTCTTATATACATAATTACAGAGTCATTGCCCTTTGTTACTTTTTGTTGAGCGTTAAAGAAGGTCAAAACTACTGGATGGAATTTAATAAAACTTCATACTATGATACAACACATTGAGAGGAAGTGCAGTGAGCAAGAACCATAACTCTATTTTAGCTTATTACAGATTTATTTCCCTTTGTTACATTTTCTTGTTCGTAGAATAGTTTTCATCGCCCTTTCTTACTTTTTTCTTGTCTGGAGATTATCTTTAAAACTACAAGTTGGAATTTAAGGTGGGGTTTCTAATATTCCACTACCTTTCCTATCAGGGCAACGTTCGGGGGTATTAATCACATTCAGTGATAGTTCTAGTTTGTAATTAGTTAACAGTTCATTAAATATTACATGTTGGGACTATTTTCTGACCGCGAAAACCCGATTTTCTTTTTGTGTTTCGTCATGTGATAAAAAGAATCTGACATTCGCTGTCATTTCATAAAGTTTTATTAAACTTGTCCAAGAAATTTGTTATTAAGCTCTCCAAAGGCTCACTTAATAACAAATTTCTTGAACTTGTTAAATAACTACAGAATATTACGTTTCGGGAGCGATAAAAGGGTTCGTATTGCACTACAAGTAGCCTGGAAACATCGATATCTTACGAGATCGAAGGTCGAGTAAGATATGGATTTTCCCACGCTACGAGCCGTGCAATACAAACACATTTATCGCTCCCGCAACGTAATATTCCTTTTATTATATACCTACGATCTATGAAGAGCGTAAACACTAACAAATATACAGATTGAATATATTTTTTATTTGGGATACAATTTTGTAATCTTAAAATGAAAAGATGAATGGCGGATGAATATTTACTACAATACTTAGGCCACGCCCTTAGAAAGTATGCTAATACGTAACAATAACATACTAATAGCATTATCAAATTAAATTTCCATTGTTTTGTCAGAGAAAATAACAACATAATGTTTATTTGTGGGTTTTATTAAATTTGACGCTAGGATTTCGATACATACAAAAAAAAATCCTCAATAGCACTGGTTGTCTGCATATTTTACTACATAGCGCAGATTCAAAATGGGAACCTCGCTGAATGTAGTCCGCGCACTGTCTGACGTCACAATCTTGTATTTTCACCGGGTGTAGATACGGAATTTTAATCCGTCGTGTCTGAACTGCGCATGTCAATCTGCATGTATTTCCACCGGAAAATGTACAGGCATATAATAAAACTTTATATGAAATGACAACTCATGTCAGATCCTATATATGTAAAATAACTTCACTACATATGACCTACCGGTATTTCTGAATGAAACATGTTCATTGTTTTTTGTTTTTTCTAGCCGGTCAAAGCAGTACCACAGTGCGATTGTCATTAAACTACACCGTTCCAGCATCAGACAATCTAAATGTAACAGCAACGAATGAACAATACAGTTACGAAACAGAAACAGAGGTAAATGGCATAATATACATCCAACCTTTCCTTTGAGAGTTAATTGTCTACATGGACTAAAAAGAAAGCTTATAATGTTTAAATTGTTTTAACCCTTTCCCACATACATATACTTTCTGATGCTCTTTCCCACATACATATACTTTCTGATGCTCTTTCCCACATACATATACTTTCTGATGCTCTTTCCCACATACAAATACTTTATGATGCTCTTTCCCACATACAAATACTTTCTGATGCTCTTTCCCACATACATATACTTTCTGATGCTCTTTCCCACATACAAATACTTTCTGATGCTCTTTCCCACATACATATACTTTCTGATGCTCTTTCCCACATACATATACTTTCTGATGCTCTTTCCCACATACATATACTTTATGATGCTCTTTCCCACATACAAATACTTTCTGATGCTCTTTCCCACATACATATACTTTCTGATGCTCTTTCCCACATACAAATACTTTATGATGCTCTTTCCCACATACATATACTTTCTGATGCTCTTTCCCACATACATATACTTTCTGATGCTCTTTCCCACATACAAATACTTTATGATGCTCTTTCCCACATACATATACTTTATGATGCTCTTTCCCACATACATATACTTTCTGATGCTCTTTCCCACATACATATACTTTATGATGCTCTTTCCCACATACATATACTTTATGATGCTCTTTCCCACATACAAATACTTTCTGATGCTCTTTCCCACATACATATACTTTCTGATGCTCTTTCCCACATACATATACTTTCTGATGCTCTTTCTCACATACATATACTTTCTGATGCTTCTCCACAAGAAGACTTTTGGAAACACTGTGGCATAATGAGCAATTTCAACTTTATCAATAATTGTACTTTCATTAAAGTGTCGATATTTTTGACTACAGGTTAATATTTTCAAAGTTGTCTGCTGCTGATTTGATGTATATGGGAAAAGGTAAATATAGTAAAGTTGTTTGTTTTAGTGTAAGGTTAAGATTTATTTTCACTGAGTTGGCACCAAAAGTGATAATTCCACAAGAGAAGCAGCTGTTTCAATTTTATGAATTGCAATAATAACCCTTTCCCACATACAACAAATCTGCAGCAGACGACTTTGAAAACATTTAGGCAAAAAGATGGAAATCTCATAAATTTAGTTATACAGAATTACTGAAAAAAGGTGAAAACGTTGTGGCTAAAGGAGAAATTGCTCGCTTTGAATATTAATCAATAATCAATACATTCACAAATGGAAATGTTCAATAAATTCACCTACATGTTTCCAAAGTAGTCTGTTGCAGAATTATTGCATGTGGGAAAGTGTTAACTGTTTCACATAGAAATAAAACTTTTATGACCACCCAGATCACTAAGGAAAATATGAGGAAAGGAAAAATGATAGTACTGTACATTTTCTTTTCCTATTTTCCCACTATATTTCCTACTTCTTCAAAAAATTATACCATAAATTGTCCATATATTCCTTCATTTTCTTCAAAATGTTTAACTTTGAAGAGAGTCTATTTAAAGCAAGTGATACTGTGCTCAAAGTAACTCTAATTAGACCTATAAATGCAACATTGATACTGAGTGACTAATGTATTTGCTATTGTGCTAAAAAGAATTGGATTCTCACAAGTTGAGATGACTTTTTCATTTTACGAATCAGCTGTCTATAGAAATAGATCAGTTGCCAAAGATTATGTACAACTGTTTAAACTTTCCAAAATAAAACAAATCTGCAGCAGACGACTTGAAAATCATCTTGAAAAAAACCCACAGAATATCTTTTTAAATGAAGGTAAAAGGAAAAATTGCTGAAAAAAGTTGAAACATTGTGGCAAAAGGCAAAATTGCTCATCATGAGCAATTTCTACTTTTGTCACAATGTATTAAAAAAGAGGCATTAGAAAGCATCTATATGTGGGAAAATGTTAACCTGGCATATTTTAAAGATTCACAGGGACAATAATTATGTAACATCTGGATTTGCGGAAGTAAAATTTTGATACAAAGTTGAAAACATGAAGGGAAATATATATTTTTCCAAAGTTGTCTTCTGTATAAAGTATCAGAAGTCTTCTCGGAATTCGTTTAAAATATCAGACGACAAAATACTTTTTCATGACTTCACTCACACTAAAATAATTTTCTGCATCTTAATGATATCTATTGTTATAATTTGTTCTTGTGGTGAACTTTTCCATGGTTTAAACTGTTTTTGATAGAATTCTTGGGTTCCAAACAAATAACGCTGAGCTTGATGCATTGTTTGAAAACACTTTTATTAGGGAAAATATGTGAAAGTCTTTGTAATGCTTGCTATAAAGTTCAATTAAAACAAGAAATATCTTTAAAAAAGATAAACGGTGATCAATATGAGTAAACATTAAGAAATGGAACATGCGCATATTATTTGATATTTTGTCTTATTAGAATGACAGAAAACAACGTTAAATATGTAATATTTGTTTTATTTATATACTTTGGTTTTGATATGGAAAAAGAGCTTGCCTCTGCCGGGAAGCAAACCACAGACCTTTCACTTGCCAATCCAAGTCAACATCCATTACACTAGCATGACATGATGTTAATACGTTCAAAGCCGAGAATTCATCACATGGCTGGAGATTACGCGAGGCTCCCAAGAGGTGTATTATGTAACACAGTTTAAGTTTTAATTGACGATAAATAACTAATAACTTGTCATATTTAAAAAAATAAAAATATTTTGCTCTTAAATATGATATTTCATACATTTTCAATGAATTTGTTTCACTTAAGGAAAACAATTAAAGGTTAGTATGCAGAACATTTCATTTTAAAACTTCACCTTAATAGTACCTCTCGTAGTATCGCCAATTTAACTCTGAACCAATCAGAACGTTTCATTTCATTTATTTCTTCGCCATTATTCATAAAATACAACCTTTGATTGGTCTACAATCTAGATCATTTGTTTAACATCTGGGTCAAAACCCATGTTAACCGTCTTCGCCGAAAAAATGTAGAAAATAAAATAATCTATAAAATTACTACAGCATATCTATAATAAAGATGCAGAATGTAAAAAGTAAACAGGGCTTTAGAATACAAATGTATGACCAGTGCTGTGAGAAAACCAACCATAGCAGATCTATCATTGCTCAATATATGGGGTGTTTATCATCTTCTAAATTCTTTATTTGACCTCAAAAACCTATATTGTGGGTACCGTAATTATAGAGATTTTCCATACTTTTGAGTAGACATGTTCAAAGTCGTCTGCTGCAGATCTGTTGTATGAGGGAAAGGGTTAATTCATCGTCTGCTCCAGGTAGTCTCATGGAATCCGCTGTGGTCGAGTGGTTAGCGTCGGGGATTTCGAAAGCGGGTGCCCCGGGTTCGATCCCCAGTCGCAGCACTACGGTCATGGTGGAGTGCCCTTGGGCAAGGCACAATTTCTAGCCTAGTACTGGTTTGTTTACCCAGGGATCATGAATAATTAAAATTTAATTGCGCGCTAAATGACCTTAGCTGTCGATGCGCCATAAAACAATATACATTCATTCCAGGTAGTCTCATGCATCAAGATGAAATAAATTTGCATATGCCAAAGGATTTAAGTCTTAAATAATGATAGAAGCTTAACATTGATAATGTGCATTTGTATATCTGTTAAGCTTGGATCAATCATTCTGATTTAGAAACCCCTGCATGTAGGAAAAGGTTAACCCTTTCTCACATAAAAACAAATTTGCAGCAGATAACTTTGAAAACAAAAACCTGAAAAATCTTCGTAAAAGATAGCTTAATTATTAAATAAAGTTGAAAACATTGTGGCCAAAGGAAACATTGCCCATAATGGCCACATAATGTTTTCAAAAGTTGTCTGCTGCTATTGCATCAAAATGCGTCTGCAGGTGGGAATGCCATGCTTACCAACCTTTTCTCATTCTCAAGGGGAAGTTTCATGATCTCAAAGATGGAGATTGGGATTTGAAGGGGGAGATTTTCAGTGCGATGAATATTTATAGGAAAGGAATAAAATAGACTCATTTTGAGAATATTTTCAACTGTATGTTAGCATTTAAATATTATTTTGGCATGTTTTCAAATTCATGCATTGATATTAGAAAAACCTTTTAATTGTGGTTATCTAGAAAATCAAGCAAGTTGTCTGTTGTGTCAATGACTTTTCATATTGCATCCAAGAAAGAAAAATCTTAACCACATTTAAATTAGACCTACTTTTGAATGAAATATGGGTACCAATGGAATCTTTGTTAATCTAATGATACTGGGAGAAATCATTTAGTTGACACACATTGTTTTGAACTTGTTGAAAGAAAGGGCCTTTAATCAGTGACAATTTGTTTAGAAGTGGATGTTACAAAATGGTTGTAGTAATTTTCAGTACATTCATATCTTCATGATTTTTAATTTCGAAAATCGTGAGTTTTTACCTCATGATCGTGGGGGTGGGGTTACCCTTTTCAAATCGTGAGATTCACAATTGAATCTGGAGGGTTGGTAAGCATGGAATGGGTTAAGAAAATACAGTTGAATTGAATATGACAGTTTTTTTGTTTTTTTTAATTTTAGGTAAATTCGTATTTTCAAAACACTATGCAGGACTCAACATTTGTGGGCGCTTCAGTACAAGGGTCAGTAAGGTAAGTCTATCAAACCTCTATCATTACTTTGCCCTTCACATATCCAAACAACAGTTCACAGCAGACAACTTTGAAAACACATTAATCTCCATAAATTCGTGTTTTTTTTATCTTGAAATGAAATTGAAAGAGCAATTCCTCGGTTTGTCACAATGTTTTCAAAAATGTGTCTGCAAGTGGGAAACGGTTTTTAAAAAAGCAAGCTGGTGACAATTAAACAACAAGCTCATAATGAGCTTCTTCGAATGACCTAGCAAAATTATATTAGTTTTAATAACAAGCTTGTTACAAGTTCATAACAAGTTTATATTAGTTTTAATAACAAGCTTGTTACAAGTTCATTACAAGGTTATATTAGTTTTAGTAACAAGCTTGTTACAAGTTCATAACAAGGTTATATTAGTTTTAAGAACAAGCGTCTTACAAGTTCATAACAAGGTTATATTAGTTTTAATAATAAGGTTCTTACAAGTTCATAACAAGGTTATTAGTTTTAATAACAAGGTTATTAGTTTTAATAACAAGGTTCTTACAAGTTCATAACAAGGTTATATTAGTTTTAATAACAAGCTTGTTTCAAGTTCATAACAAGGTTTAATTAGTTTTAATAACAATCTCGTTATAAGTTCATAACAAGGTTATTTTAGTTTAAATAATGAGCTTTTTACATGTTCATTATAAGGTTATATTAGTTTTAATAACAAGCTTGTTACAAGTTCATAACAGGGTTATATTTGTTCCAATTATGAGCTGGTGACAAATTCATTACAAGGTTATAATTATTTCCATTACGAGCTGGTAACACGTTCATAACAAGATTTTATTTGTTCCTATTATGAGCTGGTAACAAGATTTTATTTGTTCCTATTATGAGCTGGTAACAAGTTCATAACAAGGTTATATTTGTTCCAATTATGAGAGGGTGATAAATTCATAACAAGGTTATATTTGTTCCAATTCTGAGTGTGTAACAAGATTTTATTTGTTCCAATTATGAGCTGGTAACAAGTCCATAACAAGGTTATATTTGTTCCAATTCTGAGTGTGTAACAAGTTCATAACAAGATTTTATTTGTTCCAATTCTGAGCTCGTAACAAGTCTATAACAAGGTTATATTTGTTCCAATTCTGAGTGTGTAACAAGTCCATAACAAGACTTTATTTGTTCCAATTATGAGCTGGTATCAAGTCCATGACAAGGTTATATTTGTTCCAATTCTGAACGGGTAACAAGTTCATAATTCATAACAAGGTTATATTTGTTCCAATTATGAGCTGGTAACAAGCTCATTACAAACTCGTAGTGATTTAGCTTATAGAGAGAAATTGTCTTTTTGTTTGGCTTCATCTGATCTTTTGATAGATTTGCTAAAAATATCAGATGAAGGAAATACATTATCTTGATAGAAAGATATGTTATTTTCAAACAAAAGAGTTGAAAACATTGTGAGAATAGAAGAAATTTCAAAAGTCATATTCAATGGCAGGTCTCAAATGTCATCTGTGTGAATTAATGGGTAAAGAGTATGTTTGTACTGTTACCTTTTTGTACTGTTACCTTTGCCATGGCAAAGCTGATCTCTAGCCACTCTCCTGGGGGAAATCCATTGGTAATCATATCAGAAAAAAATGAAATTTTAAACCTAAAACAACAAATCAAATCAGATGACAGAAAATATCTGGGAAAAAATATATAACATTTCTTTAACCCTTTCCCTGATACGACAATTCTGCAGCAGACGACTTTGAACGTATTTTGTCAAAACATAGAAAATCTCCATAATTCAATGGATAACCTATGACAAAAAGTGGAAAACATTGTGGCAAAATGAGAAATTGCACGTTTTGTGCAATTTCTTCTTTTGTCACTATGTTTTCAAAAAGCCGTCTGCTGCAGAGGCGTCAGAAAGCATCTATATGAGGGAAAGGGTTAAATAAAATTGACTATTGAATAGAGTTAGAAAACCTCGTTGCAAAAGGGAAGTTGCTAATTATGAGAAATATTTCCTTTAGCCACAATATTTTCAATCATAAGCTGCAGATGTGTCAAAATGCATCTGTATGTTTGAAGAGTTTCACTAATTTTGTTCCTATAATCTTGCATTTTTTTATGCCAATTTTATTCAATACCTTTTTAACAAGTTGTATAGTTGTTTACTATGCAAAAGTCAATTTATATGCATTACCTTAATGAAAATTAGGAAGTGTTCTTTTAATACAGAGTTAAACTCGTTGTGTTTTCATGTTTTCAGTTCAGGAAGTATTATCGCGACTGTTGTCCTCATTACCCAGGATACTGACTTGGCCAAGGCACAATTAGCTTCCGCTATTTCCAACTTAGCGAAACAAAATGCAACAGTGCCTATATTCGGTGAGATTGTGTATACCACATCCATCATAATAGACGGAACAACTGGTAAGTAGACAAGTAATGTCTGCCATGGTAACCCGTATAGATACTCACCTCATACTAAAATATTCAAAGAACGGTGATGTCTGGTAACCTGTATATATAATAATCACACAACCAAAACTTACAAAGACTGTGATGTCTGGTTCCCTTTATATAAACTCATCACAAAACTAAAACTCTTACAAAACCTGTGATGTCTGGCTCCTTTTACATGTATATGAACACATCACACAACTAAAACTTACAAGCACTGTGATGTCTGATTCCCTTTATATGAACTTGTCACACAACCAAAATTTACAAAAACTGATGTCTCGCTCCTTTTACATGTATATGAACACATCACACAACCAAAACTTACAAAAACTGTGATGTCTGGTAACCTGTATATATACTTGTCACATTACCTGTGGTGTATGGTACCCTGTATAGTCATATAGCATACATTAAGAAATTCAAATATGTAGTCAACTCACTCCTAATTGATCACATTGTATGTCACCATTTATAATGCAGAGCTGTTTGTTAAACATGTTTATGTCTTCTGTAATTATCAGCAATGATTGATTGATTGATTGGAGTTTAAGGATGGAGCTACTGATCAATAACATATTGTAAATTCAGGAATGTTTTTGAATTTTATTGTATTTTTATCTAACCATTTGCCAAATATGCATATTTCAGAGTCCGCTGCTTTGAAAAGCACTTGAAATGGATATTTAATTTTGAGACCGAGTCCAAACCTTGTTGAAAATAGAAAAAGCACTTTCTCCACAACTTACAACAATGTTTGCAAAAGTCATCTGCCGCAAAGTCTCCCCATATTTTACACCGAGAAAAAACTTAAAGAGGCTTTGATGTTCATTGAAATAGGGAATTACTTGTACATTTTTTTTTTTACACAATTTTTTTTTTTTACGTTTTTTACACAACCAAGATAGTAGATAATGTTCTAAAACTTGGCCACATAGACACCTGTATAAAAATGTATGATACCATTGTCTTAATGCCTTTACAGTTGATTTAGTGACGCTTGGCGACGCGGACATCAAGTGTGCGCTTCGTCTCTCTACATCTGGTCAGTGTCCCTCAAATCAAGAATGTAAAATCATATCAGGTGCCGCCTCTTGCCAGTAAGTATACCTCAGTTTCTGTTTTTCATTGAACAATTTATCTGAGAACTATTTTGTACTTTTGAATACATTCATTACCCTTTCCCATATACAACAAAGCTACAGCAGACGCCTTTGAAAACATAGTGACCAAAACCTGAAGAAATCTCCATTAAAGATAGCTTAATTGTTAAATAAAGTTGAAAACATTGTGGCCAAAGGAGAAATTGCTCATCATGAGCCATTTCAACTTTGGCCACAATGTTGTCAAAATGCGTCTGCAGGTGGGAAAGGGTTAATTAAACATATTTAATTCTCATGTATTTTACATAGTAGTAAACATCAAGAAATATACAATGGAAAAATGGATTGGACTGAAAGCTCATAGCTTATTTTAGGTCCTCTCCAAAAAGGGATTGATTGAGAAATAATGGACAGATAAATAACAATTATGGTATATGTATTTTCAGACCTGTGCAGACCTCAGACAATTTTGCCCTGGTTGTTGGACTGGGAGTCGGACTACCTTTATTCTTCATAGCTGTTCTCATTATAACAATGATTATAATATACTTTATAAAAATGAGAAAGAAGAATAGGTATAATACAGAAGATGTTGACAGGTTAGTCTTGATTGATTTAGTATATTCAACCCTTTTCCATAATATAGAAAAAACGTAGCAGACGAATTTGAAGTCATTTAGGTACATTCATTGACAATCTCGTTAAATGAAAGTAAAATAATTGAAATGAGTTGATAACATTGTGGCAAAAGGAGAAGTTGTTCATTATAAGGAATTTCTCCGTCTGTCACAATGTTTTCAAAAGTCACCTGCTGCAAAGGCTTCAAAATGCTTTTAGCATGTGTGAAAGGGTTTAATGATTCAGAATATACATGTATCCCCAATCCTGCACAGCAAGCATTTTCTTGTATTGCAATATACACATTTTAAGAGGATTACTGTTGTGCAATTTCATATTGATCTCCACTTATTGTTATTCATTCAGCAAGAAATACACTACAAATTATCATAAAATTGTCAAAAATCATGCCTTATGATATGGTGATAAGGAGTAAGCAGGTTAAGTGTTAACCCTTTCCCACATACAGCAAATCTGCAACAGATTACTTTGAAAACGTTCAAGCAAAAGCACAGAACATCCCTTTAAATGAAAGAACAATAATTGAAAAGAAATGAAAATATGGTGACAAAATGAGAAATTGCTTGTTTTGAGCAATTTCTTCTTTTGTTGCTTTGTTTTCAAAAAGTCATATGCTGCATAGGTGTCAGAAAGCAACTATATGAAGGAAAGGGTTAAATAGCCAAATTAAAAGCACACAATGATGGGCTGATAGTGATTTTGATCAGTTTGATGTTAACCCTTCACCTCATATAGATGCTTTCTGACGCCTCTGCAGCAGACAGGTTTTTGAAGACATAGGGACAAAAGAAGGAATTGCTCAAAACAAGCAATTCTCCTTTTGCCACAATGTTTTCCACTGTTAGTCATGGGTAATCCATTCAATTATAGAGATTTTCTATTTTTTGTCAAAATATGTTGAAAGTAGTCTGCTGCAGAATTGTTATATGAGGGAAAAGGACAATTTACTGCTTATAACCATGCCCACTGGATGTAATCACAATATAGACTTATAGAAAATTCCCATTATGTTTTGAATTCAGCATCAAAATTAATTCCAGATAGAAGACGAATTTGAAATTATCTTTGCAGTAAAAATTAAATTCTCTATAAATAAAAGCATGATTAGTGAACAGAGTTGAAAACATTGTGACAAGAGTAGAAATTGTTAATGCTGAGATTTTTAAAATTTTGTCCCACGTTTCCAAAAACATAATAGGTAAGTGGTTGCAATATTATCTTTGATGCAAACTAGAAATACTGTGAGCAAAGCTCACTGAAGAATACCCCCCGCTCCCCTTGGAAGAGTCCGAGGCGTGTGATCTTCCTTCATGCATATCTACATATGATGTGTAACCTTCATGTAAAGTTTGAACCAAATCCATTGAGCCGTTTAGGAGGAGTAGTGCTTACAAGAAATGTGGAGGTATGTGCACAGGAGTCCCTCGCAGATAACCTCTAAGTTAAATTATCTCCCCTTGGAAGAGTCCGAGGCGTGTGATCTTCCTTCATGCATATCTACATATGATGTGTAACCTTCATGTAAAGTTTGAACCAAATCCATTGAGCCGTTTAGGAGGAGTAGTGCTTACAAGAAATGTGGAGGTATGTGCACAGGAGTCCCTCGCAGATAACCTCTAAGTTGAATTATCTCCCCTTGGAAGAGTCCGAGGCGTATGATCTTCCTTCATGCATATCTACATATGATGTGTAACCTTCATGTAAAATTTGAACCAAATCCATTGAGCCGTTTAGGAGGAGTAGTGCTTACAAGAAATGTGGAGGTATGTGCACAGGAGTCCCTCGCAGATAACCTCTAAGTTAAATTATCTCCCCTTGGAAGAGTCCGAGGCGTGTGATCTTCCTTCATGCATATCTACATATGATGTGTAACCTTCATGTAAAGTTTGAACCAAATCCATTGAGCCGTTTAGGAGGAGTAGTGCTTACAAGAAATGTGGAGGTATGTGCACAGGAGTCCCTCGCAGATAACCTCTAAGTTAAATTATCTCCCCTTGGAAGAGTCCGAGGCGTGTGATCTTCCTTCATGCATATCTACATATGATGTGTAACCTTCATGTAAAGTTTGAATCAAATCCATTGAGCCGTTTAGGAGGAGTAGTGCTTACATGAAATGTGGAGGTATGTGCACAGGAGTCCCTCGCAGATAACCTCTAAGTTAAATTATCTCCCCTTGGAAGAGTCCGAGGCGTGTGATCTTCCTTCATGCATATCTACATATGATGTGTAACCTTCATGTAAAGTTTGAACCAAATCCATTGAGCCGTTTAGGAGGAGTAGTGCTTACAAGAAATGTGGAGGTATGTGCACAGGAGTCCCTCGCAGATAACCTCTAAGTTAAATTATCTCCCCTTGGAAGAGTCCGAGGCGTGTGATCTTCCTTCATGCATATCTACATATGATGTGTAACCTTCATGTAAAGTTTGAACCAAATCCATTGAGCCGTTTAGGAGGAGTAGTGCTTACAAGAAATGTGGACATACGGACAGACAGACAGACAGACAGACAGACGGACAGACAGGGTGATTCCTATATACCCCCCCAAACTTTGTTTGCCGGGGGGTATAATTAAACTGAATTGTTTCTTTTCAACAGGGAATCCTTCAATAATGGGGAATTCCCTAAAGGTATGCCAACTACAATTAACACGTTGGGCCGAGGAGATCCAGTTTATGGACCGCAAGTCTGGGAAGAAGATTCATCCTCCCCATCAACTAGTGACAAACATCGTCGTCCTAGACATCGAGATCAGGAAAGGTTTAGAGGTCCTGAAATGTATAGTAAGTAAATTATTGCATATCATTTCTCAAAGACAAAATAATTTTTCTTCCACTAATGGCGTTAGATTCTTTTTATCTCTTTCCCACGTACAACAAATCTGCTGCAGATGACTTCGTTAAATTTTATTATCTTTTTCCCACATACAACAAATCTGCTGCGGATGACTTCAAAAACGTTTAAACAAAAAACTCTTTAAAAATGAAATAATGATTATTGAATTAAGTCAATAACATGGTTGCAAAAGGAGAAATTACTCATCATGCTGCTGCAGAGGCATAACAAAGTGTCTGTATGTGAGTAAAGGTTGTATGAGATCAAACATCACTACCTGTATTATCATAACCTTGAGCCAAATTACGAGAAATCCAACATGTGTCAACCCAGATCAGCCTGCACAATCCGCGCAGGCTAATCTGGGTTGACAAATTCAGTCTCAGGGGTATAGAGTAATGATTCCTGAAACAGAAAAAGTGTCTGCCTGGATTAGCCTGCGCAGCATGCTTAGGCTGATCCAGGTTGATACTTTATGCTGTCAACAATGTTGGTTTTCTTGTGGAATGGCTCACTTGTACATTTATTTACAAAAGTGTCAGAGCATTACAATACAAGTTCTATTATAAGTGACATTTAAAAAACACAATGAATTTTTATGCATTTTATAAATCAAAGATGTATTCAATCATAAATTATGGAAGGACTAGAATCGGCTCGGAAAGCTTGTTGAAGACAATGGTATAACATTGACCCCTTTCCTACATACAGACGCAATTTGACGTATCTGCAGCAAACACCTTTTGAAAACATAGTGGCAAAAGGAAAAATTGCTTAAAACGAGAAAGTTTTCCTTTTGCCAAAATGTTTTCATCTTTTTATACGCCCGTTTTGAAAAAAACGGATCGTATTATAGTTTTACCTGAGGCGTACGGGCGGGCGGCGTCCAGTATGTTGTCAGCTCAATAACTTTAGAAGCCTTTGTCCAATCATCACCAAATCTGGTCAGAATGTGTATTGGGATAATATCTCGGACAAGTTCGATAAC
Organism: Serripes groenlandicus; assembly: GCA_031761405.1. NCBI lineage: Eukaryota > Metazoa > Mollusca > Bivalvia > Cardiida > Cardiidae > Serripes > Serripes groenlandicus. Next base: position 126,769,857 of record JASEVX010000003.1, on the reverse strand, counting down.
TAGCCATATCGCTTAAGGCAATCAAGAGTTATTGCCCTTTAATTATAGAAATTATCTAAAATTAGTCTTGTCAGCTCAATAACTTTAGAAGCCTTTGTCCAATCATCACCAGATTTGGTCAGAATGTGTGTTTAGGCATAATATCTCGGACAAGTTTGATAACTAGCCATATTGCTTTAGTCAATTGAGAGTTATCGCTCTTTAATTATAGAAATTACCTAAAATTGGTCTTGTCAGCTCAATAACTTTAGAAGCCTTTGTCCAATCATCACCAAATTTAGTCAGAATGTGTATTGGCATAACATCTCAGACAAGTTCGATAACTAGCCATATTGCTTTAGTCAATCGAGAGTTATCGCCCTTTAATTATAGAAATTGCCTAAAAATTGGTTTTGTCAGCTCAATAACTTTAGAAGCCTTTGTCCAATCATCACCAAATTTGGTCAGAATGTGTATTGGCATAATATCTTGGACAAGTTTGATCACTTACCACGTTATCTTAGTCACTACACACTTATGTCCCTCGAAATGGCCAAAACTGTACTAACAGTGTTTGCTCTCTAAATTTGCCTGATGTACAACCAATTATCACTATACTTAATTGGTCTCGATAAAACAGGACGGGCGTATTTTGTGACATTTGGCACTCTTTTTTTTCTGTAATCATACCTACAATTACAGTGATTTTCCATGTTTTTGATTAGCCTTTTTAGCTCGACTTTTCGTAAGAATAATGGCACTTTTTTTACTTAGAATTTTAGTTAAGTTTTTGGCACAAATGTTCCTTGGGGCACCCTTTACCAAGATTGTTCAAATATTTCCCATCCGTTGAAAAACATGGCCGCCAGGGGGCGGAGCTTGTTTTCCTTATATGTGCATTGTTAAAACTTTAAAAATCTTCTTGTCCAAAAGTACTGGCCCGATTTGAAAATTATTTTGCACAAATGTTCCTTTTGGCACCCTTTACCAAGATTGTTCAAATATTTCCCATCCGTTGAAAAACATGGCCGCCAGGGGGCAGAGCTTGTTTTCCTTATATGTGCATTGTTAAAACTTTAAAAATCTTCTTGTCCCAAAGTACTGGCCCGATTTGAAAATTATTTTGCACAAATGTTCCTTGGGCACCCTTTACCAAGATTGTTCAAATATTTCCGATCCGTTGAAAAACATGGAGTTTGTTTTCCTTATATGTGTATTGTTAAAACTTTAAAAATCTTCTTGTCCAAAACTACTGGCCCGATTTGAAAATTATTTTGCACAAATGTTCTTTGGGGCACCCTTTACCAAGATTGTTCAAATATTTCCGATCTGTTGAAAAATAATGGCACCCAGGGCGCAAAGCTTGTTTTCCTTATATGTGCATTGTTAAAACTTTAAAATTCTTCTTGTCCAAAAGTATTAGCCCGATTTGAAAATTATTTTGCACAAATGTTCCTTGGGTCACACTTTACCAAGCTTGTTCAAATATGTCCGATCCATTGAAAAACATGGCCGACAAGAGTACATAGCTCTGTCAAGATTTTTGTAAGAATTATGACCCTTTTTCGACTTAGAATTTTGGTTAAGTTTTTTGTACCAATTTACATTTTTTCAAAACCATTTACAGATATTGCTTTGAAACTTACAACACTTTTTCACCATCATTACCTCCAGCAACAGACAATAGTACATATCTCTGCCAATGTTTTTGTAAGAATTATGGCCATTTTTGACTTGGAATTTTGGTTAAGTTTTTCATACCACCCCACTTTTTTTCAAAACCATTAGTGATTTAGCTTATACACTTACAATACTTATTTATCATCATTACCTCCATCAACAGACAAGGGTACATAACTCTGTCAAGTTTTGTTAAAGAATTATGGCCCTTTTTCGATTAATAATTTGGTTACGTTATTCATACCAAATCAAATTTTTTCAAAACAATTTGAGATATAGCTTAAACACTTACAAAAATCTTTTTACGTTTTATTGGCAAGCACAAAAAAGTCGAGCATGCTGTCCTCCGACAGCTCTTGTTCAAAGTTGTCTGCCGCTGATTTGCTGTATGCGGGGAAAGGTTTATACCAAAGGTCGTCTTTGGATTATCCACACTTTTTTCACAAGCATGTGGTTAGGTCTAAAGGAAGCAGACATCAGGCATGATTAATTTCCTAATTTCCTAGATTATGGCTCAAATGTTTTTATTTCAGCCTATGATAATGGTGTGATGTCAAACTTTTCATGGGACTTTTTATACAATCACATAGATCCTAATGAAAGAGTAAGTTTTTGTCTTCTGTATCTTTTACTAATTTATAAAGACAATAATTGGGGCGTCTTTAGAAGTAGATGACTATTTTTAATACACTATGGACAAAAGGAGAACTTGCTCAATGAGAGCAGTTCTCACAATATTTTCCACTTTCCTTTAGATTTATAAAGGTTTTTTTCAAGCCCAAATTGTGTCTCAATAATATAAGTGCCTGATCATTTGCAATTAGGATTTGATTCTTTTTTAACCTCTGAAATGGAAATATATCCTCATTGCAAATCTGAAACCCAGAGTGCTAGTGTAAATTAGTATGTTTGTCCTGCCTTTTAATATTGCTATCGCGTATTTTAATAAATAAGTAAATATGCAAATGATATTCATAACCTCTAAAACTTGAATAATGAATAATGAATAATTGTCGAAGACAATCATGCAGGAAAGGGTTAATGTTTGCCTAACCTGATAGTGTAATCGGAGGGGCAGTAAACACCAGACTAGACATTGATACCAGTCAAAGTTATATCCCTTTATCTGAAACAGTTACACAGAAGACCTTCAGTAATCCAAATGGTACCAGGTAATGATTTATGTTTGTTTTTACTTGCAGTATGAAATACAAAGACCTAGATATGACTTAGACCCTCATACCATGTATTCAGTAAGTCTATAAATTATAACATTTTCACCACAATGCTGAACCCTTTCCCACATGTAGATGATATCTGATGCCTCTCCAGCAGAAGACTTTGAATAATCTGGAAACTCTTTGTAAATGGTAGAATAATTATTGAATAAAGTTGAAAACCTTATGGCAAAAGTAGTTATTTCCTTTTGCCACTTTGTTTAAAGAGGCACCTTTTTACCATTTGTTTTCAAAGTCGTCTGCTGGAGATTGATTGTATGTGGGAAAAGGCTAATGAACCATGTCATACAATCACCAACCTGAGAAGGTTTTGAAAGAAATGGCATGAACAATCAAATTGCAGACGTACATTCTCAGTTTTTGGGGAATGCTAGTATGACAAGGGATGGCAAATAAGGAAGATTATGTTTAGACTGAATGGAGGCCGAGGCAGATATTGTTCGAAAAGCCTCTGTAGCAGACGGATTTTGAAAACATTGAGGCAAAAGGAAATATTGCTCAAAATGAGCAATTTCTCCTTTTGCCACAATTTGTTCAACTCTTCTCAATAAATAAACTGTCATAAAGTCGTCTGCTGCAGATTTGTTGTATGTGGGAAAGAGTTAAACAACAAAGGCTGGTTTTTAGCTCGCCAGTACGAAGTACAGGAGAGCTTATGTGTTACCCCCGGCGTCAGCACCGTCGGCACCGTCGGCACCGTCGGCGGTGGCGTAGACACCTAGGTTTAAGGTTTGTGTTTAAGGTTTTCATTTGGGTTTTAAGGGTTTATATCTTTAGGAACCATTTGTCATCTATCTACGCACACCACTACACCCGTCCTGACCCTGGGTCAAAGTCAAGGTAATTTCTACTTGGTTCTACTTGGTTCAGTTACAAGGTTTAAGGTTTGCGTTTAACGTTTAACATATCACTCTGCATTCACTATTATGACATTGATTGCTTTCATATTTAGTTTATACATTTAGGAACTATTGGTCATCCATCTACGCACACCACTACACCCGTTCTGACCCTGGGTCAAGGTCAAGGTCATTTCTACTTGGTTCAGTTACAAGGTTTAAGGTTTGCGTTTAACGTTTAACATATCACTCTGCATTCACTATTATGACATTGATTGCTTTCATATTTAGTTTATACATTTAGGAACTATTGGTCATCCATCTACGCACACCACTACACCCGTTCTGACCCTGGGTCAAGGTCAAGGTCATTTCTACTTGGTTCAGTTACAAGGTTTAAGGTTTGCGTTTAACGTTTAACATATCACTCTGCATTCACTATTATGACATTGATTGCTTTCATATTTAGTTGATACATTTAGGAACTATTGGTCATCCATCTACGCACACCACTACACCCGTTCTGACCCTGGGTCAAGGTCAAGGTCATTTCTACTTGGTTCAGTTACAAGGTTTAAGGTTTGCGTTTAACGTTTAACATATCACTCTGCATTCACTATTATGACATTGATTGCTTTCATATTTAGTTTATACATTTAGGAACTATTGGTCATCCATCTACGCACACCACTACACCCGTTCTGACCCTGGGTCAAGGTCAAGGTCATTTCTACTTGGTTCTGTTATATGGTTTAAGGTTTCTGTTTAACATATCACTCTGCATTCACTATTATGACATTGATTGCTTTCATATTTAATTTATACGTTTATGAACTATTGGTAATCAATCTACGCACACCACTACACACTTCCTGACCCTGTGTCAAGGTCAAGGTCATTTCTACTTGGTTCTGTTACAAGGTTTAAGGTTTGCGTTTAACGTTTAACATATCACTCTGCATTCACTATTATGACATTGATTGCTTTCATATTCAGTTTATACATTTAGGAACTATTGGTCATCCATCTACGCATACCACTACACCCGTCCTGACCCTGGGTCAAGTTCAAGGTCATTTCTACTTGGTTCAGTTACAAGGTTTAAGGTTTGCGTTTAACGTTTAACATGTCACTCTGCAGTCACTATTATGACATTGATTGCTTTCATATTTAGTTTATACATTTACAAACTATTGGTCATCCATCTACACACACCACTACACCCGTCCTGACCCTGGGTCAAGGTCAAGGTCATTTCTACTTGGTTCAGTTACAAGGTTTAAGGTTTGCGTTTAACGTTTAACATGTCACTCTGCAGTCACTATTATGACATTGATTGGTTTCATATTTAGTTTATACATTTACGCACTATTGGTCATCCATCTACGCACACCACTACACTCGTCCTGACCCTGGGGTCAAGGTCAAGGTCAAGATCATCCTAGTTACACTTTGTTTTGAGGCAAAAAATATGGAATTCTGTGCCTTATATATATATATATATATATATATAAAATATTTACTCTTGTGACTTTTCAATACCCTGCATATACATTTTTTTATGGAGAACAAATCTAAATACCACTTTATAAACAGCACCCCTAGGCGAGCTCCATTGTCATCTGACAATTCTTGTTCTGTGAAGTGACTCTAATTACTTTTGTTTCCTTTCTATGATACATTTTTTAGCTCACCTATGCACAAAGTGCAAGGTGAGCTATTGTGATCACATTTTGTCTGGCGCCCGTCGTGCGTTGTGCGTCGTCCTTTGTCAACATTTGCTCTTGTGAAACTCGGCCATATGAGGTCAAAAACTAGGTCACTAGGTCAAATTAAAGGTAAATCTTGTTAACACTCTGGAGGCCACATTTTCAACTTGAGCATGTTGAAACTTTATCAGAATGTTTGTCTTGATAATATGTAAGTCAAGTTCAAACATGGGTCATGTCGGGTCAAAAAGTAGGTCACTAGGTCAAATTGAATGAAAATCTTGTTAACACTCCAGAGGCCGCAATTTTTCCCTCAGCGGTTTGAAATTTTGTCAGAATGTTTGTCTTAAAAATATCTAGGTCAAGTCATATTGGGTCAGAAACTAGGTCACTAGGACAAATTTAAGAGAAATCTTGTTAACACTGTAGAAGCCGCATTTTTTGCTTCAGCAGCTTGAAATTTGGTCAGAATGTCGAGCTGAATGATATCTAGGACAATTATGAATATGGGTCATGCCGGTTCAAAAACTAGGTCACTAGGCCAAATTGAAGGGTAATCTTGTTAACACTCTAGAGGCCACATTTTCAACTTGAGCATGTTGAAACTTTATCAGAATGTTTGTCTTGATGATATGTAGGTCAAGTTCGAACATGGGTTATGTTGAGTCAAAAAGAAGGAACATCTTGTTAACACTGTGGAAGTTGCATTCAGAATAATTGTCTTGATGTGTTTTGCATTGCAGTACATTGTATAATTAAGGTGAGCAAACTAGGCCATGATGGCCCTCTTGTTTTATAATTTAAACCTTTCCCATATGTATACAACACATTTGCACCAAACTATATACATACATTAATAAGGCCTATCATATCATAATATTCCAAACTATATACATACATTAATTATGCCCCTATCATATCATAATCTTCCCAACTATAGATACATTAACAAGAGGGCCATGATGGCCCTGGATCACTCACCTTAATTATACAATGTACTGCAATGCAAAACACATCAAGACAATTATTCTGAATGCAACCTCCACAGTGTTAACAAGATGTTCCTTCATTTGGCCTAGTGATTGATATTTTCTTACCTGATATGACCCATATTCCAACATGGACTAGATATCATCAAGACAACATTCTGACAAAGTTTCAACTTGTCCAAGATTTGATGGAGATGAATGTTCTGATACACTTTCATGAAGATTGGATGCAAAATGTAGCTGAAATGTTGACGACGCACGACGGACGGACGCTGGACAAAATGTGATCACAATAGCTCAGCTTGCACTTCGTGCATAGGTGAGCTAATAATGCCCCTATCATATCATAATATTCCGAACTAAGCAACATGTCAAATTAACCCTTCCTGTGATAATATGCTGTTTTCAGATCTTTCATCTGTTTCGTAAACATCTGATGAAAATAATTTACATCAGATAATTCGGAAATATTATAATTAAATTAGTTTGAGAACAGTTGGGAAAAAAGGAGAAATGTCTCAAATAGAGCAATATTTCCGTAACCTACAATGTTTTGCAAAGTTTTGTGCAGGAACGGCGTCAATTATTGTCTGTAGTAGGGAAAGGATTATCTAGAATCCCATGTTTAAAATTGGACCACTCCATTTTTCTTCCAACAGGAAATATTGTAAAATTTAATGTCTAAATGGCAAACATTGCAGATTTCAGGCGAGACAAATCCTTACGAGCTGTCTCATCTAAAACTGCATTGTTTGCAAAGGCATTTAATTGCCTTTGGCAGCGAAAGGGTTAATCACACATTGATCAAATCATATTATTTCTCAGGTTAACTTATCTTTCCCACAAACAACAAATCAACAGCAGATAACTTTGAATACACTTTATTAACATCTTGGGAAAATTTAGACAAGTTCAGATTTCTTTTAATTATAAGCTTCTTTTGAGTGTACTTTTTTAGCTCCACTTTTGAAAAAAAACGAGAGCTATTGTCATGACCCTGGCGGCGGCGGCGGCGTGGTCGTCCGGTTAAGGTTTTTTGTTTAGCTCATTTTTTTTCTTCTGTTTTCTCCCTATCAGCCGAGCGTCTGTGCCGTATGCGGTGCTCTTGTTTATTCTTTATTTTTCCCAAAATATCTGCTTCATGCAATTTTAATTAAACTCTTGTTAACCATGAGAATTACATTAATTATGTTTTTGATTTTGCTATGTTTTCCTTATATTTAGCTTTGACTTTAAAGAGATTAGGGCAAAACACACCTTTTGTTATCTGAAATATATTTTGATTTATTTTCAATGTATATTTAAAACTTATTATTTCTATCATAATAATTGTTATTTTTATTATTATCATTTCAGAAATAAAGACATGATCCCTTCAACAATATATAGTGGATGCCACAGCAATCTTACCTCAGATGCCAAAACAGTCAATTGTGTCAAAAATGACCAATAAAAAAGACAAGTTTTGTGATGAAGAATGAAAATCAAAGTTGCATCAATAATGTAATAAGATCTAAGGTCTTAGGATTAATGCAAACTGCTATATCTTTGATATTTAACCCTTTCCCACATATGGCAAATCTGCAGCAGACATCTAGGACAATATTTGGGTAAAACAATGGAAAATTGCAATAAATAAAAGCCTAATTATTAAATAGATTTGAAAAAGATTATGGCAAAAGGAGGAGTTTCGGATCCTTAGCAATGTTTTCATAAGTTGTCTGTTGTAGACGAATAGAAAGGGGTAAGAGATTATGATGCAATATAAAAATATCATATCAGGTAAATGAATTAACCCTTTCCCACACACAGACGCTCTCTGAAGCCTCTGCAGCAGTCAGCTTTTGAAAACATTCTGACAAAAGGAGAAATTGCTCAAGAAGGGTATTTATATTTAATCATAGTTCACATCAGCCTGTATATTTGCACAGTCTTATCTAGTTCATTCAAATAATTTGGAAAATAACAGATTATGTAAATGACTGTATGACAATTCTGGAAGAGCGTAAACAATGTGGCAAAAAGAGAAATTGATCATAGTGCGCAAGTTCATCTTTTGCTACAGTGATTTCCACTTTATTCAATAATTCTACTTCAATTTATACAGATTTTCCATCTATTTCACTAGATGCTTTCAAAGCCATCTGCTGTAGGTCTGATGTATGTAAGTAAGGGTTAAATTAATGATAACTGCAGTTCTAGTTAAATCTGTTTCGTATAAATAAGGTTAATGGTTTTGATTAAGAGTCCTCAATTGTTTGATACAGTGAAAATATTGTACAGAATTGTTTGTAAATATTATTACAGAATTTTCTTGCTTAATTGAAGATTAAGAATTTCAAAACACCTCTTGACTTTGTTTCTCAATTGTTGCTCAAGGTAAAACATTATATCTCTTGAATCTTAAGACTCATTCTTTACTCTAAAAGTATAGATTATCTCCCCTATTTCTGATAAACTAATTACAATCTATCTTTTGTCTGAAAATGTCAACAATACCGGTATTTCATTTGACAATTTTACTAATCAAATCAATTCACTTTAGTCAAATCACCATCGTCACCATATTAAAATAATAAAATAATACATTGAAACAAAGACCTTAACTTACTGTGTTTTTAGACTGAAATATCTATATTCTCATAGTACATTGACCTGTCACTTTCACATGGCTATCTATATTTCTATAGAATCTGCCCTTTTAACATAGTCAACATCTGACGGTTAGATGTGCAATGTCTATACATTAGAGCAGAGCATATAATCAAAATGAAACAAAGAACAATGCTACTTATTGAGTTTTGCACTAGGGTGATCAAATTGAGTGTTTGCACTAATGTGTTCAAATTGAGTTTTTGCACTAATGTGTTCAAATTGAGTTTTTGCACTAATGTGTTCAAATGTTCTCATCTTTTTTGTTGACAATGCTATTGGTATGATTAACCTTAGCAGCAATTCTAACTGTGTTGGGAAATGTAATGACATGGGATCATTTTTAAATGATCTATTACCATCTATTACATAACCCTTTTTACACCTTGGTATATACGCAATTACGCACATCTCTTGATTTCTATTTTTTTCTGTCTTAAAAGTAAAAAAAAACTTAATTGTTTTTTCCATGACTTTTGAAACTATTTATTATCATTTACCATGACAATAAACAGTAATTTTGAACTGTAGTCAGCGAGATCTGCTGAACCAGCTGGTGTGTGCTGCAGCAGGTAGTCCATCCAAGCAGGTATGTCATCCAGAGGTAGGAAGGCCAGGCCATCAAGCTTCCCGCAGAACAGCTTGAAGTCGTCGTCGACTGCATAGTTGGGGCTTAGACCCAGCACCTGGATTGCGATGCCAGGGTGCAGCACAGCTCTCGGAGCCCTGATGACAGCCAGTTCGAAGTTGCACAGTACAGTGGCTGATGTTGGTTCTGAAAGCTCTAGAGTCTGACAGTAATCCATGATACATCCTCTCAACTATCTATGTACATCAAATATACATGTGTGGCATTTTGTCCACTTTTCACATTGTGGCATTATGTCCGTGGACAATATTTCCTGTGGCATTTGTCTCGGATTCAATTAACTTGATTTATTTTTTAATAATACCTCTACTTATCATAAATAGAATAAAGTTGTCTGAAAACAAAAGATCCGTGTCAGGCCAAAATGGATTGTTGAATTTATTCTAGTAGATGGGTGTCCGTTATTAAAGATAAAGGTAAACAACTCCTACAGTCATATACAAATTGACGGCTACATCATCTTAGAGTTATTTACCTTTATTCTTACACCATGCCTTTTCATGAAGCACTAATCACAAGGAGTTACACTTTACATGCACATAGTTTAATCTGTTAAACGTGATAAAAAAAGACAAAACATTCAAACAATTTTCTATTCAATTATATCCAGGATAGACCATCTATATACATATTTGCCATCTATATATATATATATATATAACACCGCATTATTTGATGATTCCGTCTTTAAGTACGAAATACAAAAAGTAGTTCTTTTTATTTATTACACAAAATTCTTTACAAATCTCGTTTGAGAAGTGCTGTGGGAAAACAAACCTAAGAAAATATATAACGCTATAGTGGACTGTTTGTCATAATTTCGTATGATACTTCGCGACTACTTGGAAAAGGGAAGAATATACAATTGATTAGGTGTGACACCAAAAGATATCCGACCTTCATATAGTTGGAAAAAAAGATAATTCAAATTAGATTATATTCATGTACTTATATATGACACACACTCAATGAAAATCAACCTTGATGTATTTATGACAAGTATATATGGCATTCCCTTCGCATTTATGCAATCAAATCCTCAAGTGTCTTGAAAGATTTTACAACTTACAATACAGAATCAGATCACCATCAATCTGTATTTGCTCCTAATTCAAATAAACAAACTTTTATACAACTACTTATACTTGACATCGAGAGAAAGAAAGAGAGATATCGCGTGAGAGAGAGAGAAATATATATAGAGAGAGAGAGGTGAGGGGAGGGAGACAGAGAGAGAGAGAGATGGGGAGGGAGATTATATATATATAGAGAGAGAGAGAGAGTTATATGTGTATATGTTTGTCTTCGTGAGGTTGTACTTCTCTGTTAGCTTTCTCAAATAAAAGTTCGTGACAAACATAGACAACACTGATCAGACGGTTCAGATGTGTCAGATAATACTGATTTGGGTATTTCATGATCTCAAAGGTTTCGATGGCCAGTTTTTCCTACGGCTAGCTATTATCACTATGACGAGTCGATCCGTAGATCAATCCAACCTTACGGTGATAGTGCACTTGTAAAACATCACTATGACGAGTCGATCCGTAGATCAATCCAACCTTACGGTGATGGTGCACTTGTAAAACAATCAGATCATACATAGAGCATTCACGGTTTAGCAATCGTCCAAAGGTTCTGTTTTGAAGCCTATCAAATGTTCAGGGTATATTTTGACTAGACTATTCTATGCGGATGGTTGATCGGTCGATATAAATCTACACATGGCGCAAATGGGGCGGCTGCTTGTCCTGTATACATACCATTGTTTTAAGATGCTGTGGATTTTGTAACATTTGCTGCTTTCATGAGTATTCCAATTGACATTGATTTTGCTGAGAAAAAGATAAATCAAAGAAAATAAAGCAATTAAGTATGTGACAAATACGTCCTGATTTTGGGGCCTTACCTCCTCACAAAATATATTCATTTATTTATCTAAAAGAACAGATAAGTATCTGAAAAATATGTCCTGATCTTGGCTTCATCTGCTCACAGTTTGTAGTTTTGCATGATCATCAAAATTTATGTTTTGTGAAATAAACAGATAACGATGTTTGTTAACGTATGTATCTTTGAGATGATTTAACGATATGTGGTATTATTTATAAATGATTTTTAATCTTATCGAAATAGGGCTTCTCGCACAGATTGAGATCAATTTGATATCTACATGAACCGCGCCGGGTGATTGAGGGGTATTCTTTCATCTGCGTACAATAACTATACTTGAATTTAAAAAAAAAAAAAAAAAACTTGAAAGTATAAACTTAGGGTCACCCGAGTCTTCATCGTTAATCTACATGTAATGTACGTCCTGATTTCACCTCCGACAAAATATAAGTGTAATATTCTATTCTTTTTTATAAACTCCTGTGTTAACCCCGTTCCCACATACACGACGACATGGACAGTTTCAAACAACCATGCAAAAAAATGTAAATGAAATTATAATTACTGATAGAGTTGAAATGAGAAAACGAGAAAATGATCATTTTCTCGATTTGCAAGTGTTTTTTCAAAAATGCAAGTGGGAAATGGCAAACCCATCTCCTCAAGAATCGTCTGCTGTAGTGGGGTCTTTAGTTTTACCAGGTAACACACAGATACTTATAAAGATGTAAGACTTTTCTGCAACTATTTGTTATTATCGAATAAAGTTAAATGTAGTTCTGAAGTAAGTGTGCATTGTTCTTGAAATTGTGCTTTGACTTAAGTGTCCAAAACATAACTCATATACAGATAACACAAGCGAATAGTAAGACAATTAAAACAAAAACGTTTTACTTCACACAAACAAAAACAATTTAAGACTTTATATAGGCGTTGTAAGTCGTACATGTTTTTAGACATTTTCAAAACGTCTTCACTGCATAGGCGCGCCACACAAAAACTGACTTCTGATACATAGTTTTGAACCAGTGTGCAGATCAACCTACGGCTTCTCTAATCTCTGATCATGATTTTCCCCGTTTGTAACGTGGCTTAAATGGATACTTCACTCCTCAGGTATATACCTTAACTCTTTCAGCGCCGAATTATTTAAAGTGGACTCTTCCATGTTCAAAATCGGACGATTCTATATTGTTCATTAAATAAGAATTTTGGAATATTTTTATAACTAAAATGCAAACAATGCTGATTTCATGTGAGACAGCTTGTCGTGTATTGTTTGCATACACCTCAATATAGCCTTTGGCACTGAAAGAGTTAACCCTTTCCCACATACAACAATTCTGCAGCAGACGACTTTGAACATATTTTGTCAAAACTTGGGAAATCTCAATAGTTGAATGGATAACCTATGACAAAAAGTGGAAAACAGTATGGCAAAAGGAGAAATTGCACGTTTTGTGCAATTTCTTCTTTTGTCACTATGTTTTCAAAAAGCCGTCTGCTGCAGAGGCGTCAGAAAGCGTCTATATTAGGGAAATGGTTAAGTTATATATTTCTACAAGTACGAGCATGCATTTCAATGTGAAAACGAAACTTCAATACATGTAAATACACTAAAACAACATTGGCTTTCTTGTGTAGTACTTGTATGTTATTGAAAAGTAGTAATGTTGGGGATCAACATTTAATACATTGTTCAAATGTACCTGGTTCGAATGATATTGTTAGAGGAGCGAGGTATACCTTCCAAAATTGTCCATGTCGTCTGCCCGAATATGAGTGAGGTTAATTTATGAACCCTTGTCTACTTTACACAACTTTGTTCAATAATGGCGAATAATGAAGACCAAGATAAGCCTGTGCATGCGTGCAGTCTAATCGTGGTCTATATTGTTTGCTAGCTTTTTTTATTTATAATGAGCCAATGGTCTTTTTAACTGTTCAAAATATGTCAACATTTAATGACAAGGATATCGCCAGGATAAGTGTACAATCGGTAAATAAGTATATGTTTAACCCTCTCCCTCATACAGACGCTTTCTGACGCCTCTGCATCAGACGGCTTTTAGAAAACATAGTGACAAAAGAAGAAATCGCTCAAAACGAGCAATTTCTCCTTTTGCCACAATGTTTTCTACTTTTAGTCATAGGTTATCCATTCAGTTATAGAGATTTTCTATTTTGGACAAAATATGTTCAAAGTCGTCTGCTGCAGAATTGTCGTATGAGGGAAAGGGTTAACCTTCAAACAGTAATTATCGAGAGCGATTACAATATGTTAAATAATTACTTCCCCCCAACACAAGCAAAATGAACATGTTGAAAAGTTGAAATCTCTCAATGTATTTTCAGCAAGAAAATAACCCAATGAAGTAAATGTTACATTGTAACAATAATTACACAACAATAGATCATAGATAAAGATCCGACCCACGAAGCGCCCCTTGTGAGACGATCGAGTGTCGAGATTACGTCGGAAAATAGTCCTTAAAACTTTAAATTATCTTTTAATTGTTTTATTCCATCTACTTTTGTTTCACTAATTAGGATGAGAGCCAAGTCGGGTCATATTCCATTCCCTCTAATGTATAAATGACCTTCAAATTAACCCCCTTTCCCTCATACGACAATTCTGCAGCAGACGATTTTGAACATATTTTGACAAAAAATAGAAAATCTCTATAATTGAATGGATAACCTATGACTAAAAGCGGAAAACATTGTGGTCAAAAGGAGAAATTGCTCGTTTTGAGCAATTTCTTCCTTTGTCACTACGTTTACCAAAAGCCGTCTTCTGTAGAGGCGTCAGAAAGCGTCTATATGAGGGAAAGGGTTAATTAATGTGCTCGCCGCAGGTTGATAGGTCTTCTGATTTTCTGGTGCACTGTTCACCATGCAATACGATCTGGACCATACGATACTATGTTAGTAAATAAATGAAACACTGGATCAGACTGGAGGAATGTTCAAGTTGATCTAAATCTGAACATGCCGACGTCACATTTTAGCCGTTCCACGTGAAAACCAATATTATGGCCTCTGCGTAATGTATCGATCCAGATCAGCCTGCGTAGTCCGTGCTAATCCGGGCAGACACATTCCGTCTCGGGTAGATAGAGGTATAGAGTAATGATTCTTGAAACAAAAAATACACAGGAGGCGAAAAGTGTCTGTCCGGGTTAGCCTGCGCCGCATGCCTAGGCTGATGCGGGTCGATACTTTATGCAGAGTCCACAATGTTGGTTTTCTCGTGGAACGGCTCATTTGTCCTGAAAGAGTCACGTGACACGCTATGTCAGACTCTTCCCAACTTACGTCGTGTGAAAAGATAGAACTTTAAAAAAACGGAATAACATTTACAGAAGAGGATGAGTAGGAGAAATATATTAACCCTTTCCCACATACATACGCCTACTGACGTCTCTGCAGCAGACGAGTTTTTAAAACATGTAGACTGAAGGAGAAATTGATAATGAGCAATTTCTCCCTTTGCTACAATATTTTCAAGCATGCCGTTATTCATTTTCTTTCATTTATAGAGTTTTCATAGTGTTGGACTAAATGTGTTTAACGTCGTCTGCTGCAGATGATTTCTTATATATGGGAAAACAGTTAACATATTGTGAGGGAACATGAAAAGATTATTCAATGAATATTGCATAATTTATCTAATAAGTTTTACCCTCAAATTATTGAACGACAAAAGGAGTGGTAAATTTATTGAATAGTGATAATGTTTAATAAGTAAAATGAATTTAGCATGGAGCCACATGTGATTTGACAAAATTAAGCTTTTGATGTTTTCACAATATCTTATTTCTTTTTTAATGAGTACTGTCAATCAAATTATACCCCCAAAGGCATTATGTCGATTTGAAAACACTGTGAGAAAAGGTGAAATTCCATTTTCCCAAAATAGCTTCAACCTACATGGTCCGTTTGTCTGAATAGTATATGTTTATCAAAATAATTTCAAAGAAGCTGACTGTTTTACCCTTTTCCACATATAAACGCTTTATGTGGCCTCTGCAGCAGAAGATTTTTTGAAAACAGTGTACCAAAGGAGTAAATGTTCACGTTGAGCAATTCACCTTTTGCCACCATGTTGTCAACTATATTCTATAGTTAAACCTTCATTTATAGAGGTTATCTACATTATGGCTTATATGCTTTCAAAGTTTTCTGCTGCAGAATAGTTGTAAGTAAGAAAAGGTTAAAATAGCGCATCAAGTAATTGGTAAGACCAAGGCAGGGGCGTAGCTCCCTTAAGGCACTGTAGGCACGTGCCTACACACTTTTTTCTAAAAATGCCCCCAAAATGCTGCTGCGGTGATACACATCTGCGTAATGTATCGACCAGATCAGCCTGCGCTGTCCGCGCAGACTGATCCGGCCGACACATTCCGTCTAAGGGGGGATATATAGAGTAGTGATTTCTGAAACAGAAAATCCACAGGAGGAGAAAAGTGTATATCCGGGTACGCCTGTGTGGCATGCTTAGGCTGATCGGGTCGATATTTTACGCAGAGTCCACACTGTTGATTTTCTCACGAGACGGCCTACACATTGATTAC
Organism: Serripes groenlandicus; assembly: GCA_031761405.1. Classification (NCBI taxonomy): domain Eukaryota; kingdom Metazoa; phylum Mollusca; class Bivalvia; order Cardiida; family Cardiidae; genus Serripes; species Serripes groenlandicus. The sequence goes on along the minus strand of JASEVX010000003.1, from coordinate 126,753,652 downwards.
TGCCAAGCTACGCCCCTGCAAGGCCCACCTAATGCTACATCCCTATCCGGAATGCTCGATATACAGGAAGAAAAATATTTATGAGGAAGTCGATGTAGTAACATCTTTCATGACAACTAGCATTGCGCCGTCATTCGTCACAATAAGTGTGTAAAGATAACCCTTAACTTGCTGCAACTGATATAATAACCCTCGCTTTTTGATAGTATTTCATATTTATTGAATATCCGTTCCTGGAAATCAATCGATAAGAAGCGAACAATAAAGACGGAGATAAGACTACACCAATATCAATACTGATCTTAGTCTGTTTTTTCCGATCTTTGGTTAAGGGACCATCAAACATGAGAAACAAATGTTCTTTAGATGCTCGTATAGCAGGATAAGGGTTAAGTTTGGGAATCGAGTGCAACAATCCTGTAGGTGAGTTCTTAACGACATCCAACTATAGGGAACTAGAGTGTTTTTAGTAAGTGAAGAAGACAACAAATGAGCCGGTCCACGGAAAACCAACATTGTGGACTCCGTAAAGTATCGAATCGGATCAACCTAAGCATGCCGCGCAGGCTAACCTGGACAGACACTTTTCGCCTCCTGTGAATTTTCTGTTTCAGGAATCATTATTCTATCCCCTGAGACGTACTGTGTTGGCCCGGAATAGTCTGCGCGAAGTGCGCAGGCTGATAAGGATCGATACATTACGCAGAGTCCATACTGTTGGTTTTCTCGTGAAACGGCTCAAATGTTTGCCAGTTGTTTATGAAACATGTTCAGGCTAATAGCTAAAAGTGCAGATTCTGGTCAAACTCTGCGATTGTGCAGGATTTTATCCCGATCTAGCCTGATCGCAAATGCCGGATATTGGTCTCCCTAGAGCGCCGCTCATTTCATGAGTACATTTGAGAGAATGACGTGTTATATTTCGATTGGTATTGAAACATGCAGGTAGAACTTCAACCGTGTGATATATATTTGTTTAACTATTGGTTTAGTGCAAATATCTGCACCGTTCTTGTTCAAACTAAATACTATTCGAAAGCGGGAAACTCGATTGTCTTCTCGTTTCCTGAAAGATCTAACCACTGTTCTGTCGACACATGTACAATTATTTATAAAGCTGATTTAAACGTTACGTGAACTTATTTATAAAGCTTATTTAACTTATGTATAAATCTTATTTAACTTATTTATAAATCTTATTTAATTTTTTGTTAACTTATTTATAAGGCTGATTTAAACGTTTAGTTCTCAATGTCTGCTTCATGGATACTTTTCCTAGCTGGGCCGCCCCGAAACTTTAACACTCTAAAAACGATCTCTGTATTCTTCTGATTGGTCAACGGCGAGATGATGATTACTTCTTGCAAATCAATTAATTGAGCACATTGTATATGGTTTTATAGTTGTGAAGCCAGCAGTTCTGTTAACACATATTTCACATTCAATGAGCATTTGCATTGAAATAAAATCTATATATCTTCCATGTTGAAAAATTTACCTCTCCACTTTTACGTCCAACGGTAAATTTGGTAAAATTAAACGTCTAAGTGGCAAACAATGCAGATTTCAGGATAGGCAGCTCTTTATGAGCTGTCTCTCCTGAATCTGCATTGTTATCAAAAATAACGAGCTGTCTCTCCTGAATCTGCATTGTTATCAAAAATAACGAGCTGTCTCTCCTGAATCTGCATTGTTATCAAAAATAACGAGCTGTCTCTCCTGAATCTGCATTGTTATCAAAAATAACGAGCTGTCTCTCCTGAATCTGCATTGTTATCAAACATAACGAGCTGTCTCTCCTGAATCTGCATTGTTATCAAAAATAACGAGCTGTCTCTCCTGAATCTGCATTGTTATCAAAAATAACGAGCTGTCTCTCCTGAATCTGCATTGTTATCAAAAATAACGAGCTGTCTCTCCTGAAATCTGCATTGTTTGCAAACGTCTTGAATTGCCATTGATAGCGAAATGGTTAATTCCGAATTATAGGCATCAACAATTATCTTGCAATTTAAGCAGAAATTGCTTTTAGCAAATATGTTCTCAGTGTCTCAACTCTGTTTGCAAATAGTTTTGAGGTTGTTTTGCATTGATAACAATATACATCTAAAATTCACAGAATTTGTACATATATATACTTGTCGGAAAATGAGAAATTACTCATGATGAGCATTGAGTTTCTCCATTTCCCAAAATGTTGTAAATCCAGTTTCATGATACGGTATTTCCGTGTGTTATCTATATAGGGCTAAACTCATAGAATCGAAAAGAAAGGGGTGGATATACAATTTAAAGTTATAGAATCACGTGACTTGTGTATTGGTCATGTCATATAGGTATGATTTGTGTATTGCATTTCATAATACTAAGTATAATACATGTTATAAACCCTTACACCCGTAGCGTGGTTAGTTTGTCGCACTCTTCACCCCTGTCTATGGGAGATTTACACCAGAAAGGGGATTGATTGATTGTTTTGTGTTTTACGCCGCTTTCAACGATTTTTCAGTTATATCAGTGCATTACCTGTAAGTGTAAGTGACCAGTTTTACAGGTAAATAAATTATCTAAACCCTTACACCCGTAGCGTGGTTAGTTTCTCGCACTATTCACCCCTGTATATGGGAGATTTTACACCAGAAAGGGGATTGATTGATTGTTTGGTGTTTTACGCCGCTTTCAACAATTGTTCAGTTATATCAGTGCATTACCTGTAAGTGTAAGTGACCAGTTCTACAGGTAAATAAATTATCTAAACACCAGCGATGAGCGCCAAAGAGAAAGCATTATTACCATTTTGTAAAGTCTTTGGAATATTTTTTTTTTTTTTTGCAAACCATACCGATTCAGCATTGTTTGCCTTTTATTTATCAAAATAGTCCAAACTTTTATGACATGAGAAATGAACATGGAAGAGTCTACTTTAAACAATTCGGCGCTTAAAGAGTTAACACACTTTCCCTCATCACAAAAAAAATCTTCAGCAGACGACTTATTGATAAATATTAGAAATATAACTATGAATGAAAGTTGTTGAATAGTGTTGGAAATATGGTGTCAAATAGAGTAATTGCTCATGATATGGAAGTTCCTCATGTTGGCACAATGTGTTCAAAGGTGTTATGCTGTGATGGCGTAAAAATGCGTCTTTATTTGGGAAAGGGTTAAGTAAGAAAACTTAAAAAAAAAATCCGAATATAGAGGGTTTTTATGTGAAGTGGTTTCAATTATTGTAATAACGAATGTAAAGAAAACACATACTATTGAGCATACGTGTCACATGTTTGTTACAATGTTAACCCTTTCCCACATAAATCACATCTGAAAACAGCAATATCAAAATATGGAATATCTCTATAAATGCAAGTATAATACGTGATTGTTTTCAAACGTCGTCTGCTGCAGAGGCGTCCATATATAACAACTAAGACTTATTGCTTTTTTTCTCGGCGCTTAGGATTGTGGGGTTAGCAATGCGGCTGAGGAAAAATTCTTTGAAAGCGGTGTAAAACACCATCATACACAAACCAAACAAATAAAAAGCATCTAATCCTGAAAGTTTGTATCCATATGACATTTCGGCATACAAATCAAAGCAATCACAACTCACGTCATGTTAAATACAGCTCTAACAACTCAATTAATAGAACTTAATCTCACATTCTAGGCTAAGGATGTCATGACTTTTAAGTTGTGCAAATACCCGCTATCAGATGTCATAATTCCATGAAACACTTCAATAGCGTTTGAAGACAATATAACTAGATCTAAGATAAACCCTTGTCTACTTGTAATATATATGTTAGTGATTTATTTACCGCCATTTGCAACACGTTTTCTGTTATATGACGACGATACATTGGGTAATTTTACAGTACGCCCGGTACCAGTGGCTAGTCAGATGTACTGCTAACCACACAAGCTTGTGCTTCACGGAGGGGGAAACCATTACATGTACTACCATTTTTAAAGTGTTTTGATATGACCCGGCCGGGGTTCGAGCCCGTGACATCCCGGACCCGATGCGGACGCTTTACCACTACAGATAATTTATATAAATTCGCTCTACGAAAACCAATTTGATCTGAATAAAAGTTTTTGCGATCAGTATGCATCCACATCAACATGTGCCAATTGATCTGTTCGGTGCTATTCGAATGAATGAATGAATGTATATCGTGTTTTATAGCGCATCGACAGCTAAGGTCATTTAGCGCGCATTAAAATTAAAATGAGAAGTACATGTAGTATTATCAAAAAATTGAATATGTTTGTTTGAACTATATAATGAAAATTTGATGGAAATAGAAACAAATTCTAGGCAATGGGAGAATAAAGTATGATGTAATATAAACAAGGGCACTGCAAAGCGGATGCATCCCCTCGGTATTCAATTTAAAAATATGGCTAAAAATATGGCCAATGACCTAGATTTTAATGTTATGTACCAGAAAACTAATGTTATTTGTCCTTGCCTTTATTAAATTGTTATTAATGTTATGTACCAGATAAGTGTAAATTGTCCTTGTCTCTGCCTTTGGCCTTTGCCCGTTGACATTTAAAATCAAAAGGCTTTTAGATATTACCATATACTAAATGTATGGAAAGTTTGGGGATCAGTGTAGAGTGGTCACAAGGTTGTTGATATGGGAAAATAGTCAAAGTTCAATTTTGACCTTGACCTTTAACCTATGACCTTGATGCTTCTAGACCTTGCCATATACTAACTGTATACCAAGTTTGGTTAATATCGGTCAAAGTATGTTCAGTCTAGAGTGGTCACAAGGTTGTTGATATGGAATAGTCAGTCTAATTTTGACCTTGACCTTTAACCTATGACAATAGGTAAACAAACCAGTACTAGGCTAGAAAATGTGCCTTGCCCAAGGGCACTCCACCATGACCGTAGTGCCGCGATCGGGGATCGAACCCGGGACACCCGGTTTCGAAATCCCCGACGCTAACCACTCGACCACAGCGGATTCCTCTGTCGAAGGATGTTCAGTGTAGAGTGGTCACAAGGTTGTTGATATGGGAAAATAGTCAAAGTCCAATTTTGACCTTGACCTTTAACCTATGACCTATGAAAATAAAAAGGGTTCTAGACCTTGCCATATACTAACTGTATACCGAGTTTGGTTAAGATCGGTCGAAGGGAGTTCAGTATAGAGTGGTCACAAGGTTGTTGATATGGGAAAATAGTCAAAGTCCAATTTTGACCTTGACCTTTAACCTTGAAAAAAAATAGGCTTCTAGACCTTGCCATATATATACTAACTGTAAACCAAGTTTGGTTAAGATCGAACGAACGAACGAACGAACAAACAAACAAACGGACAGTCCCGTTACTATATCCCCTCGCCAACATCTTAGCCGAGGGGATAATAAGGGTGAATATTATTGTATATGAAATGGTAATACAAGAAATTCCGTCTCAATGCCAAAGCAGTGTGTTGGAGAAACAGAGTTTAAAATAGCCGTACTCTGAAACCACTCAACCACCAGGTCCCCGTCACAAGGCTGTATCGAGACACTTCTGTTTACCCTTTTCAACATACAACAAATCTGCAGCAGACGACTTTGAAAACAATCATGCTAAAAAGGATGGAAAATCTGAAGAAATGAAAGTATAAATATTGAAAAAAAAGGTTGAAATCATTGTGGCAAAAGGGTAAATGCTGGTTTTTAGCAATTTCTCCTTTTTAGCTCGCCTATTCGAAGAAATAGGGGAGCTTATGTACTCACCCGGCGTCCGCGTCCGCGTTGGCGTTGGCGTTGGCGTCGGTGTTGGCGTTGCCAGCTTGGTCAAACCTTTGCGTGCAATGCCTTTTCTCAGACACTGTGTATGCTGTTACTTTGAAACTTCACACACTTATTCAGGGTCATTAGGTGACCTTGTATGTCAAGTCCCATAACTCTTGATTGGATTTTGACTGAATTGTGCCCCTTTTTGGACTTGCGTGCAAGGCCTTTTCTCAGACAATGTGTATGCTGTTGCTCTGAAACTTCACACACTTATTCAGGGTCATTATATTTAAAAGGCCCAAAAGGGCCTGTATGAACTTGGTTAATATTTGCATGCAAGTATTGAAAAGGTGTATTATCTTGCGATATGTGATACTGTGTGACTTTACCTAATGCTATAACTCGTCTGAAGTGGGCACTGATAGACGATGGCCCTGATAGGCGAGCTATATTGTCATGATGAGCAATTTCTCCTTTGACCACAATGTTTCCAACTTTATTTAACAATTAAGCTATTTTTTATGGAGATGTTTCAGGTTTTTGTCACTATGTTTTTTCAAAGTCGTCTGCTGCCGATTTGTTGTATGTGGGGAATGGTTAAGACGCATTTGCAGCCGACTACTCTTGAAAACATTGTTGCAAAAGGATGAATTGCTCATTATGAGAATGTTCTGCTTCATCCGGCTTGATGTCAGCTCTCTTTTTAATAGTTTTAAAAAATACCATACTTTTAAAAATTAATTATACTTTGAACTGTAGACAGTTTCCATAGCGTGCCTATTGTGTTCAAGGCGGTCTGCTGCAGATTTGTTTATTTGTTGATTAATAGCATGTGGTGCTCTCTTTATATAATGCTTTATAGGTGGAATTTAAAAATATATATTTGCATAATCATAATACAAAGTTAATGTTTGATTTTTGCAGAGCACCGCTCATACGAACTACGTTATGCGGAAACAAACATTTACAGTTAACATGATACCATATTTCCCGCGATGTCTGATTAGAAACTATCTCATTAGAAACATGCGTGGCGGTGGTCTGAAATTAAACTGTGAAAAGTTCTGAACGGCATGGAACTCGAATAAAAAACCTATAGATCGGCATTCTTATCTTGGACAAGGCTGACTCACGCAATTTCTCACTGTGAAGTGCGGGGACATGCGACATCATTTTAATATAAGCCGTTGTAATATATATTCTACTACTGGCCCAATCTCATTGCATTCTGACCATGTTCTTCACTAGATGTGTAGTATCTCTACTGTGTTGATGAGATATTGATACTGGTTTGGTTTTGAAGCAACAAAAACACTTTTGTAATCGCTTTGCTAAAAGTTGATCTCCTTTTCCGAATATGTTTCTACTCTTTTCATAAGGTTAAATGTCTGGAGGGTGCTTCACTGTTCGCAAAGTACCGACAGTCGACTATTTTCTTAACGATGATGTAGTTTACGATGGGTTTGATGCTTTAATAAAGAAATTGGGATAACCTTTTTCTCTGGTACGATATTTTTTGAATCGTCTGCTTTGAAAATATGCAGGACAAGTGGCGAGAAATTTTTGGTTTTTAGCAATGTGTCCTTTCCCCTTTATTGTTTTCAAAAGTCGTCTGGTCATATGGCGTCATAAGTCTTTACCAGGGATGGGTGTACCTCGATTGGGAAGTTTTCTATGTTGTGTGCAAATCTCATAACCGGACTCCGGAAACATTTGATAAAAGGATATGTCGTTTATTTCGGAGTCAATGTACAATTGACGTTTGAAATGCAATGGTTAAAATAAACATAGATTAAACTTATTGGCCTCTGTGATATGACTGAGAAATTGTTACAAACGGCGTTAAACCCCAATCAATCAATTAAACTTATTGTCATGTGTGTCACGCCATGAACACAATCTACATTCAGAAAAAGGTTCTGCACTTCACCAACGATTCTAAATTAGCCCTTTCCCACATACAGACTCTTCAGCAGACTCGTTCAACTGTATTCAATACTTGTTCATTTACACTATATATAGTTTCCATGTTTGCCTTGATGTTTTCTGCTGCACACTTGTTGTATGTGGCAAGGGATTCAACACCTTGCCCAGACACAAATCATCTTGTCAACTTTATAGAGAACCAAGCAAGCAGTTTAACTGTTTCAAAAAGGTTTGTGAAATATTTGTGGAAATCCAAATTGAAGTGTTGAGTAGAAAAACGAATGGCAGTAATGGGAAAAAGTATTTTTGCTATATATGTCAAAATCATTCCAACATGTGCGGCAAGAAGACACTATACCTTTTTAATTACAAAGCAAGGTATGACTTAACTGTTTGTACGGCAACATCATTTAGTTATACAAGGGCTCTACCTGGGTAAGTTACTATAACTACTGTTTATCATTACCGATGTAATGCTAACCTCTCAATTGAGCACCAAGGAGATAAAGGCATAATTAAAATGTTTAAAGTCTTTGTATAACACGGCCCGCTATCATCCCCGCACCAAAGGTAGGCGCTCTTCCAGGTTACAATACACCAACAAAAATCCTTCTTTGTTTCCATGTAAATCGACCAGTTTCAGTCCTCGATTGTCACCATATATCATTGAAAAGAGTTACCTCCTAGCTTTAAAACAATCCAAAGAAAATGTGGGGTCATGCATTATGCAAGAAAGAACTCACCAGGCGAAAATGGTAACTGTCATTTTTGACCAAATCGGGCCCGGACAAAACCGGTGTTTAGCATTCTCTACTTTCAATTTCAAACAAGGTCAAAATACTAAAAGGGATCAAATCAATCATTTCCAGTGCATCCTATAGACATTCACAATACAATTGAACTGAATGTCATATATTCAACACATTCTGGTGATGGTATACACTCATTTCTACGCAAGCAAAGTTTTTTTTAGGGACTATAGTACTGTAAATCAGCAAGTCAGCGGATGTGACCTTCCACTACACCACCAAGGCAGACAGACAGGCTTGAATCCTCCTTCTCTCAAAGAGCATATTAATCGTTATCCTTTAAGATGTTCCCTCTCTTTGGATAAGAGACGAGTAATTCATCTTTTTGTCACAATGTTTTCAAAAGCTGTCAGCTGCAGATGCGTCTATTGAATTAATTCAGGCAATCTAGTGTAAATGGTACAGTATACCGAATACCGTGACATGCACAATAATGAAAAACAACACATAGTTTGGCAGTGTTTAAATTTTATTGCTTGTTTCTTTTTTTCTTTTCTTTTTTTATCATATATTTCAAAATTTTACGATTTTTTTTCTCCTTATTTTTCCACTCAGATTTTCTTTATTTCTTTTTTTGTTTTTTTTACTTGGTGGATATTATCAACCCATTTTTTTTTTAAATATTCATTACAAAATTATAACACAAAAAGTTCCTTACATGTCTGATATCATGTTAATTACATGAGAAATGGGAATGAATCTGTGATGGAAATGTGACCTTTTAAAGATCGGCTAACATTTCTTTCCTTAATTAACTATTTCAAGCCTTGTTATTTATGCACTAATTGTTTAATGCATGAGTCTTTTATAACATTTGCCTTCAAAAACTAACTGAAACATTGACCATTGAGAAATTCTCTGTCAGTAAAGTATTCATTTTTCAAAAGCCTCAAGTTGTCTTAATCAAGGACAGAAATAGTCAACAAAAGAATGCCATGAACATGACATATATTGAAAGTTCTATACCATTCAAGTGTAACTCTATCTGTTTACAACATGGTGTTACAACTGTTCTGAACGGATTTCTCAATACAGATAAGCTACATCAGGCAAAAAGAGGTCTTATTTCTTGTTGCATCTTAATTTCGGAATCATCCAATGTGTAAGCATGAAACTAAAGATGTTACACATCTGAGTTGCTTTCATAAGTAATCCTGGGCTAATGGTTATACAACTTGTAGGCAAACAGTAAAGGTTCAGACAAGACTGCACTTATGCACATGCTTGTGCGAGTCGATATTGTTCTAGCATGCAATAAGACCCCAATTCCCCTGATATACCTGATAGCCTTGTGGTGAAAAACAATGAGGATGAAATGATGTGATTACAAAGCTTTAACAAGACTAGTTGTCACAACTTTTTTAACTTGAAACAAAAACACCTTCTTAACAATAACAAAATAGTTTTTATATTGAAGACACTTTTCACATGAAAGATTTATTACTAAACTGAAAATGATTGAAACATAAGTCTACAGACTTATGCTACACAGTTCATTTAAGATGTTGTTAAAACAGATTAGCATTTATCAGCCAAATATCCTTTGCACAAATAAAATGCTTCAATATTCTACCATAACTCATGTTTTTTATTGACTGAATGCAAAACAGATTTAACTAAATCTTGAAACAAGATGTACATGTAGTTACAACCGTTTTGCATTTAGCCCATATAATATATTTCACATAATGTCTTCTGTGCCAATCAAATAACAGCTCGCTCTCATTCTCTCTCTTCATTTCTCCAATCAACATTCATACAAAAGGTGGCAGTGACCAGCTTTCAAAACGTCTACATTTTCACACATAGTCTCTGTAAATTTCCATTAATAGGAATACCTGAGAGAAACTTAAACACATTCACACCTTAACGTCAAACCCTTTTTATAAAACATGACTTCAGCCGAGTATCCACTATAGACTGGAAACTATACAGATGTAACTCTTCCTTATAGCAGATAAAACTTTAAGAAATCTAGAATCACACAAGTTGAATTTTACGATTCAAAATTTGTAAATGTTTAATCCTTCAACTTACAACAAGATATTTTACAACTGTTAGAACTTACATCTTTGTTTTATAAACATTTCTGTTACAACCAAGCTGTAATTAACTCTTAACTTGTTGTTTTCAATTATCCTAATACTGAACTGATCGAGTTTTCAAAGTCATTTCAAGTAAATAAATAAATTTGCACAACAAGTTAAAATTTAATATTTCTTTCCACAAATTTAGAGTCATTCATTCTTCAGAAATCATACCAACACACACATTTAAATTGATAGCAAGTTCTTTTACTCAACCCTGAAGCATGTCAAGCTACTTCGGATGTTTTAACTCTATCTCTAATACCAAAACTTTTGCCTTGTCCACAAAAGAGTACTTTTTGAAAAAATTGTAGAAAAAAGAAATGCTAAGTGCATTCTTTTTCCAGAATGTTTCCAATATAACAAAAATAAATCAAATATTTCTTCTGTTTATTTTGAAACATATTTAAAAGCGAACAAGTCTAAAATTTCATATCAGGTAAACAGTTAAGTAGAATGAGTATGAGAACAAAACAACAAAACAAAAATGCTATTTCTGGCAGTGAAATGGCTTTTAATGCATAATTTTTTTTAATATTACAAGATTAAAAATAAACAAATTTTGAATTTTAAAAGTTAACTTCCATCCTTCAAAATTGTTAATTTCTAATCCATAAATCAATATGTCAGACATAAACTCATTTATACAACAGACATTCATTACATCCGTCAAATCATACAGGCATACATCTACGAACAACCAGGTCAAAAAGATGTTTCCCTTGTACGCCAGCTAGAAGGCGAGTTTCTTCATTAGGAGGAAGACATGTGAGTCGACCTCAAAGCCATGCAAGTTGTTGGCATCTCCTTGCAGTCTCATCAGAAGGCCACCAAATGATACATAAGCTGCCCTGAAAATAGAAAAAAAAATAATAATGAACCTTCTCTGTTGGAAACCATGTGCTTTTGACTTTCCAAGAGTATTGCTAGGTAAACAATCATCATGGTAGTTCGAAGTTGCAAACATTGAGAACATATTAAGATCAGCCTCCTTTGGTCTGTACTGTTATGAAAACCAAGACTTTTTGACATACCATGATCTCCATCACACCTTGTATATCCCTGCCAAGGCAGACGACACAAAATAATGAATACATGTACTTAGTATTCTTCAATTATCAGTCTTGTCTCTTGTAACAAAGACACTTAATGGTATTATAAACATTCATACAAAACTAACAATACAAATAAGACAAGACAGGACATCACAAAATTCAATTCTACTCAAGGATACAAAACTAAAAACAATGTATTTCGAAGGCTAATAACATTTGTTCATCAGAATACCATACAGAAAACATGTCTAAATGATAAAATGTGCTGATCGATAATGCAGGGTGATTTTGAAGCTGCTTTTTTAAAAGTGTAGCCATTCATTTTGTACAAGTCCTTTTCCTTTCTCGAATCCATGAATTCCATCCTTCCATTTATGCTCTGTTAAAAATCCATCTGAAATCCAATATTCCAATTTTTTATATCTGCAGTTCATTTCCATTCCAATTTTCTATATCTGCCGTCCAGTTCAAATCCAATTCCAATTTTCATTCTATGTTCCTCCTTTAATACTTATAAATTTATCCTTTCCTTCCTTTTTGCAATCCTTTTTTCCTCCAATCCATTGCTTTCCATTTCCATTCCAAAAATTCGTCTTCATTCCATTTCCTAAAGCCATCTCTCTTTCCTACCTACATTACTTATAGTGTATACCAATGCTCATAAATGGCAGCAAAGATAGAAGTTCTGCCAAAGTGACAGGAAAAGTACAGAATTGATAACTTGAATTTCAACAAATAGTTTAGTAAGAATCTTCAGCAGCTGGACAAAGAGTTTAAAGAAGTGGCAGTATTGTCCTTCTCAAAGAAATTATTTACCAATAATCAAAATATTGATGCAATAGTTTCAGACACCGATGTATGGTTTTAACGAATGCAATCATAACAATGTAACTTTTATCTATCAACATGTTGGAAGATACCAGTTTATACAAAGCTATAAAAATTGATGTATGAAATTACTTCATATTGAATCTTCATGTTGAATATTTATTTGGAACACACTCATTTATTGTCTTTAAATGGCAGGATCATCTTTAATGAAAAGAGCATGCTATTTCTCTGGCATACATAATTGTTGCCTTTTCATAAATAGTCCTCACCTTTCAGGGTAGACATAATGGCTGACTTTATTCTTAAAAGATGTTACTGCACCTTGTAACTTGATACAGTCACACCTTTTTGAAATTAAGACAATGATACGGAAATTTAACAATACACATGCAAACAAAACCATCAAGTAGTTCATGGCCACTTGATTCTACTCTAAGATAGTAAAAAAAAAAGCCATAAGGTATAGGACAAACTACCAACTGGACAAATAACAAAAACACTGTATATGCATTCATTTCATCTATACATCCATTTTGTTTAAACTTTGTTTTCTAGAGATAAATAAATGTAGAATAATCATTCGAAAGAAACTCTGCATCAAAGCAATAATGAAAATCGTGACAGGACAAGATTTTTAAAATGATATCATTTTTTCATTTTTTTCTTTAAAGAGAAATGGCAGAAAACAGAAAAGTTTCAGAATACCATATTATGTAGTTATCCATTTATGAGCAGATATATTTTAGCAATGCAGATAGAAAAAAGCACCTAACTGTTAGAAAAAACAGTTTTTGTATAAGCCAAAATGATTGTTCTTTTCTCCTGTGTTGTTCTGTTACGAATCGATGGATATATCGCAAAAGTTGAAAGAGAAGAACGTTTCTAAGAAGTGTAGATAGTGGCTGTGCAGTTCCCTTGACAACCAGCTAACCACACTGCCACAAAACATCTTCTAGTCTCCTCAAATTTAATGTCAAAGTAAAACGTGTTTAGATTTCATCCTGAATTAGTTTGTGTAAGAGCAAAAGAAGATGGATGGTAGGAATGAATGACAATGAATGCATGATACAAGTGACAAACATAAAAATAGTTGAAGGAATTAAAAATGTCTTGAGTTGTAATATATTACTACAACATACTGTTTATCAACAAGATATTTTATAAAACTTTGGTCAAAAATAATGCAGACACAAATTGCAGCAGATAGCTTTTGAAAACATTGTGGCAAAGCAGAAATTGATTATAATAAAATTCTCATTTTGCCAAAATGTTTTCAACTCTCTAATAATTATACCATCATATAGAAATAGTTTGCCTGACTGTTTCTTTAGTCATCTGCTTCAATTGTGTTGTATGTAGAAAAAGAATAAAACAAATATTAGGATGCCACTATAATGGCAAGCACTGGATGATCCATATTTCATCTTTGCAACGGCATGATACAAATGATATTCAAAACAATTTGCAAACAATTATAATAAACTTGGTTTAAATAGGAGCAGAAACATGAAAATTATATAGAAAACATCAAAAACAAGATTCTTGCATGTACAATAATGTCAAATGATTGTCCAGTCACAGTCACATGAATAATAGGTCAGAAATATTTCCATATTTAACCCTTTCCCACCTGCAGACGCATTTCAACGCAAAAGCAGCAGACGACTTTTAAAACCTTTGGCCACAAGGTTTCAACTTTATTTAACAATTAAGCTATCTTTTATGAAGATTTTTCAGGTTTTTGTCACCATGTTTTCAAAGTCGTCTGCTGCAGATTTGTTGTAGGTGGGTGGGAAAGGGTTAAATTAAATGACTGTGTTTCGTTTGCCAATTCAATGTGCATGCACTTTACTTGTTCCTACAATCTTACAATTTTATGAATGCTACAAAACAATATAACATAAACAACAATTTACAGCACTAGCAAGTTACACATGTAAAAGCAAACAGCATCTAAATATATAAATAAATGTTATATTGACAAGAAATTTTTCCCACATAAAACAAGATTTTGACAGATCTGCAACAGAAGGCTTTGAAAATGTTTTCAAACATATTCAAAGTGGCCTGCAGTAGATTTGTTGTATGTGGGAAATAGTTAAAGACATTTTTGTTTGTATGGTAATTTATGCAATGTCTAGCAGTTTTTCAGTCATACCATAGTGGTTCCTGGGTAATTCACCAGTTACTATTGTCATCATTTATTCTGACATCAATGTATATCAGTTGTAATAGATTCCCTGCAACACTGAGGGCCAAGGTATCTGGAAAGCCATTACTAACATTTAAAAGTCTTTGGTATGACCCGCCTAGGGTTAAAGGTATTTTGTGAAAAGAAAAAGTTACATGTAGGTTTTCTTCACCTTTTCACCGCTTTCATGGACTTTGTTTAACCTAAGTTTTACCAAATATGATATATTTACAGCCATCTGGAAACATCTGGTAGATTAAACTAGCATTTAATTTAATTTGGGAAAAGAAGAAGATGTTCATTTCAAGCAATTTCTCCTTTGTCCACTATGTTTTCCAAATCCATATACTGCTGAGTAATTGAAAGTTTTAAAAATGCTTCAGGTGAAAAAGTGTAGATTTTATACCATTTAATGTTTTTGAGGAGAAAGTGTTTATAAGCAAATTTACAAGATATGGTTATACATTACAACATGTAGATGTTGAAGACAGTCTCTCTCAGTGAAGTTCTACTTTAGAGAAATGGATTATTGGTTCATATTTCCATGCTACAGACTTTAAAAAATTGTTGGAAAAGGAGTATTGTCAATAATTAGCAATTTCCATGATTTCCCTAAGGTCTTTTCTATATTACACTCTGTCCTTGATATAGCCAACTTTTGATACCTTTGTAGCAGACAGCAGAGAAATCTTCTACAATGTTTTCCACTCTGAATCTCAACTATACTTGTATATTCATTTTTTCTTTTTTAATTATTTCATATCTTTTCTCAAATGTTTTCATAGCAGATGACTAAAATATAGGTTAACCCTTTCCAACATGTAGACGCTTTCTGACGCCTTTGCAGCAGACGACTTTTGAAAACTCTGTGACAAAAAGAGAAATTGCTCAATATGAGCAATTTCTCCTTTTGACACAATGTTTTTAACTCTATTCAATAAGTATGTCTTCATTTAGGGAGATTTTCCACTTTATTGTTGAGATGTTTTCAAATTCGTCTGCTTCAGATTTGTTGTATGTGTGAAAGGGTGAACTATAATTCCTAAAATAAAGATATAAATGTCTTACATTTGAGAGACTGTCTAAAGTTATAGAGGGATTACATAGACATTTGTACAATACATTATTAGCTAATTAGTGTTAATTAATAGCACTAGATGGCAGCACCTTTTTCCTCTCCCATCATGCACCTGGAATGTCAGAATGAGGCTGGGGTCAAGGTTAGAATCTACAGCACTACAACATAGGGTGTTAGAGCTCAACAACATCGCATACCAGATTATGCATTTACAACTAAAGCATGCAATGCAAATGCATGACTGGCACGGACATTACTGAGAATATTATTTTAAGGTTAATAGCTTTTTGAATTTCCAAGAATTTTTGTCACTGATATTGAGATGATTTCCATATTCCTATCTGAACTAAAATCAAATTTTGATTACCGTAAAAAAGGTGCAATGCAGTACAAGTTTGTGCAGACATATTATCATCCAAAGTATCATAATATTTCCTTTTTTTCAAAAAACATCCTTAGATTCCAAAATGCTTTATTGCTTTTGTCAAATAATTTCATTATTCCTATTATTACTTTAATTAAAAACTGAGACAATTTAGAAAAGATGAATTACCCCAAAATGTATTACCATCTACCATTTATGCTATAACTTAGCAAAGAAAGCATGAAAGCCCAGTTAACATAGAACACAACATAAAGCCAAAATTATTGCCTATACGAGCACAACATGAAGCTTATTAACCCTTTCCCACATACAACAAACCCGCAACAGACGACTTTTAAAACTTCTAGGCAAAATTATTCTCCATAAATTATTTAATTATTGAGTGGAATGGAGAACAATGTGGCGAAATGGATACCATTAATTGCTCATCATGAGCATTTATGGTTCCTTCTGCAACAGTATTATCAAAAGTCGCCTGCTGCAAACACGTCTGCATGTGGGTGGGAAAAGATTATTCACATATTATATGTGTAATATAAAAAGAGGATATTTGTTTGTTTTGACGTGAAATCAGGTTAATTGTTACTGGGTGAACACCGAAAGTGATACATGTATTTAATATTTTCACCAAATGATAGGCCAACTGAAGTTAGTCTGAAAATATGCTTGAAAAAGTTTAATATCACACTTATTATTGATCATTATCTAGCTTTCTGACTAGGTGAAAGTCAGAACAAACGGTGAAATTTTTGTCTGATAAAATCACTTTGTGATGATATTTGATTCATTGAGGCAACATTAATTCATATATGTTTCAACAAAATATAACGCACTGTAAGAGTGTTTTTTTTTTCCTTTTATCTTAGATCATCAACCAAAAGGCATGAAATATATCAAGCTGATTACAGGCATACATAAAACCCTTTCCCTCATATAGACGCTTTCTGACGCTTCTGCAGCAGACGGCTTTTTGAAAACATAGTGACAAAAGAAATTGCTCTTAGTCATAAGTCATCCATTCAATTATGGAGATTTTCTATATTTTGACAAAATATGTTCAAAGTCGTCTGCTGCAGAACTGTCGTATGAGGGAAAGGGTTAATGTATCACTATTCATATCCCATTTATCCCTTTCTCACCTAAAGAAGCATTTTAACGCCTCTGCAGCAGTCGACTTTTGAAAACATTGACAAAAGAAGAAATTGCTCAAAACAAGCAATTTCTTCTTTTGCCACAATGTTTTCAACTTTTCAGTAATTATACCTTCATTTCTAGAGCTTTTCCGTATCTTGAGTAGATGTTTTCAAAGTCGTCTGCTGCAGATTTTTTGTATGTGAGAAAGGGTTATAAGACTCTCTAGAAAATATCAGAAAGCTCATATTCAAATTAATGCCAACATGTTATGTAATAAAGCTCTGATTGGTATATAGATTATTGATATTATTAAGTTAGCTATTATTCAATTTAACCCTTTCCCAAATGAAATTGCATTTTGATGCATCTTGGGCAGACGATCTGAAAACAGTATGACAAAATTAAGAATTGGTCATGATGAGCAATTTCTTCTTTTGTCACAATGTTTCTGACTTCAATCAATAACTCTTCTTTCATTTCTAGAGAGTTGTTCAAAGTTATCTGCTGCAAATGTAATGTATGTGGGAAAAGGTTATTGCCAGCATATTGTACAATAATGCTCTAATATTTGTATTGATTATTGATCACCCATCACCACAGTACAAAACTACAATATTATTAGTGTTATATATGAAGGTTCTATTAGGTCTGAAAATTGTTAAAGCTTTCAAAGACATGCAAACAATGAATATAAGCTTAACATATTTACAACAAGAAACACAAATACAACAGAAAATATGGCTGTAAAACAAAAGTAATCAAAAAAGAAATCAATTCACATGTTTCTGCTCATATTTTTACAAAAAGAAAACTACAGTCAGAGTCCTATACAACATAAAAGAAAACACTGAATTTCTATCACAATAATGAATTGTCAAGTAGATTACATTATGACTCAAGGTATAGGAAAACTTTAAACCTAAAGAGGTTTTAACTTGGTATTAACTATAACTATAAGATGTTATCCAAGTTCCTAGTACATTTGTTATAAGAACATTGCTATCATTCTGAAACATAAACATGAAAACAACATAATACAAATATAATATTAAAAAAGAAAATTCATAAAGTAATAAGAGTAATTAAGCTGGAATATTATACCTCAATCCTAACTGGTATATTATGCAGTAATTATGATATCTATTGAATTACTACAATCTTACTTATACAAACAAAAAAATGACATAAGCAAAAATTCAGCCAATCATTTACAAGATTAGAACAATTTCAACCCTTTCCCAAATACAGACGACTTATGGTGTCTCTTTTTAAAACATTGAGATACTAAATTCATACGCCATTCTTTTTAGATATTTTCAAAGATTACCAGACATCTTGTGACAGTAAAGTACATAGGTATAAATGTCTCAAGTGTCAAAGATAACCGATAACTTTGCCAAAACTGGCTGATAACAAATTATGAACAGAAAAACATCACAAAATAAATTACGTCCTTCCTTAATTTCTAACCAGATACATCATTGATTTATTTGAAGTGCCATGTTCGTTATCCTTTAAGTTAACCCTTTCCCTCATACGACAATTCTGCAGCAGATGACTTTGAACATATTTTGTCAAAAAATGGAAACTCTCTATAATTGAATGGATTATATATATGTTTTCAAAAAGCCGTCTGCTGCAGAGGCGTCAGAAAGTGTCAATATGAGGGAAAGGGTTAATAGTTGAGAAGGAAAAAGCATATACAATGGCTAAAATGTTATTAACTTTTTCCCACATGTAGATGCTTTCTGACGCCTCTGCAGCAGAAGACTTTTTGAAATCATTGTGGCAAAAGAAGAAGTTGCCCATCATGAGCAATTTCTCCTTTTGCCACATTGTTTTCAACACTTTGCAGTAAATACACTTTCATTTAAAGAGATTTTGCATATTTTTGCAAATAATTTTTCAGTCATCTGCTGCAGATTTGATGTATGTGGGAAAGGGTTAAAGCAAAATTTCTCTATTTTGAATAATGTTTTCAAATCATGCACTTCTAGAGGCATCAAAAGTTGTCTCTATCAACTATTTGATTAATAGGACATTGTACTTGCCTATTATCATATAACATATTTTGCGTCAACAATCAGTTTGGCACAAATTCAAGTCAATCGTCTTTCAAACCCTTTTAAACATAATACAAATCCGCAGCAGAGGATTTTAAAAATATCTAAGCAAGAATAATAGAAATTCTCTTATAATTAAATAATAAGAGTTGAAAACCATGTGGCAAAAGGAGAAACTGCTCATCATGAGTAATTTCTTGTTTAGCCTTAATGTTTTCAAAAGTTGTCTGCAGCAGATAAATCAAAATGCAGGTAGGAAAGGGTTAAGATTGTTACATCATATCGAAACAGTGGCCTACATTATTAACACTAATTCTTCCTCATTGTTTCCCAGAATTCAATGCAGCATGTAAAGTCACGACCGGAATGCCATACTAGACAATGTATGAAACGATAACTTCCCAAAATAATAAAATTCAAAAAACATTGTGGGAAGGGATAAATTCCCAATAATTAGCTTTTCAAATGTATGACCATCAAAGAAACATTCCTCATTAGTATTCTTTCAGACAAAATCATTTTCTTTAATAACAAAACTCTTTAACCCTTTCCCTCATATAGACACTTTCTGATGCCTCTGCAGCAGACGGCTTTTTGAAAACATAGTGACATTTTGCCACAATGTTTTCCACTTTTAGTCATAAGTTATCCATTCAATTATAGAGATATACTATATTTTGACAAAGTATGTTCAAAGTCGTCTGCTGCAGAATTGTCGTATGAGGGGAAGGGTTAACAGTCTTCATATTCGGAAGGAAAGGGTATATACAATATCAAACCCATCCTTAAATGGTAAATGATTTATATAAAGTTTTAAATAAATATGAACTGTTTAATATAAGCTTTAAATATATAACCTTAAGAGACCAGTCCATACTTGTTATGTGGTTTTCCCAATATCTTGCCCCCATATAAATTCTTCAAACATGTGCATGTACAAAGTAAAGTAGAGCAGGAGTTGGTCTATCTTAACCCTTTCCCACATAAAACATATTTGCAGCAGACAACTTTGATATATCTTTTCAAAACTGTGAAATTTTTAAAACAAAGTGACAAAAGGAGAACTTTTTCTTGTGAGCAAGCACAAGTTCTTCTCTGGTTTCTATTTCTATCATAATAAAATGAGAACTGTCCGGTGCTCAGGGGTTTCACTTCAGGCAGTATAGATCTTACATATAAGCCAAGAGTAAATACCCTGCGTGACTGTGTGTATGTACAGCCTCACCCGAGTCTTCACTTTTCCCACTGGCAACAAAGAGCCCATATTGCTAAAAGTGGCTGAAACCAATGTTGACCCTTTCCCTCATTTAGACGCTTTCTGATGCCTCTGTAGCAGACAGCTTTTTGAAAACATAGTGACAAAAGAAGAAATTGCTCAAAACAAGCAATTTCTCCTTTTGCCACAATGTTTTCCACTTTAAGTCATAGGTTATCCATTCAATTATGGAGATTTTCTATTTTTTGACAAAATACGTTCAAAGGCGTCTGCTGCAGAATTGCAGTATGAGGGAAAGGGTTAAGGTTACAACAAAATGCCCATAATAATAATTTTCAATTTCTACAAAGTCTTCAATTGAAAAAGTTGCATCTAAGGTAATGAAAGTTAAATGAAGATAAAACTGTTTGTGAAATGTTTGTAGAAAACTTTGTGGGAAAGGGTTCTATAGAGATTTTCTATGTTTCGACAAAATATGTTCGAAGTCGTCTGCTGCAGAATTGTCGTATGAGGGAAAGGGTTAAAGGAAGTTTAGTGTTCATTATTTGGACATATCTGAAACTACACTCGCATACACTTCATAAAGGAATAAAACTAACATAATTTAATTGGTAAAAATTAGATTGCTCAAACTATACAGGACAAAAACATTGTGCAGTGTCTTTGCTGATTTTGTATCTAAAAATAGAGACCTATTTATTATTGGCCGCCTTCCAATGCACCAGATCAGTGGGTGTTAACTAGGATATAGGTAACAAAAATATCTAGATGTCATCCGCATAATTTCCTACATACCAAGTCTACATCAAATGTTTTATATTTTCTTGCTACATATCCTAGCATTAATTGATAACCTGATACTCTATTTCTGAGTCTGATGGTTTGAAAACCTCCAAGTTAAAATGCAGCTTTAAAATTGAAACCAGAATTTTGCAACAGAATTGAAACAATTTCAACCAGTTGCCTTTTTCATTTGTGATTTTCTTAAGCTTTCTGTTGCAAAGGTATTGAAAGTGGTCTGCATTAGGGAAAATGTTAAGTACTGTTTTAAATAAAGAATCATTTTACAATTGATAATTTGGAAAAGAAGTCACATTAGAGTTTACCTAAGGAAATGGTTATCTTAACCATTTCCCTCATATAGACGCTTTCTGACACCCTCTGCAGCAGACGGCTTTTGAAAACATAGTAACAAAAGAAGAAATTGTTTAAAACGAGCAATTACTTCTTTTGCCACAATGTTTTCCATTTTTAGTCATAGGTTATCCATTCAATTATAGAGATTTTCTGTTATTTGACAAAATATGTTCAAGTCGTCTGCTTCAGAATTGTCGTATGAGGGAAAGGGTTAAGAGAAATAGTATAGACCTCTGAAGGAGAGATAAGTTAACCTTGTATTAAAATAAATTACATTTTCGGAGATAAGAAATATTACAACTTTCGTGGCAACTCATCTCCCCCTCAACTAACCTACATTTCCCATGTTGTTTCAGAAGATATTCATTTCCTATGCTTGCACGTGATTAGCCCTTTCCCACATACAAAAATTCTGCAGCACATGACTTTGAAAACATTTTGGCAATGGAGAAATTGCTCATCAGAAGCGATTTGACACAATGTTGTCAAAAGTTTTCTGCTACAGAGGCATCAGAAAGCATCTTTATGTAAGAAAGAGTTAAAACTTAAGACTAAATTTATTGTAATTCTTTTTTTAATAATACTCACATTTATAGCGATATACCATATTTTGATATTGCTGTTTTCAAAGTCGTCCGTTACAGATTTGTTGTATGTGGGAAAGGGTTCGATTATGATGGCAACATATTTTGTAAGCCACTTAAATCTAGAACCAATGATTATAGTCATGTTCTCAATAAAAGCCTTCATCTGAAGAATTAATTTAAGTTGCCTTTTATATAATCTAAGTAAACAATTTAAAGAGACCTTGATATTTCAAAGCTGCGTGTTTGAAAACATTTGAGAGAATTTGACATCTGGAAAACTGGAAGTGTAATTCTAATACAGAATTGTAAACATTGTCTGTATGTGGGAAACGGTTAACCATTTCTATGAGGTATTCAGGTAGGATAATAACCTGCTACACCACTTGCGCGAACATGTTCAAAACTTTGGCTTACTTCCCAAATGTCATTGTCAGGGACCCTTTTATCCCAAACCTTTCTCACATGTATGCATATTTTGACACATCTACAGCAGTTGACTTTTGAAAACATGGTGGCAAAAGCAGGAATTGCTCATACTGAGCCACTTCTGCTTTTGCCAAAATGTTTCCGACTCTACTTTCATTTATAGATTTTTACCATGTTGCTGTCATAATGTTTTCCAAGTCAACTGCAGCAGATTTATTGTATGTGGGAAAGGGTTAACTATTTATTATATAATGGTTCAGTCTCTTTGATCTAAATGGCACTTAATGCCACTTTCAACGGTATTTCATTATTTGAGAGCATTTCCAACCTACATAACCAGTTACTACTGGTATTTTTCTTTTTATCCCGACACTTATATACAAGTATAAAACCTATGATATCCCTAGCAACACTCAGAAAAGGAAGCCATTACTACTATTTTCATAATGTTTGGTATGACCTGACAATGGATTCAACCCTGGTTTCTAAATTCCCAAGGCACAGTTAATCCCCTACAAAACAGTGTGATCTTGTATTCAGATTTATGAATCTGTGGAATTACATTTTGATTTTTTTTTTGACACATTTTAAAGTGTCTTAGAAAATAAGAAGTTAAAAGAGCAGTGCATTAAGAATAATTTCACTAATAGAGATTTTCCATTTCTTTGCCTAAATATTACCAAAGTCGTCTGCAACAAATTTATAATATGTGGGAAAGGGTTAAAAAGTTAATATCTGGTGGTTGAAGACCCTCTTAAGTTTTTCCTAACCTAATCATAGTGAAAGAAAATTATTTCAAAGCTTTCTAAGAAAAGAAACCATTGCCCATCAGAACCTAGTTTCAGTTGTTAAATGATAATGTCGTAAGGTTAGGTTATTTTGTAATACGTTAACCCTTTCCCACATATAGACGCTTTCCGACGCCTCTGCAGCAGACGGCTTTTTGAAACCATTGTGACAAAAGTAGAAACTGCTCAAAACGAGCAATTTCTCCTTTTGACACAATGTTTTCCACTTTTTGTCATAGGTTATCCATTCAATTATAGAGATTTTCCATTTTTTGTCGAAATATGTTCAAAGTCGTCTGCTGCAGAATTTTTGTATGAGGGAAAAGGGTTAAACCTGTTTGAGTATGACAGGTATATCCAGAATATAAGTAGCCTCAGCATGTCCTGGCATAATGACTTTAACATCATTATACTTAGATCAGGAGGAGCATTCAGGTTTTACCTCTACAATATCTCTCTTATCCCTTTCCCTCATGTAAACGCTTTCAGCAGCAGATGGCTTTTTGAAAACATAGTGACAAAAGAAGAAATTGCTCAAAACGAGCAATTTCTCCTTTTGCCACAATGTTTTCCACTTTTTGTTATAGGTAATCCATTCAATTATAGAGCTTTTCTATTTTTTGACAAAATATGTTCAAAGTCGTCTGCTGCAGAATCGTCATAAAAGGGAAAGAGTTAAAGCTCTCTAAAACCGTATGTTGGTCTCATATCCAAAGGAATCGAGTCACTGAGAGATAGGGATTTTGAGAAACACAACATAGGGTTGAGAGGTTAATTGATTGTTTTGTGTTTTACGCCGCTTTTGATAATTGTTCAGTTATATCACAGCATTTCCTGGGTAAGGTACCAGTACTACCGGTCCATTTATCCTGACACCAGCTATTCAGTCGTAATGCTAACCCCGAAACCCTGGTACGGACCCTACCGGTGAACAAACCTGCGACCTCCCGTACCAGAGACGGACGCTCTACCACTACACAACCAAAGCGGTTGAGAGGTCAAAAACAGACTATGGCCTTTATCTAGAATTCTGTTAGATGTGAATGATGAAATGCAACATTTATGTCCCTAAGACTAACTTGATAGTTGTCTCTAAGAATTAACTTTTCAACAATATTTCAATATTTTATAACAATCTTTTTGTATTAAGTTAATGTTGCGATAAATGGTTCCCTGCATGCATGAATGAACTCAAAATTGAAGACAGCTATTTTATTTTTATTGTGGAAACTTTTATGGTATATTTTATCTGGTGATCTATTGGTAGCCATCATCTATTCAATTGATTCATTGAACTTTCAAAAATTAGCAGAACTGTTGCCAATTGTAAAATTTAGCAAGGGTCAAAGATGAATGGCAAGTTTATCCTTTTATGACACCCCCTTAGATGTTGTAAACTTTCAATGGTGTATTAGAATTTCTTATTGAACTTAACCCTTTCCCTCATGTAGACGCTTCTGCAGCAGACATCTTTTTGAAAACATAGTGACAAAAGAAGAAATTGCACAAAACGTGCAATTTCTCCTTTAGCCACAATGTTTTCCACTTTTTGTCATAGGTTATCCATTCAATTAAAGATATTTTCTATTTTTTGACAAAATACGTTCAAAGTTGTCTGCTGCAGAATTGTCGTATGAGGGAAAGGGTTAAAAACAAACCCATTAGCACTGTGTTGTAAATATCCTACCTCTACATTATTCAAAAAAAATATAGAGGACTATATTCACAGAAGGAAACATTTCGGATGAAACTCATACTTTTTAATTTTTTTTGAGAAGGAATCATTATTATTCTGTACATTTTCTACTTTAGCCACAATGTATTAAAAACTTGTCTGCTGCAAATGTGCGAAAATGTGCCTGTATGTGGGAAAGGGTAAATAACTGGGGGTATTGAGGGATCAATTGATTGTAGAATGAATAAAGGAAGAAGTCATTTCCAAATAATCAATACTCAAATACTGGTGACATTGGGTTTTGAATAAGAAACACTTCAGTATGAATTGAATTACATACTATTCAGAAGATACATGCAACTCCGTAATCCTAGTCAAACCCTTTCCTACAGTCAACAAATCTACAGCAGACCAAAGACCTATTAGGTCTTTGAGCAGACCACTTTGAAATCATTTAGGCAAACATGTAGATACTCTCTATTAAAGAAAGTACAATTAAGGAATAGAGTTGAAATCATTGCTGCAAAAGGAGAAATTGAACATCATCAGCAATTTCTCCTTTTGTCACAATGTTTTCAAAAGTCGTCTGCTGCTGTGTAAACATGAGGGAAAGGGTTAAAGAGAATTACATACTATTGAGAAAGTAGTGTAACGCTTAACCCTTTCCCTCATATAGACGCTTTCTGACGCGTCTGCAGCAGACGGCTTTTTGAAAACATAGTGACAAAAGAAGAAATTGCACAAAACTTGCAATTTCTCCTTTTGCCACAATGTTTTCCACTTTTTGTTATAGGTTATCCATTTAATTATGGAGATTTTCTGTGTTTTGACAAAATACGTTCAAAGTCGTCTGCTGCAGAATTGTCGTATGAGGGAAAGGGTTAACTCCTACTTAAAGTTATGACGTACATACATTTTACACTGTTGCTATTGCTAATTCTGTAAAACCTATCATTATTGACATTGGGCTATTTTCTGCAGGAAAAGTTCCTCTTCATAATTTATGTCCATTCATATTGCAGACCTTTTGTCAAGCTACCCAAATCTATAAAGCAATCAGCAAACAAATCGATCTGTGACCCAGTTTTTATCTTATCGGCGGTTTAGAAAGGCCTTCAAGTGTAACACTGATACACAAGTCATATGATGTTACTGTCTGTTTATATATTTAAAACTGACGAAACTCGAACATTGAATCTTTTTTTTTCCCTTTCCTTTCTTTTGAAAGTGATCTTCCTGTTGGAATTACTTGTCATACACAAGTCATATGACATACTGTCTGTTTATATATTTAATAATGATGAAACTCGAACCATTGAATTCATGTTCTTCTTTCCTTTGAAAGTGTCTTATCTTCCTGTTAGAGTTACTTATCATTGCATTTATCATCTTTTCATGGCTATTTTTATTCTTTACTTCAATTCTGCTTTTTAATCCACTGGTAGCGGCATTTGAAAACAATGTATCAACATGAACATTTCAATTACCTAGGAACTGGATTGGAAACGTCTGATCCCATTGATTCTTTCATTTATCATAAACAGTAAAACATTACATTCCAGTACTGTATTGAATTTCTTCTCATGTTTATCATCTTTAACCCTTTCCCACATACAGATGCTTTCTGACCACTCAGCTGACACATGAAAATGTGTTTTTATAAAGTGAAAGGCTTTAACCCTTTCCCACATACAACAAATCAGTAGCAGACGACTTTGAAAACATCTTATCAAATATTTCCTTTAATGACAGTTTAATTATTAAATAGAGTCGAAAACATTGTGGTAAATGGTGAAACTGCTCATCATGAGCAATTTCACCTTAGCCACAATGTTTTTATAAGTCGTCTGCTGCAGAGGCGTCTGAAATTGTCTTTAAATGGAAAAGGATTAAACCTGGAACTCAGAGATCCAGCATTTACTAAAGGATCGTATTTACCTTTGGTTGTTGTTGTAGTTGTTAAAAATCAGAGGGAAAAGATACCACCAGCTGTGTTCACAAATTGTGTTTAATGTGAGCACAGAATGGTACCCTGACTCTCTTGAAGTTTTCCTCTTCTTCCTTCAATACTGGTTCCATGCTCTTATACATGCGACATCTATTTACTTACTTCTAGTTCAGAGTATTTAACCCTTTCCCACATGCAGACTAATTTTATACTTTTTGAAGACATTTTGGCAAATGAAGAAATCGCATATAATGAGCAGTTGCCCTTTTGCCACATTGTTTTCATTTTTTCCCTTTATTTTTACTTTCATTTTTAGAGATTTACCTATTTTTCTCAAGATGTCTTCAAAGTAGTGTGCTGCACATTTGGTATATGTTGGGAGGGATTAAATGACACTTTGTCTTTATACAATTTATTGTTATATGCATGGACCATGTGTCGTGTAAATTGACCTTCAGGACTTGGTGACAAGCCAAGATCCAGATCAGCATGAGCCTCCACAAAGACTGTTCAGGATTTTTCTCTGTTTGTATTCTAGCCATACTGAAGTGACTGAAGGATGCATATTGCAACAATCAGCCATAAAAGTATGCATTGTGATCATGGTTACCATTAGTCTCAAATTTCACAAAGGTCGATTTTTTGTGGGTTGGCACATCTTTGGCCAACTACTTTGTGGGCGTAACACAATGTTCTTGTAACAATCCTTCGTATGTAACAAGCATTTTTACAAAACACTAAAAAACATTTAGCAGAACTTTTATTAATATTCAGATAAAGATAAGGATGAGGTACAATTCCAGCATATTTAAGTTTATATTGTTTATTCTAAATAAATACTATAAACATATATTACACAATCACATCAAATACAAGCAACAATTAAAAATAACACAAGACATTCAAAACATACCATTTCAAACAATTGAAAAACATAACATTCCAAAATCTTTATTTACAATATAATTTCTCCCATTTTCTGTAATTCCTATTAATTTAGAAGTTTATGACAAAAGTACTAAATCTTTTTCCAACAAAATCTCTATTATCATTATCCCCCCCCCCCCCCCCCCCCCCCCAAAAAAAAAGCTTTGTTGTGGTTACAAAATAATATTAACCATTGCCAAATGCAGATGACTGAAAACGTTGTGGCAAAAGGAGAGATTGCTTATAATGAGTAATTGCTTCCTTTTGCCTCAATGTCCATTAAATATACTTCATTCATAGAGACTTCCCATACTTTTTATTTGGGTGTCTGCTGCATTATTGATGTATGTGGGAAAGGATTAAGAAACTAGGCTATCTATAAGTAGAGGATTACAAAGATGGAATCCCTGAAAAATATTTTCTGTTATACCTGCATAATAATTACTTTCTTACAAAAACTTAGCTCCTACATTACACAGCATTACTTTCTCTCTCTGCACTGCCAGATCTAAATCTTACCCCACTAGACAGCTAAAAAGGGAGCACAGCAAACAAGCATTGATTTATTTTCCAAAACGTCCCTATATTATCTCATGATGAAATGTTAGAATCTCTTTTCCCTTTTATATTTTCAAGTTCATTTCAAGTCCTTTTCATTTTCTTTTCATCATAATGATTGCATCTTTTAAAGATATTTTTTATCCCAACCACCCTATATCTCGCTTTCAAGAACCATTCAAACCACACAATTTGTTTGGACTTACAATCTTGAGGAATCAGAGAGAGCCTCGTCGCCTTCAAGTCTGTATACTTTTCCATACATGACATACTCGAAGCTGTCGGCACGTGACGGACCTGACTCTACAGGATTGTATTCACTGTCCGCCGGTGTCCCATCTTCACTCAAGGTGGTAGCTATCACCATACGGAACTTGTCAGCTGAAAATAGAAATTGATAATTTATAATGGAAGTTTTGAATTGTTGCCTGATATGATATTTTAATCTAGTTTAACCCTCTCCCACCTGCAGACGAATGTTGATGCAATAGCAGCAGACAACTTTTGAAAACATTGTGGCAAAAGGTGAAATTGCACATGATGAGCAATTCCTCCTTTGGCCACAATGTTTTCAACTTTATTTTACAATTAAGCCATCTTTTATGGAGATTTTTACATGCTTTTGTCACTATGTTTTAAAAGTCGTCTGCTCCAGATTTTTTGTATGTCGGAAACAGTTAATCTGTAATCACAATGTTATAATATTCTGACGCCTCTGCAGCAGACGGCTTTTTGAAAACATAGTGACAAAAGAAGAAATTGCTCAAAACGAACAATTTCTCCTTTTGCCACAATGTTTTCCACTTTTAGTCATAGGTAATCCATTCACTTAGAGATTTTCTATTTTTTGACAAAATATGTTCAAAGTCGTCTGCTGCAGAATTGTTGTATGAGGGAAAGGGATATTATCATGAGGTTATCTGCATTGAAAACATGAAGTAAGCACACCATGTGATTAATAGTCCAAGCAGGCTCATATTGATCTACAGTGTATGAAAATGTTGCATAATAAAATAATTGATTTGCTATCATCACTCTGTACAAAGATTTTAAACAACATACACACATCATGTTGTTTTTTCTTGCATGAGTCATGACATTCAACATTTGCAAACAATATAGACCAAGATTAACATCTATATTCATGTAGTCTTTTCTCGGTCTGCAATTTTCATTACTTATTCATTTATTCTTAACATTTTTCCACATACAACAAAAATTCATTAGAAGACCTTTAAAAAATCTAGGCAAACTTATGGAAACTCTATTTATTTTAAGTGAATATATAATTATTGATAAGAGTTGAGAATGTCATAGCAAATGGAAAAATTGCTCATCATGAGCCATTTCACATTTTGCCTAAATGTTTTTAAAAGTATTTTTCTGCAGCTCCGTTTGCAAGTGGGAAAGTGTTAACCCTTACCCTCATATAGACGCTTTCTGACACCTCTGCCGTAGACGGCTTTTTGAAAACATAGTGACAAAAGAAGAAATTGCTCAAAACATGCAATTTCTCCTTTTGCCACAATGTTTTTCACTTTTAGTCATAGTTTATCCATTAAATTATAGAGATTTTCTATTTTTTGACAAAATATGTTCAAAGTCGTCTGCTGCAGAATTTTTGAATGAGGGAAAGTGTTAACACCATAATGCTGGGACACATAACTACTCCAGACTGAGGATAGTACAGCAGACCAAGTGTGATAACAAATTCAAACCAGTTTAGATCAGTCACAACCTCAAAACTTCCCCTCATACAGACAATGTGAACAACTCTGAATCAGACAACTAAAGTCATTGTGGAATAGGGAGAAAAGTTTTCTCAATCAGTAATATCTCCTTTTCCATAAATGATTTTACCTCTGGTGTTTTAAAAGTTTTTTCTTTTTATACAAGGATTCGTGTTTTTATGGACAGATGTTTTCAAAGCAGACAACATTAATATAATCTGAACAGAATGGCTAGGCCTTATTTAGCAGGCATTATTAGAGAAATGTTCAGTCCACTTCCTTCAACTTATTTCAGCAGCACTCTAAAAATCTTTTGAGAAAATAATGGCTGCTTTCAAAATAAATCTTGTCATTGAGTACCTTTTTAAAAAATTAAATTGTGGATACAATAAAAATCTTCTTCTGATAAGTTATTTTTCTACATTTTTGAACTATAAAAAATGGTCAACAGGTTTTGATCTCCTATAAAGTAGGATCACAAACAGAAGAGGGAGAAAACCTGTGCACACTTACAAAAGTAAAGCTGCAACCTTTATTAACTATATCGGTCAGTAATAAAAGGTAGGTAATAAAATGATTTATGAATTATCATTTCAAGATCATTAATATCACACTTAAATTGAATAAATGTTTAGAGTATATTCTTTAAACATACCATATTTTTTTTTATAAATCCCAGTGTTTAATCCCGTTCCTCTCACAAAGGTGGAGTGAATGTATATTTATGGTAGATATATATATATATGTAGTGTAAGTGAGTGTGTATAGTGGATAGGAGGATTCGACATACATGTTACAGCTTGTTACAGTCGTGACTCACACAGACTGGTGGGACTTTTGTCAGTAGGGTAATTTTCACAGGTGGGGTATGTAATATAACTGATCTTATTCAAGACTGGCGTAACTTTATCTCCTAACAAGAAGGATTTACATCTTTGTAGAATACCTCAGTAACAGTCTAGTGGTATTCAAGGTACAATACATAGTCTGTCACCTATTAACCTACCTTTTCCCACATACACATAGATCAGCAGCATATGACTTCGACAAAAATGTCGAACAACTCAAGATATAAAAGTAAAATTGTTGAATCACATTGAAAAGATTGTGGCAAAAGGAGAAATAATCATTATGAAAGGTCTATGTTGTCTGCTGCAGATGCTTCAAAAAATGTGTGAATGTGGGAAAGGCTTAACCCTTTCCCACATACAACAAATCTGCAACAGACGAATGAACATATTTTGTCAAAACATAGAAAATCTCTATAATTAAATGGATAACCTATGACCAAGAGTGGAAAACATTGTGGCAAATGGAGAAATTGCTTGTTTTGAGCAATTTCTTCTTTTGTCATTATGTTTTCAAAAAGCTGTCTGCAGAGGCATCAGAAAGCGTCTATATGAGGTAAAGGGTTAACTATAACTTTGATAGGCTTCATGATATTATATTTTAAGAGACTATTGCATTAAAATCCATTTCGGAAATAAATGCAACATCTGGAATTTGGAAGTATGGTTTGCATGTATACAGAGTTAATACGATAGTTTCGAGTTTAAAATTAAACTTTTCGTTAAAGGCAGGAGTTAAGACAACCACATTACAAACATACTTTACAACAATGGCTGTAAATACACTATCATACAATTTATTCTACACTCCCATTGATTGAGTTACCAGTTCTCTGTTTTGTATATTGACTCAATCAATAATTTATTTGTGTATTCAGTGAACACGAGGAAACTTGCACCTACATGTACATGCAGATATCAGGAGTTAAATTCCACATAACCATGGGAGAACCATGGTGAAACCAAACATTGCCTGATCCAATTTGTATACAATGTATATTGAAATTGTCGTAATTCTATAACCTTTTTCTTTACACAGTCACTTTTGAAACAAATATCTTAGGAAAACATTGTACCATGATATATCATTTTTCCCACAATAGTTCCAACCACAACCTCAAAACTTATCCCTCTTTAAGTTTTCTATTCTTGTCTTAGGATAGTTTTTTCGATTTTGAATTAGCTTAAAATTGGCATATACTGTAAAAGATTAAGGCAGTGGAGAAACAAAACAATTCTCTTTCTAACTAACATCTTCCTTTTTCCAAGATGTTATGAAATTCACTTTATTTCTTTTTCACCTTCTATTTTTCTTCACAAAATCTAAATTTCAAAATAAGACAATTTTGCAACAGATACATCTTAATGTAGACTTCGATTATAAATATATAAAAGTTGGTATTTAAATAAGCCCTAAACATTCCTGCCTATATATATACATGTATACATGCAGACTTCAAGATCAAATTTCAAAAACCCAATACAGAAACCAAGGGGAAACCCATGGCATGTGGTAATGATGCAAAGATGTCTCTGTTCTTAACCCATGACATATTCCACCTTATCATTTTGAGACAGCAAGCTGTAATAGTCATCTACTTCAAATGATTTAGAACTTTCATCTTCATTATCTACGGGATCATAAAAATGATGAATTTCTCCTTTTAAAGTTTTTATATATCAAACCAG
Source organism: Serripes groenlandicus (assembly GCA_031761405.1). Classification (NCBI taxonomy): domain Eukaryota; kingdom Metazoa; phylum Mollusca; class Bivalvia; order Cardiida; family Cardiidae; genus Serripes; species Serripes groenlandicus. The sequence goes on along the minus strand of JASEVX010000003.1, from coordinate 126,720,819 downwards.
GTTTATCAAAATGAAAGGTTGACCACACAAGCTTAATTATTTTACATTCTTAACGCATTCCAACATTTTGATGCATCTGCAGCAGATGACTTTTTAAAAAAGCATAATTTAATAATGAAAAAATTCTCATTGTGCCACAATGTGTTATACTCTATTCAATAAGTCAACTTTCCATATGTTATGTTTTCTAAGAAATTTAAGTTCACTCCAAAATAAAAGAAACTTGAGGAGACAGGACAGGAGTTTGTGAAGCCCAGTTTTTAACCCTTTCCCACATACAACAAATCTGCAGCAGACAATTTTGAAATCACCTAGGCAAAACTCTATAAATGAAAGTTAAATTATTAAAATGAGTTGAAATGAAATCATTGTGGCAAAAGGAGATATTTCTCCTTTTGTCATGATGTTTTCAAAAGTCAGAATGCGTATGTATGTGGGAAAGGGTTAAAGACGTTATAAACATACAGCAACATCTCTGCAGATTTTTATGACATAAATGCTTTACACAAATTTTTTCTCAACCTTTGTGATGAGGCAAGCAACAGCTTCTAAATATACCTACAAAATGATACTCATGTGTAAACGCAATACCTCATAAAGTGTGTCTTATCACTTAATCCTTTCCCCCATACAACAAATCTGCAGCAGACAACTTTGAAGACATCAAGGCAAAAATATAGAAGATGAATGAAAGTAAAATTATTTGATACAGTTGAAATCATTGTGGCAGATGGAGAAATTGCTCATAGCTTTCTTACTTGGAGCAATTTCTCCTTTTGCAACAATGATTTCAAAAGTCGCCCGTTTCATAGGTGCCAAATTGCGTCTGCATGTGAGAAAGGGTTAAGACTTCCAATAGATGTGTAAAACAGAATTATGAGACAATGATAGAAAACTTAATTTTCACATCAACAATGATACAGGAAATTTGGTTGTTTCCAAATGCAGTTTTGACATGTTTTATCAACCAAACAGTTTACAGGGCAGCGACTGTTGGCTACTTGTGAATATTTGACAGAGAACTAGGTGTGAGGACTAAATTGGTCTTTGCCAGAAAGTATCCAAGTTACTATCAAACCAAACCCTCTGTTGTGAGAACTCAATGAGGCTAGTCATTTTAGGATTTTCAAAAATATCAATTAAGCCCCTTATCTTAGAGCTCAGGTTAACCAAGGACTTGTTAACCCTTTCCCTCATACGACAATTCTGCAGCAGACGACTTTGAACGTATTTTGTCAAAACATAGAAAATCTCCACAATTGAATGGATAACCTATGACAAAAAGTGGAAAACATTGTGGCAAAAGGAGAAATTGCACGTTTTGTGCAATTTCTTCTTTTGTCACTATGTTTTCAAAAAGCCGTCTGCTGCAGAGGCGTCAGAAAGCGTTTATATGAGGGAAAGGGTTAAGCATACATTCCTCAAGTAATAAACCAGTCCCACAGACAGCCAGACCATAAAATGCTTACCTAGATCCATTGGGTAGATTTGGGCGTTAATATCAAGGATGAGGTCCATCTTGAAAGACTCGCTCTCACAAAACAGTCTTGACACTGAAAAATATAACAACATTCATTATAACCTGATCTTCTATCCCTTTCCATACAACAATATCAATAGCAGACGACTTTGAAAACATATATTATGCAAAATTATGGAAAAACTCTATATATGAACGAATAACTATAGAATAATAGTTGAAATCATTTTGCCACACCAATTTCAAAAATCGTCTGCTGCAGAGGCGTCAGAAAGCTCCAATATGTGCGTAAGGGTTAAGTAAATTTTAGATTTTGCTGTTTAACACAATATTGATCAATTGGTCTTTGATTGAACCGTTTCCCATTTACACTCTCGACGTTATATGTTAAAAACACTTAAGTTCCTAACACTTGGTTTGAATTGATGTTTGAACAGGATATTGAAACAGTTATTACATAATTAGTTGTGTCCAAACACTTGTCCCTTGATGATTGGGATAATACAGTTCAGATGACATTTTTATTGTGATTTAAAATGCTTCATTAAAAGTGAAGTCAAAAACTGGACAAATCAAATTATGATTGTTTTTAAACAGAAAAGTAAATATTGAGGGAAATGAAGAAACACTCTTCATGAGAAATGTCTCCTTCTACCAGTGTTGTCCATTGCTGTCTGCTACAAGAGGCATCAAAAGTCAACTGTATCAGTGAAAGGGTTCAGGTAATGTTTCTTTAACATTGCCTTGCATTTAGCATTGTTATTTACATGTACCAGGATTAATAATTAATGAGTCACATGCAAATAGGAAGGAAGAGTTACATCATCCGGGAAAATACACTTTTACTCTTTCTCATACAGACGCTTTCTGATGCCTCTGCAGCAGACGGCTTTTTGAAAACATAGTGACAAAAGAAGAAATTGCACAAAACGTGCAATTTCTCCTTTTGACACAATGTTTTCCACTTTTTTTGGATATCCATTCAATTATGGAGATTTTCTATTTTTTGACAAAATACGTTCAAAGTCGTCTGCTGCAGAATTGTTGTATGAGGGAAAGGGTTAACACTTTCTCATAAATTATGCAGATTTGCTAAAATGTCGAAAATAAATTCTGAAGTTTCTTCTTAAACCACAATGTTGTCAACTCTATTCAATCAATTTACCTTCAATTATAGAATATGTTTTAGTTTTCAAATTCGTCTGCTTCAGATTTGCTTTATGGGATAAACCCTTTTTCTGTTTGTTTAATATAGAAAATAATCACTGTTAGCTAATTCAAGTTCAACCTTCGCGGGAAAAAAGCAACCAATATAATTTATCTGATATTAAAACAAACTACTTTTCTCTTTATTTCATACATAAGTCTAAATTAAAAAGCCACCTTAATCAAACTATCACTGAAGTACGTTTGATTTTGGGTCGCATATCGTCTAATGTGATGACATGTCCTCCATTTTTTTCCGGAGAAAGTTATGTTCATAAAGGCATTGTAAATATTCCCTCTTACTTAATGAAAATTAAAGGATTGTTCTACTCTGGACTAGACTTATTTGGAAAGGAGTATTATGGTGACCCATAAATTTAGTCATTTAAGACCATTATAAAGTATGGTACATTTACTATAACTCTTTCCCATATGCAGATGAGAAGAAGCATGTTGTTTCCTTTGCAGCAGACAACCCTTGAGCATACTGTGAGATTAGAAGGAATTACTTGCAATGAGCAATTTTTCCCATTCCCACAATGTTAACTACTCTTGTTCAGAGATATTTTTCATATTTTCCAAGTACATTTTCAAAGTTCCTTGCCGCAGATTCTTTCTATGTGGTAAAGTGCTAATGTCCTCTTTCTTTTTTCTAATGTTTGTACCTGACAATGTCACCTCATTCATTTGGTGTAATTTATGTTCCTGATTTATTCACTCTTCACTAAACATCATGAATGACTGTTTCACCCTTGGGCAAAAGAAACTGTTTCCAACATTGAGGTATGAGGAGTAAAAAAGAAAACCTTCAAGGTTCAAATGATCCATCACATTTTAATTAATTTACTGGTATGATGTCCTGTGAGTTACATGGCAAATTAAAGTATTACTTCTTTTAAGTATTTGTTTTCTCAACAATTTTCATTTTTCCTTATAAGTTTTAAGACTCAGGTTTATTTTCATTAGAACTTGTGTAATGGAGCTCGTACTTAGGATATTTCCTTGGAGTTTAAGAAGATTAAAGATAAGTCCATTGTTAGTGATTTAGCTTTTACTGCCTGATTTAAAACTTTAAAGTTTATGCTCTCACAAATTAAAAGCCACTATATATAGATCTAGAACTACATACTACCTATAGTATATATATGTACACAGATCCACACAAATGTTAAAAAGGTTGTGAACTTGCAGTAGATGACTGTGTATTTACATTATTTCTATTAATCCTTTCTCACATACAACAAGTTTGTAGAACACAAATTCAAATAAAGATTTTTACAAAAACATGAAAAGATTAACATAATTACTGGAGGAGTTGAAAACATTGTGTCAAAATGAGGAATTGCTCTAAATGAGAGATATCTCCTAATGGCACAATATTTTCAAAAGTCGTCTGCTACAGAGCCGCCAGAAAGTGTCTGTAATTGGGAAAGGGTTAAAATAGCATATGAGGTATTGAGTTTGTGTAAGAAACTTCACTACCTACAGCAAAGGTGTGGTCATCAAAAAAGGAATTATATCAAACTTTACAGTTACCTTTCCAAATCATTTCAAAAATAAAAAGAGTTGAACTTGTCCTGGTACATTTACCACCATTTTAAAATTGTTCAATATAAAAGGATAGAGCCCGTTAGAGTAAGGTTGATATATACCTTTGCCCCAACATGTTTGTAATAGTGTATTGTGACCAGGTAATTCTACAGATATCCTATACTTCTGCCAACCAGACTTTAAACCTTTCCCTCATACGACAATTCTGCAGCAGACGACTTTGAACGTGTTTTGTCAAAAAATAGAAAATCTCCATAATTTAATGGATAACCTATGACAAAAAGTGGAAAACATTGTGACAAAAGGAGAAATTGCACGTTTTGTGCAATTTCTTCTTTTGTTACTATGTTTTCAAAAAGCCGTCTGCTGCAGAGGCGTCAGAAAGCGTCTATATGAGGGAAAGGGTTAATCCATTATTTATGAGTAAAGAAGCATTTGACCTCCTTCTTCTAGAAGAAGATTCACCTTATGTCGGGTTGAAACTTCTGTTCCTTATGGGTTTTAAAACATATATAATGAAATTTTTGTTACATACATTTCATACACATGGAGTATTTGATGTTTAAAGATAAGGAAATTACTTTATTTCCTTTGAGTTGCCAACTGTAAAGATCTAGCTAACAGAAACTACAATTTTCATTTAACCCTTTCCCTCATATAGACGCTTTCTGAGGCCTCTGCAGCAGACAGCTTTTTGAAAACGTAGTGACAAAAGAAGAAATTGCTCAAAACAAGCAATTTCCCCTTTTGCCACAATGTTTTTCCCACTTTAAGTCATAGGTTAACCATTCAATTATAGAGATTTTCTATTTTTTGACAAAATATGTTCAAAGTCGTCTGCTGCAGATTTGTTGTATGGGGGAAAGGGTTAATTAATAAAGAAGACCATCCTTATATTTAATGAGGGAAAATAACAATATACATGTACTGTTGCTTTCAAGAGGATGAACATGCAAATATAGACCAGAATCAGCCCCTTAATTTAAGTCATCGTAATTAGCAATCAAGTTATCTGTCAGGGGCTAAAACCCCACTTCAACAAGTATACTCCTTTAATATGGTTATTTTAATATTTTTCCCCACTTTCAGGCACATTTTGATGTGAATGCAGCCGACAACCTTTGCTACAATGTTTTCAACACTATTTAATAGTTTTACTTTTATGTCAAAATAGTCTGCTGCAGATTTGTGATATGTGGGAAAGGGTTGAACAATTTACAGTATCTTCAAAAGAACGTTCTTACAGTGAAAAAGAGACCAAACACCAATAGAAGCCATTTCTATGTCTTAAACTGTGATCATTTTAATGTCCAATCTCCTCTTGGTAACCGCCATCAGCACATACTAAGTCAAGCAAGCAGAAGACAAAATCATGGGGATAAGCACTACATTAATTTAAAAAGAACTGGCTATGGCTATATATTTAACAACTTCAATATACTTTAATCATCTGCTGCCATAAAAGGACATAAAGGGACAAAAAGACTGAACACTTAGCAAACATGTGACCCACATGACCTTCAAAGGAAACAACCAATAACTTATCTTATAAAATGATTTTAAAGTTTAACTAAAATCCCCACTAAAAAAAGTACCAAAAAGTTACCAATCAAGGTATGACAAATAAACAATGGGGGAAAGTTAACAAATATGTCTATTACAAATGTGTCAAAAGCTGTATCTGTCAGAAAAAGGCAATGCTGTTACATGTATGTTATACAAGGACACAGAAATCAATTGATTTTCCCATAAGAGTTGAGACTTAAATAGAAATTATAAATGCAAGCACTGCAATATAGTATCGCCCTACAGTTAATAGATATATGTGTAGCTTGGATGGGTTTCTACAAAACTGAAGCAATCCAGAAATGTCAAATCATTATGGTCCTAACGGTCTACCTGATCTGAGATTTTAGAGTTGATTGCTTTGAAATTATTGGAAGATAAAACGTTACCTTCGCAAAAATTCAAAGTATAATCATGTCTGATACAGAATTTAAAACATTATCGAAAAAGAAGTAAATTGGTAGTTTTAAGCAATTGCTCTTTTTCTCAGAATGTTTTCAAAAGGTGTCTACATCAAGGAAATGCTTTAAAACAGTGAGCATTCATATCATACGACAGGTATACCACTTTGTAGCCATGGCAACTGGTATCAACAAAACCCGTTATATCATGGCTCAGTTAATTGAATGACTCTTGCATGTGTGTACATGTAAAAATGCCTTCCTTTCACCAACGATAAATCAATATAAATAGGTTTAAGCTGGAACCCTGTTCTTACTTACACATTTCTCTTGCGGTGTCACCTTTTTCAGTTTAACCCTTTTCCTAAAAGACCTTGTAACTTTTTTGATGTATATTTTTAACCCTTTCCCACATATAGACGCCTCTGCAGCAGACAGATTTTTGAAAACATGGTGAAAAAAGAAAAAATTGCTCAAAACAAGCAATTTCTCCTTTTGTCACCATGTTTTCAACTCTGTTCAATTATTGTACCTTCATTTCAAGGGAGTTACCAATTTTGGTTCAGGTATGTTTTCAAACTCGTCAGCTGCAGATTTGTTGTATGTTGGAAAGGGTTAAACCCCATTCCTGAAGTGCTATTGTAACTGTGTCCCACACCTGTCAAAGGTCACCTGCGGCAGAGATGACCCAAGTTGTCTATCATCTCAGGATAAGGGTTAATCGAGATCAATGGTTTGCCCAGCTCAGCTAGGTTATCTTAACATTCTAAATGACATGATGATTAGTATATAGGTAACTGACAGTAGGCAAAAACCATGTTGGCTTATTGTTTCTGCGAAATGATTACTGTCTAGAGTTTTAAATGGGGTTTACACTGCAGTGCTTTCAACAGTATTTCAGTTATATCTCTGTGTTTGTTCTATATCAGAGTTATGGTACATTTTCATATATATTTTTCAGATCTAGAATTTTTGATCAAATATTTTTCTGTCAAAAATCCTTATAAAATCTCAGATTGGGTAAACCAGCTTACAAAATTTAAATTTTGTGTCAAACCGAGCAATTTTTGCTTAAATGATGGAAAGCAAAGGCTAGCACGATGTCATTGACAAAAAAGAGTTTGACCTAAGTTGAAAGAATATGCAGTGAAATTTTACATGTACCAACTAAGATAACAAAGGGGTCAGTACAATCTATCCCTTTCACACCTGCAGATGCATCTGCGTCTGAAAATGTTGTAAACAATGTGACAAAAGGAGAAATGGCTCATACTAAGCAATTTGTCCTTTTGCCTCAATGTTTTCAACTCTATTGAATAATAATTTTTTCATTTAGACATTTTCTGTATGTCTACATAATTTATTATGTTTTCAAAGTTGTCTGCTGCAAATTTGTTGTCTATGCGAAAGGGTAAAGATAGATAAAGTTATGGTCTCGCATAACTTGGGTGTAACTTTACTATCTATACATATGATATAGATTGTATTTAAACACTATACTAGTCTATCTTGTATATATATACATGTAGATACTCAAGTGGAATGCCTATTTTAACATTCACTACACCCTTGTACAAAAATTAAAATATCATTGAAAGTCTGTCTTGGTTTTCTGTGGGAATGGAGGTATTTAGTCAAGATTGATCATTAGGATATGTTGGAATATCATAATGCTTCTATTTGTATAACTACATCTAAGCGGGACAAAAATGGTGATGGAAAATTGAAAAGATGAACTTGAATTAAAAGGAAAGGCTACGTGCTGCTGTATCCAATTTGGTGAGGCCTGTGTCACCAGAATAGAGCCATGCCAGTTGGCACATCCGCGCCGTCTGACCAGACTCTCTTGTGTTTGCTGATCAAGTCATATTTTTTGTCTTAATGTTCCAAGAATTGGCTCTGAATTCTAATGAAAGGCATTGAAAGGTTAAACTGTAAGTGAAGCAGTATCATCCAGTGTCTTATTGAAAAACATCTCTACTGCTATCTCTGTATACATGTTCATACATATAATTGTTTATGAATTAAAGACTCAACTAAGGATTAGGTGTGTCTTTTTACTAAGGTCAACAAACCTTACTATCAAGGGCTATATTGAACAATAAAACAAACATCTTACTGGTTTATAAAATTCAGAAACTTTTCAAAATAATGGCTGAGGATATCCATTGATTCAAATGCTGCTAACTGCCCAAAATATAAGGATTGCAATTTGGTAGATTCTAGTAAAAGAGAGAAATTATGTTTTGTTTTTGTTTACTAAATACTTGAGATTAATCCCTGCTATGAGCCTATCCATCAAATATAAACCCTTAGGGATCATAAACAGAAGAATAAAACTTGATATTATAGTTATCTATATCTCCTGCCAAACTTAAAATGACAAGCAATTATTTGTTCATTATGATAGAAATGATTAATATTGACTCTATAAGACTTGTCAATCATTCAAATGTCATGAGATAGATAATTATTACAATGTTTACTGTATTGCACTGATAACAGGTTAAAGACAGTTCTTAGTCTGATTGAAAAAAAGATTAACATTAGAAATTTGATTGTCAGCAATTTTTTTTACAATGGCCAACTCATTATTAGTGTTAACTAAGTGCTAATTAAATCCTGATATCTAAAATTATTATATAGTAAGATTATTTTTAATATCATAATCATGCTTTGGACTAATGAGAAAAGGATAGTAAAAATATTCAAAAACATTTTTATTACAAATGTATCCCTACAAAAAAGTATGATAAAGTATAATTTACAACAACAACAAAATCAATTCATTGACAATCTGTTCAAAGTCATTTAAACAATAGCTAAATCTTAATTCTGTAATGTCACTCAATATTATCTATTATGACAATAAAACAAAAGAATATTGGAATAGTTTCAAAATTTGATCCTGAGAACTACTCAAATTGTTTAAAGTCACAATACACATTTATGGTATGATATCTAAAATATGATCTCAAGTCTCCTTCACTTAATAAAGACCAAATTCATACCAAGGCTTCAATAAGAACAATACACTATCTTTCATGTGTATTCTTGCATGTAGTTTCATTGTTCCCCAAAAGTCTAAAAGAATTGATCATGATAAGAAGCTAACCCTGTCTGGTTTGTGTTGGTTGAGCATAGCAACCCAGGTGCAAGCCTCAACATGATCACAAAAATGAAAACATAAAGTATGCAGGTTTTTTCCCTTCAATAATCTCCTAAAGTTCCTATGAAGTTTAAATTAATATCAAAAATGATTTTAACTTCAGAAATACAGATAACATGCAAAAGAAAAACCAATTTAGCAAACATCTGCAAACATTTCCTACCATTAAATATTCTGTCAAAGTGTTCACAAGTTCAAACCTGTATCAAGTACAACTTTCAATGGCATTCTTCACCCTAACTGAAACAGTTCTACAGTACTGAATTCATCATGATTGAAAATGAATAAAATAAGGAAAACTGTTAATAACCTACATAATGATAAAACATGTTATCCATACAGACATTATTCAAATGTAAGCATTAAGCATACATTCTCCATGCATGACTGACATTCCGGTGAAACGACAGCTTCTCCCTAATTAATTCAGTAAAAATCCTAACCTGTTTATTGTTCTTCTGGTTCCTCTGGTTCCTCTGGTCCAAAATCTAAAAAGTCAGCTAGAGACAACATCCAATCAAGATCTTGAAATTTCAACCCTAGAGGTGGCATAATGCTGGCAAACCCTGTTAACTGTCTGCAAAGATGTTTCTGCAAGACCAGGGTATGCCTTGATGGTCTCGACTCTCTCAACTTAATGACAACCTAACCCTACCTACGGTGATAGTTATGTGCAGGATTTCAGTCAATTATCCAATCAGTGAGCAGTCTGATCAGACAAGTTTGAACCTGAGGCAAAGAACCGGTAAAGTCCAAACTACTATACCTCTATAGTCTATATTGCCATTGATTACCTGGTCAGATTAAAATCAATAATTGGAAGACAATTAATGTTTTAACTAATGTTTTGGCAGGTTTGCAATGTTTTAAAGATACTGGACAATGAAGGACTTATTCATTTGTTGGTATATAACTACAAATGCAGAATTGCATGTTTAATCATATTTTGCAAACATGTGCTCTCATAATTTAAAACATTTTACTCCATCTGTATACCAAATTTGATCTATAGCCTTAAGTTAAGCATAGAAAATAAAATAAACCTCGGATGTTTTTACATTAATAATGTAAACAACACAAAAGATATTTGAATAAAGTTAAAGAGTAGAGTATAGTGAGAAACGTATATAAGTAAGAGATAAGACACATGTTTCAATCGGGTTTTAACCCAGGGGACAACATTTCGTCACTTTTACTAACGATGTTATTTTCGACTTCCATCACAATGGGGGGATCGTGGACTTATAAGGACAATTTTACAATAAAGAACTCTTTTTCGTTTAAGGATATGGTCAATGATTACCTCTGTCAAATTTCTTTCCATCGGGATCAATATCCTTCACATCAAAAATATCCTCAAACAATACGCCCGCCATGTTTTCGTTCTCGTGCTAGTTTCTCGATGAAAACAACAGGATTATTGAGTCGAAATAAATGTTTGACTCGTTAAGTTACAAGTCTTGTAAAGGGATGTCACAATCGATCGTTAATTAATGAGAATATTAATTAATTAATTGGCAAAAACGATTGTTTCTTGTCCGAACATGTAACCGGAACTTTATCCAGACAATTCCACCTCCATTATTTAAGAGTTTTCAGTAAAAAATCAAGGGAGATAAACAAACAGGATTTGCGACAATATTTCAGTTGTAGGGTGATTCACAGTAGTATGTCTGGTAAGTTTATCAGGACATCAGCGTTTCTTATTAGTAGAAGCAGTAGTAGCATAGTAGAAGTAGTAGTAGTAGTAATAGTAGTAGTAGTAGTAGTAGTAGTAGTAGTAGTAGAAGTAGTAGTAGTAGTAATTATAGTAGTAGTAGTAGCAGTAGTAGTAGTAGTAGTAGTAGTAGCAGTAATAGTAGTAGTAGACTACTACTAGTAGTAGTAGTAGTAGTAGTAGTAGTAATAGTAATAATAGTAGTAGTAGTAGTAGTAGTAGCACTGGCGGCAGTCATTGGTGTATTGGTGGTTAAAGACCGTTTCGATAACCTTTTTGACTTTACGACAAGTGAAGACCCGTTCGTATCAAAGCTAGTCAAGCGTTTTTTAAACCTCCTGGGAATGGTTAGGACTGTACTATTTGTTTGGACATGCAAACGCGGGCAGACGACGTTTACATCATTGTGGGGAAAAGAAGAAAATCCATCCAAAGAAGCAAAGACCTAATAACACATTAAATACATTGTGTTATTAGGTCTTTGAAAGAAGCAACGTCTCATTCTCCGTCAATGCTTTCGACTTTATATTAGATGTATACATGTACTATCCGTCCTCCACAGAGTCACTGTATTCCACTGAGATATTCAAAGCAGCAGATATAATTTAACCCCCATGGCAATAGCGGATCATGTGAAACTATTGTTTGAATCTCCTAAAATGTATTCAAAACAAAAATATTGCATGTCGGTTGAAGCAATGTTTTATATGGAATATTTCATTTAACATACAATCGGAGAATTGCAATCTAAAACAATCAAGGACTGAGTAGACAATTTATAGGTTAATTAAAAAAAATATTTTCTTTTATGCAATGTGCGCTTTGAAAGTTTTGGATCTTTTACAGTTAATGACGTTTTCAAACAATAAACATGCCAAGTACTCTAAACAGCATTCTTTAAATGGAACTTGCTACATTTTACCCTTTCCAAAATAAAACAAATCTGCAGCATACGAGTTACAAATTAGTCAGAAATTTGGCTACACGCTTTACGTGAAAGAACAATTATTTGTTAAATGTGTAGCCAAAGGAGAATTACTCGTTATGAACAATTTCCGTTTTTGCAACAAAGTTTTAAAAACAATGTCTGTTGTAGGGTCGTCATAAAGCTTCTGTATGTAAAGAAGTGTTGAATGGGACGTAATGCTGGACGGACATTGGTTCGCTCACACAAATATTCAGTCAAAACCCCTCTGAAATATCATATTGAGATTCAAGATGGTAAATATAATAATGAATATATACGATCTTGTCAATTATACAGACAAAAGGGTTAACCCTTTCTCTCATACGGCAATTCTGCAGCAGACGACTTTGAACATATCTTGTCAAAAAATAGAAAATTTCTATAATTCAATGGATAACCTATGACTAAAAGTGGAAAACATTGTGGCAAAAGGAGAAATTGCTCGTTTTGAGCAATTTCTTCTTTTGTCACTATATTTTCAAAAAGCCGTCTGCTGCAGAAGCGTCAAAGGCGTCTATATGAGGTAAAGGGTTAACGAAGTTTATGTATAGGTATGAGGAACAATTAAAATATTGAAGTATTTCAAATCGTTATTAAGACAATGCTCTCTATGCACACATACACCAACGAATTGTACGGACAATTAAACATGTACCTCATGAGTTTAAACTGTTATTGTTTAAATAGCTCTAAATTAAAAAAGAATGAGGAAATTTATTGCTGAACAATGAGAATCTCTCAAATGGCGTTTCGCACAGAGGTATTAAAATGTGTCTGCATCGACGAAAGATTTGAGCTGGCAACACAAAACACAATATAATAAAATAGTTAAATCAAAGTTTTAAACGTAAATTATAATAAATAAAGATTTTTTTTTAAAAAAAAACTTATGTTTTTATGTATGTGTTTTATAATGATCAGACTTTCTGCAATGCCAAATTTTGATTTCATGATCTTTAACGCCTCTTTCAACAGTATTCCAGACATGTGACGACATTTTCTAGGTAAATTTCCAGTGCTGATAACAAACACGTCAGCCGTAATGCTATCGCCGCAATTCTGTGTGGGAATGATAGTACGGGGATCGAACCATTGTCTCCCGTTCTTGAGGCACATGCTCTAACCACTACACCACCGAAGCGGTTAAAAAGTAATGCACATCATTATCCTGTTGTAACTAATTGTACACATGTACAAAAACCAACAAAATGAATCGTACATGATGAGCAGTGTGTATTCAGATCGGCACAGTACGAGTGTCATCTAAACTGCGGCCAATTTAACCCTTTCCCTCATACGACAAGTCTGCAGCAGACGACTTTGAACGTATTTTGTCAAAACATAGAAAATCTCCATAATTGAATGGATAACCTATGACAAAAAGTGGAAAACATAGTGGCAAAAGGAGAAATTGCACGTTTTGTGCAATTTCTTCTTTTTGTCACTATGTTTTCAAAAAGCCGTCAGCTGCAGAGGCGCCAGAAAGCGTCTATATGAGGGAAAGGGTTAATCGAAGATTGTTTCCAGACACTTCTTGTAAATATGGAGCAGATTGAATCGATACAAAGGCAGGTCTCCACTGGTCATAGATACGCTAACGACAGTATTCATGGGGCACGCCTCATGTATATTAGTCCAGGTTTCTTTACTCGAAATGCCATTATGTAACATCGAAATATTGAGACTACATGTATATTGAGCCGTTTCACCAGAACACCAACACTGTGGACTCTGCGTATCGACCCGGATCAGCATAAGCATGCCGCGCATGCTAACGCGGACATATACTGTTCACCTCCTGTGGATTAGCTGTTTCAGGAATCATTACGCTATACCTCTATCCACCTGAGACGGAAATGTGTCGGCCCGAATTAGCCTGATCTGGGTGGATGCATTACGCAGAGTCCTTAAAGTTGGTTTTCTCAAGGAATGGCTCAATTATGTATTCTGTCATTAGGATAAATCCGAAATTTACAGCGAAGACTACGAATTTTGCCGAGGAGTTCCGTCGAGAATCAATGAATCTGAAGTTACCATGGGATACCTTTAACCCTTTCCAGCATACAACACGCTTTTTTCATCTAGACTAGAACGGAGACTCTCTGTGACTGCTCGCCAAATAGTTGATTCTGCACGTCGAGGGTTAACACATTCAAAGGGCACCACTCTCTATTAATGCACATGCTCATTGTTGCATTTGTATAGTGTTGAGAACATTGTGGACAATTTCTCGTTTCTGTCACAATGTTTTCAAAAGTCGTCTGCTGAAGATCAAGTCAAAATGCGTCTGCAGGTGGGAAAGGGTTAACCCTATAACCCTCGCTCATTTTAGGAATTAACGATCAGACTAAACGGGACATAGATTTTAAAATGATTGTGATCAGTGTAAGTTCTCCCGCACCGCACCTATAGCATTTCTCTTGGAATCCATGTCATTGATTTACAGAGCACACCAGAATTGTCACCCTTTTAAACATATAGAGGCTTTAGTACGCATCTACAGCAGACGTCTTTTGAAAACATGAAAACATTCTGACAAAAGGAGAAATTGCTCATAACGAGCAATTTCTCCTTTTGCCATAATGTTTTCAACCTTTTTTCAATGATTATACCTACATTTTGAGTGATTTTCTGTGTTTTTTGTCTAATTAATTTAAAAGTCGTCTGCCGCAGATTTTGTTTTGTTTCTGGGAAAGGGTTAAGACAATGCGTCGCCGCGTTTTACACCTATACACATTATGTATATGACAGAACATAGATACATTTTGAAGAATGGTCGCCTGTTTCTCTGGACGTATCTCACATAGTTTTCTGTTGATAATGATCAAAACTATATTATCTATAACTATTTATCTATCCAGCATTTCAAATATTCGGTTCCAACCGATATCCCCGCGTCAGGTTCATTGTAATAATACTGTCCATGATACAGACGACTTCTGACGTCTCTGAAGCAGACGACGTTTGAAAACATTTATTGTAAAAAAAAGAGGAGAAATTGCTTTACGAACAATTTTCCTTTTCAAACAATTATTTCAAACTTTTCCAAACGAAGAGGAAGTCCTTATATCGGGTCAAACCGGGACGTGGTATGGTAGTTAAGGTATTCTTTACATTTGTCCAAAATGTGCCAAGGTTGCATTTTCGACCCGTATCATGCCAAATGAAAACAATTATTAACCCTTTTCGACAGATAGGCGCATTTTTACGAATCTGCAGCAGACGACTTTTGTAAACATCGTGACAAAAGGAGGAATTGCTCAAAAGGAGCACATTTTCATTTTGTCGTCTGCTACAGATTTGCTGTACGTGGGAAAGGGTTTAACCCACTATTGGTATCCGGTTAGATCATTGTAATCAGTGTATGTTATAAGAGACTTATGAATAAGAAGCTACATGTATATGAATATCAAGATTAGACTGGTCGTCTGTTGGTTGATTGATTGATTGGGGTTTAACGCCGTTTTTAAAATTTTCTCAGTCATATCACTATATCTTGCTTCTCCACATAGACTTAGCCCATTGGTGGAAGTCGAATGACGCATGTCGCATTGACGTTTGTCAAACGTCGGAAAGAAAGTTGGCCGAGCCGTAATTCGAACTCACAACCTCTGGATTGACAGACCGCGTCGCTACCGACTGAGCTACTGGGGCTCATGCCGAATGTTCAGACTGATTTTGTATATGTAGATTAAGATAAGACTGGTCGCATGTGCAGACTGATTTTGTATATGCAAATTAAGATGAGACTGGTTGCATGTGCAGACTGATTTTGTTCTGGAATGATCGCAAAACATGTGTTAACATGCAGTAGCGAGTTCAGGTTGATTAAGAAAATATTAGCCAGGGCTTGAGAAAAGGTACCATTAGCATTTCTGAACAGTGTTCATATAATCTTGTACGCTTGCTCAGTCAAGCAATGTGTGAACAGTGTAGATTTTGGGTCAGACTGTGCGGATACACAGTCGGATTAGGATGTATAGTGTTCACAAAGGCCAATTTGTACATTTTCCCTTGCACAGGCCCATGAGTAGCTGAGATACTAGTTACACAAACATGTTTATTGAACTTATGAAGATACAAACGTTTAGCTAACCACTTGAAATCTTCTCTTTCTTTGTCAATCCAGGGGTTGTGAATTCGAACCCCAGCTCGGCCAACATACTTTCTGACGTTTGACAAGGATAAACGTGTTTTTTTAAGCTTTCAACAGTATTTGAGCCATTCCACGAGAAAACCAACATCCTGGACTCTGCGTAATGTATCGGACCAGATCAACCTGCGCAGTCCGCGCAAGCTAATCCGAGCCGACACATTCCGTTGCAGGGGGATAGAGTAAAGATTCCCGTAACAGAACATCCACAGGAGGCGAAAAGTGTCTGTCCGGGTTACCCTGCACGGCATGATTAAGCCGAACCGGCTCAATACTTGACGCAGAGTCCACAATGTTGGTTTTCTCGTGGAACGGCTCATTTGAATCTCATCACGACTAAATACTAACTTCTACTGGCATATCTATCATGAAACTGAAGCATCGGTCCTAATGCAGTTATCGCATCTCTTAGTGCGAAGAAATGTTTCTAATTTTGATGAGTGGTATATATTATCTGATTTATACGATCATCATCTGATTATATGATCATCAGCCGAAGTGGTTTATTGTATTTTACATTTTTAGTTCACAGGGATTATTCTAACAACTTAATTAACCCTTTACCACATGCGACAATTCTGCAGCAGACGACTTTGTGGGCAATTTCTCCTTTTGATAAGATAACTGCAAAAGTCGGCTGCTGCAGATGCTAATACTGCTTATACAAGTGTTTCCTATACACGAAGGCAGTTATCACAAGGAAACTGTGGTATAATCCCACATTTGATCCTGCATGTTTAAGGATTCGAACCCGGGATGGTTTCTTTCGCGAGTTCAACGTTTCACAACTGAGCAACTGACTCACGCGGTTCGTATGTTAACCCTTTCCCTCATATAGACGCTTTCTGACGCCTCTGCAGCAGACAGATTTTTGAAAACATATTGACAAAAGAAGAAATTGCTCAAAACGAGCAATTTCTCCTTTTGTCACAATGTTTTCCACTTTTAGTCATAGGTTATCCATTCTATTATAGAGATTTTCTAATTATTGACAAAATACGTTCAAAGTCGTCTGCTGCAGAATTGTCGTATGAGGGAAAGGGTTAATACGGTTCAATTACTCACGTGCAGGCCAGTTTGAAGCTACAGCGATACTAACTGAAGGATAGGAGCGCAATAAGTGCCCTCTATTAGTTTATCGCTATCATTTACAACTCACCGACTTTGAATGTTTATCTCTAATTAATTAACCCTTTTCTATTTGCCTTATTTTCAGAATCCTCTTCTTTGAAACATGGGAGAAAATAATTGTTACATCTTTAAATTGCAAAAACAATGTTTATACAAAGTTGAAAGAATTTTGGGATCAAGAAAATTGTGCTATTCTCCTTTTTCCACAACAATTTCACAGTTCCGAGGAGTCAAAAGTCGTGTATATTGGAGAATTATTAATATCTATAAATCGTTACCGCATTAGTTGCGTTTCTGCAATCTGAATTGGTCTATTTCGCATGAACTTAATGTCACCAAAAGTAGACTTGTGACACTGGCTGGTTCGAAGTTAGTCATGTGTTAGTTTCCTCTTTACCATAATGTATATCACCAAGAGACACACATACTAGAAGCTTCGAGACTAAGAGGAAACGTTTCTAACAGATATTTGACGGCAAAACCATTGTTTAAAAAAAGCTATAAGCACACAGCTTCGTATTTTAACATTTTCCCACATACAGCAAAATTTACAACAGACGTCAATGAAAATGTCTGCGGAAAGTATCTATAAATCAAAGTATAGTTTATATCTATAGAGTTGAAAATATTGCAACAAAGGGAACATTTTGAGCAACTTCTCCTTTTGTGACAATGTTTTCAAAAGTATCTATAAATCAAAGTATAATTATGATTATCGAATAGAGTTGAACATATTGCAACAAAGGGAACATTTTGAGCAACTTCTCCTTTTATGACAATGTTTTCAAAGTCGTCTACTGCAGATGCGTCAAAATGCGTCTGCAAGTGGGAAAGGGTTCATAGAGAGAGAGACATTGGGACCAGTTAGTGTCTGTAAGGACGTGGCGAAATCTTCACACCAATCGCATTACATCGGACTCTTCAACGAAACCATACTGGGGAGGGAAATAAGAAGAAGTTATTTGAGATAGTTCGTCCAAGTAACTTATATTGCAAAAAAAATATAAAAATAAAACACTGCTAAAACAAGAACATGGAAGAGTTATAATCCAAAGTAGGAGAAAACTTGCCATTTCACGCCCTATATAGAAGTGTTCGTGTTATTTATGATAGAACAGACTTGGTCTGGTTTTAACCATTAACCTGATATGAAGATTTAAGAGTTGCCTGCTTTCATAAAATAAATTAAAACCTCGATATTTGAAAGTGTAATAATGATGCACAACATGAGACAACATTGCGGGAAGGAGCTGATTTTGTTCTCATCATGTGGAATATCTCCTTTTCCCTCAGTATTTCAAAATTTCTTTTGTAATAGAGGTGTCAAAAGTCGTCTGTATTAAGGAAATACTTCATTATGACTGAGTTTGTTTCCGAACAGAGGTATTTGACATTTAATTCATTTCAAAAGTACTCTGCTTGTATGCACTTTTATCGAGGCTGGGAAAGACTCGTCCAAATTCAAAACGTCTAAAGAAAACGGTAAAAGCTACGTTGCAGCAGACGACTTTGAACATATTTTGCCAAAAAATAGAAAATCTCTATATATGAATGGATAACCTATGACTAAAAGTGGAAAACATAGTGGCAAAAGCAGAAATTGCTCGTTTTGAGCAATTTCTTCTTTTGTCACAATGTTTTCAAAAGGCCGTCTGCTGTAGAGGCGCTAAAAAACGTCTATATGAGGTAAAGGGTTAAAGTCTACTAGCTAAAAGATTAATTTGTGAAAAAAATAGACAAGTGTGTCCTCTACAAGGACGCTAAAGGTTGTACGTATATCCGACAAAAGGTTATAAATAAGAAGTTACAAAATCACATGTTTTCAGAACACGGACTACAAAGGTTAATTACATGGGTGTATGTTTGTCTTTGGTAATTTATAAAGAAAAAAAGATTACTCAAGCAAAAATGGAAATATTGAAAAACAGCCAAACAATAGTCTTTGATAATTCAAAGATTCAGTTCTTCTAACCCTTTGTGTAAACCGTTAATATGTAAGAACTGCGTCAGGCGATTTGGGGTCTTTTTGCATCTGCGTATATATTTTCTTTTTTGTGTGTTTTACGCTGTTTTCAACATTATTTCTGTTATATCACGGCGACAGTTCACTTATTCATGATCTCTATGTAAACAATACTAGGCTAGGACATGTGCACCCACTCCACCATGCCCTTGGTGCTGCGAATGGGGATCGAACCCAGGACGCCCCGACACTAACCACTCGACCACAGCGGATTCCTGCATATGCGTATAGGGTAGATTAACGTGAACTTGTGTACATGAACAGTCCCACCAGAGGCGTCTCTACCAGTTGACAAAGTTCTAACCAAATTAAATGAATCACGGTTGCCCTTCTAGTATCCCCTTTACGTGAACTTGTGTACATGAACAGTCGCACCATAGTCGTCTCTACCAGTTGACAAAGTTCTAACCAAAATAAAATGAATCACGGTTGCCCTTCTAGTATCCCCTTCAACACTTTACCACATAGTTCAATCCTGCAGAAGACGACTTCGAACACATCTAGGCGTAGAAACATGAAACATCTCTAAAATGTATCGATCCGGATCAGCCTAAGCATGCCGCGCAGGCTTACCCGGTTAGACACTGTTCGTCTCCTGTGGATGTTCTGTTTCAGGAATCATTACTCTATACCTCTTTCCCCCTGAGAGGCAGGGGCCATACTGTTGGTTTTCTCGCGGGACGGCTCATATATAGTTATAGTATACAGTTTAAAACAGTGTGGCTAAATGATAAATTGCTCACAACGCCACAATGTTATCAAACGTCGTCTGCTGCAGATGCAACTATTTGTGTCTAA
Organism: Serripes groenlandicus; assembly: GCA_031761405.1. Lineage (NCBI taxonomy): Eukaryota > Metazoa > Mollusca > Bivalvia > Cardiida > Cardiidae > Serripes > Serripes groenlandicus. Next base: position 126,700,657 of record JASEVX010000003.1, on the reverse strand, counting down.
TTGATACTGAAATAGAGACACCACAATATGTCAGTCCGGCACCAGTGGCTCATAAAAATCAGCCGCGCTAGATGGAAAGGGATCTTAATGCGTATGTACTGTCTCGCTAGCCAATAGACGCAGTCTTTCTTATATCGTCATGATCCTGAGGGAAGGAATCCGCCGATACCGGTTTAATGCCGTTGGTAAGACGTGTCCCGGTCTCGAACCTTGATCTTCAGCTTTCAAGGCGAAGACTCGTAAGCCGACAGAAACAATGTTTACCTAAGATCATTCCAAATCAAGCCAAATTTTATAAAAAATTCACGAAACATTAAAAATAAATATGAAAAATGTTAAAAACATTTTGGAAAATGGAGAATTACTTATTGGCAGCAATTTTCTGAAAAGTTATGGGTTAAAAAGGCTTAAAAGTCGAATGTGGCAAAGGGTTGGATTATTACACTGTCGAGAGAATGGTACATAAACCTTGACAATCGTTCCCATTGTGTCTGTGTATTAGTTTGTTCGTTCTTGTCCTCCAATTGTTCATTTAACCTTGTCCCACTTTGACGCAATTGTAGCAGACGACTTTTGAAAACATTGTGGCCAAAGGTGAAATTGTTCATGATTAACAATTTCTCCTTTGGCCACAATGTTTTCAACTTTATTTAACAATTAAGCTATCTTTTATGGAGATTTTTCAGGGTTTTGTCACTATGTTTTCAAAGTCGTCTGCTGCAGATTTGTTGTATATGGGAAAGGGTTAAATTTCACATTTATATAGACTCTCAATACACAAAACTATTGATCAAAAGTAGTTACAATTATTCTACTGGAAGTAATGAGGACATATGAGAACCCAGCGATTCATTCAATGCGCGTTCTTTAACCCTTTCCCACACGCTACAAACACGTAGCAGACGACTTTGAAAACATTTGCATACGACAACATGGAAAGTCTCTATAAATGAAAGTTTAGTAATTGAAAAGAGTTGAAAACGTTGTGGCAAGTTTTGAGCACTTTCTCCTTCTGCAACAATGTTTTCAAAAGTCGTCTGCTGCATGTGCGCCAGAAAGCGTCTATATTTGGGAAAGGGTTAAACAAATGAATGAGTTTTTCTTACAGAATAGCCAATCAGTAAATAATAGACTTTCGGTCAGTTGAGACAATTGTAGACCAGATCAACATGTCCATAGTGATACATGTCCAATCATAACCATAAATGTATGCAATCAACTCTACTGACTATTAAAGAACAGCATAGTTAAACATGTTTTGTTAAAGAAACACGGTTTGTCATAGTAAATACATGTTTTGTAATTAAAACACAATCTGTCCGAATTTATGCGCTGAAATTCAAGTAACCCTTTCCCACACACGACACATCTGTAACAGATGTCTTAAAACATCAAGGGAAAATTATAAAAGAAAATCTATTAATAAAGGAATAATGATTAAATATAGCATTGAAAGCATTGAGGCAATTGAGATGCGGTTTATAATGAGGATGATGTACTTTTCCAGAGTGATTTCAAAGGTCGTCCGCAAGTAGGAAAGGGATCAACAAGGGACACAAGTCTATATAGACAAATGTTCAAAGACTCGAAAGATCTTTGACAAGGGACACAATATTTCCGACAATTTACGTACAAGACCTGTTAAATGGAAGCATTATTACTGAGAAGAGTTGAATAATGTGACTAAAGAAGAAACTGCACGTCATTGGCAAATTCTCCTTTCAAAACACTGCTTTCAAAAATCGTCTGCTGCGATAACATGCAGCTGCAAGTGTTAAAGGGAGTGGTATACGTACACGTGTGACTTAAACTGTGTGTTAATAAACATTCGCTTGAATGGTAGTGAGAGATATTCAAGTAGTTAAAAATATATCGAACGTCCTATTCCGTAAGAAACCCAAAATGTATAAAAAGAAGAAAAAAACTACTCTTGAATTCAATATATCGAAACTCTTCCTTCTTCAGAATTTACAAAAGAGCCGTCCCGCGAGAAAACCAACATAATGACCTCTGCATACTGTATCGACCCAGATTAGCCTGCGCAGTCCGCGCAGACTGATCCGGGCCAACACATTCCGTCTCAGGGGGATAGAGGTGTAGAGTTATGATTCCTGAAACAGAAAATCCACAGGAGGCGAAAAGTGGTTATCCGGGTAAGCCTACGTGGCATGCATAGTCTGATCCGGATCGATACTTTACGCAGAGTCCTCAATGTTGGTTTTCTTACGGGACGGCTCAAATCATTTCTACAGACTATGCTGTTCTAATCTTGAAAAGGAACATTTAAATTCTGAAGAAGACATACACTTGTAGCTTTCAGTTCAAGTGACAAGTTACATTCGATGCACACTGATCTCATCTGGCTTATCGGGGCTGATGGTTTTTGTAACCCCTATCCTGCTTAATTGTATTATATCATTCCTTCATTTTATATTCGCCCAGTTCCTGTATTTCAATACAAGTCGTATTGACCATGGTTAACCTCTTCCAACGTACAGAGGTTTTCTGACGCATTTTCTGTAGACTATTGTGACCTTTTACGTGTTTTGAAAACATTATGGCAAAAGAAGAAATTGCCCAGGATGAGCCATTTCTGCAATTGCCACTATGTTTTCAGCCTTTTTTCAATGATACTTTAGACATAATGCACATCTAATGCTACAGATTTGATGTATGTACGAAAGAGTTAATACATAACTCGCGATACTGTTTTCAACGAGTAGACATCATGCACATCTTATGATATACAGCCTGGTCCTGATTTACACCAACTGAAAATGTTATTAATAGTTGTATACAGAAAGGTAAGGGTTAACCCTTTCCCACATACAACAAATTGGTGGCAGTCAACTTTGAGAACCTCTGGACAAAAGTATGGAATATCTCGACAAAAGAAAATACTATTACTGAAAGAAGTTGAAAACAGTGTGGCAAAAAGAAGACATTGCTTGTTTTGAGCAGTTTCTTCTTTTGTCACAATGTTTTCAAAAGCCGTCTTCTGCAGAGGTGTCAGAAAGCGTCTGTATGAGGTAAATGGTCAAACTCGAGATACCATCATTGGATACAGTGATTCTACATAGTTATCTATTCTTTTGCCCAACTAATAGAATACAGAAGTTAACTAATTGGATATTAATAACTGGCCTAGTTTGGTCAATTGTTAATTAGAACAATCAATATGCTGATGCAAGTTGTATTTTACCTTCTTTGTAGACGGCAGCACTTCACACACATTCGACCGACTTTTTACAATTTTGAAACATACGACCTTCTCATTGACATTGTCAAAATAACGATAATCGCATTGCGAACCATTTCTCATTTTCATTTCATTACACTGCAATTCTTCAGATTCAAGATTTACAAAACAATTCTTCAGTTTCAAGATTTATAATTTAATTCTTCAGTTTCAAGATTTATAATTTAATTCCTCAGTTTCAAGATTTACGATACAATTATTTCAAAGACAAAGGAAAACGAACACGATTTCATTGAACGCGGGACAAGTCTACCAGCAATAAGTCGAAAATATGGCAAATCATTGGCAAAATTCGGTTGAGGTGTGTACAGTGCAGTGATTATAAAGTTAATTACATATACAGGTACATCACTCCAGGTAAGTACCCCTTGCAATGAGGATGTAGAACAATCCCAAATTTGGAGCATGTAAATAAAATTCTTCGAACCCTTGATCCCTGGTACCCGAGACGAACGGTCTGGAACCCGCTATCTAAAAATAAATGAGAACACGTTGCAGATGTACAGTTGAAACCAATCTTGAAAGAAGAGATTTTCAAAATGTCGTCTGCTGTAGAGGTGTCAACTGTCGTCGGTATTACGCAAACTAGTATATGGGAATTGCTTTGTCATAGTTAAATGCTATTTTCTGCAGAGGTTAACCCTTTACCAAATATAGACGCTTTATGACGCCTCTGCAGCAGATGACTATTGAAAACAATGTGACAAATGGAGAAATTGCTCGAAACGAGCAATTTCTCCATTTGCCACAATGTTTTCAACTTTTTTCAGCAATTATACCAGCAGTTATAGAGATTTTCCATATTTTGCCTAGAAGCTTTCAAAGTCGTCTGCTGCAGGTGTGTTGTGTGTGGGAAAGGGTTAAACTGTGCCTCGAATGAATCTAACATATTTCAGTATTCAGGAAGGAAAATATATATTCATAACGTTTTAGTAACCTACTGGCGACATATTGAGATTGGAAGAAAGAGTAAGTTTACAGTGAAAATTATTAATTCACGGCTTGAAAAATTATGTTAATCCGGTTATAATCTACCGTTCTTTCTCACTAATCCACTACAAAGCATGTAATGACACGAGTTCAAGCATATCCCACAACTGTTATATCTACGAGACTCTTGTACAAAATCGTTACAAAGGATTATATGTTTATCGAATACAATATCCCATTTTCCTTCAATATTTACACGAAATAAAAGTATAATCTTGAAACAAAGAAGAATGCGCATTGTAAAAAAAATAAGAATTCATCGGAAAGTTTTCAAAAGTCGTCTGCTGCAAAGGTCTCAATACTCCAATAGCATGAAGCAAAGGGTGAAGTAATCGATCTGAATATAATGTATGGAACTGAATCGTCTCTTACTGTAGGTTTTTTTCATACCCGACGATAGGTATAAGGTTGATGAACCCTTTCCCACATACAAACTCTTTATCACCGCTCTGCTGCTGACTACTTTTGAAAACACAATGTCAAAAGGATTAATTTCTCAATATGCAACCTTGTTTTTAATTCTGTTCAATGATTTTACTCTCATTTATAGAAAGTTTCCATATTTCAGTTTTGTTGTATTAGGTAAAAGAGTTGAAACAATAGAACCATGGATATGACTACCACGTGACATATCTCCTGCTTAGTTTCTTCCGCGAAAAATGTGTGCATGACACAACGTGCGTCCCTCCAAACATACCGGAAGTAACCCTTTCCCACATGCAGCCGGTTATTTTAACTCGCCATGCAACATACTTGTGGCAAAAGGAGACGTTGCAAAACCATGAGCAATTCTCCTTTGGGCGCAGTATTTGCTACTCTACTTTCATTTATAGAGGGCTATCAAGTCGTTGTAACGTTAACAAAGTTTGAAGTTTTATGCATGCATCATATTGTCTGCTCCAAGATACAGTTTATGGGAAAGTATTATTGAGAATGTAACCGAATATCTTAACCCTTTCCCTCATATAGACGCTTTCTGACGCCTCTGCAGCAGACGGCTATTTGAAAACATAGTGACAAAAGAAGAAATTCCTCAAAACGAGCAATTTCTCCTTTTGCCGCTATGTTTTCCACTTTTTGTCAAAGGTTATCCATTCAATTATGGAGATTTTCTATGTTTTGACAAAATGATTCAAAATATGAGAGAAAGGGTTAAGGTTATTGAAGATACATCTTTCGGAAAAAATAAATACAGTCTGGATCAAAACATGCAACAAAACAGAGATCGTCCAAGTGGTGTAGTGGTCAGGGCGCCTGCATCAGAAGTGATAGCCGGAGACCATGATTCGATCCCCGGTTCACAAAACTTAAACACAATGATAGTAATGGCTTTCCTCCTTGGCGCCCATGGTTGGGGGGATAGCATTACGACTGATGTATCTTAGTCAGGATAAATACTACTGGTGACTGGTCATTCAGCCAGGAAACGCCGTGATACAACTGAAATACTACTGGTGACTGGTCATTCAGCCAGGAAACGCCGTGATACAACTGAAATACTAGTGAAGGTGACGTCAAACAATATCAAACAAACACGAAAATCAGACGATCAACACATTACAAACAGGAGCGTAGAATGATCATATACAGTATGACCAATATTATTTATCTTACACTGTTATCCTTTGCTGAGACATTATAGGTCGCCCGTCTTGAGATCGTGATGTCGGGGGTTCGAAGCTTGGCGGAAGCCAGTTAAAACATTTAAATGATAGTTTATGTTAACTGAGATAACATTAAGAATGACTGAATCGTCACGTGGCAATATAAAATTACAGAAATGCACTGGCAATAAACACTTTATCTCGAATAATAGAGTCGACTATTTATAAATGTTTATAAACAACTATTACTGATGTAATTAGATACTTAATTGAAAACGCAATATTTCCAAAATTCAGCTAATGTGGAGACTTCTATATAATAGTCGTCTGTATATGGGGAAGAATTCGGATATTAAACACGGTGACAGAGGTACGCCTGACCAGAGACATATAAACACACATATATATATATATATGTCTCTGGCCTGACCACCTTTGAAAGCTGCGTTATACTATAATCACAGGCATTGATAACATGTCCCATTCCTACTTAGTCTTAATAAGTCTCCTTTCATCAGCTGCACATTTAGAATAGAAATAAGTTGGAAATAAGTTGGAAAATAAAGACTATCAAACTGTGCCTGACACAGATGGCATTTGTAAAATGTGTTCGAAAAGACGAAATTGCTGAAAAGAAGTAATTATTCTTGATCCCAAACTAATTTTGACACTGTTTCCAAGTCACTCCTTATGGTTCTGTGGACGTTACATTTCTTCACTTAAATACTTCCAAACATTTTTAACATAATATCAGGTACATGGTTAATGGGTTTTATGAAGAAGTGTATTTCCTCTAAGAATAAGAAAATACTAATGATAAAGTTATACTCCAGTTTGTATTGACAATAACAACTTTAATATAAATAATAAAGTATATTAATTTATAGAACATTATCCACATTAAACCCCTTTCTCTCATGCAGATTAATTGTGATGCATCTGAAGCAGACAATTTTTTTTAAAACATTGTGGCAAAAGTGAACAAGAGCTGTACATAAGACAGCATGCTGGACTATTCAGTTATTTGATACTATAGTCGACAGTGGCTTGATAGTATAGCAACACATATCAAGTAAGATAAGTCTCTGGTGAATTCAATGCTAACTATGGCTGTATTTTGTTTTGTTTGGACAGTGAATGTCGACAAAAAGGCATGTCATTGGTAACCTTAGTTAATTTCCTTATCAGGTGATAGTATTTCTATATCCCAAGAGGGGCATACTCCAATTAAAATCAGATGTATAATTACTGGACTTGTCCTCCAAAGTCATTTGATGACCAATAAGTGTGTGAAGTTTCACAGCAATAGCATTTGTGATTTGTAAGAAAAGGCATGTCATGTACAACTTTAACGAATTTGACTAAGTCCCAAAAGGGGCATAATTCAGTCAAAATCTGATGAAGAGTTATAGGACTTGTGTTGAATGTCTTGGGTTGACGTCTAATAAGTGTATTAAATTAAACCATATCATCTGTTGATTTTTAGAAAATGTCTTGCACCCTAAACTTTAACCAAAGCTGCAACGCCGACCCCAACACAAAAGCAACTGCAATAGACGTTCTTATTCTTATTTAACTCTTTACTATGTACAAGTACAACAAATCTGCAGCCGACGCCTTTAACACATCTAGGCAAAAATATGGAAAAACTCTATGTATGAAAGAATTATTTTTTAACAGTATTGAAAACCTTTTTACAAAAGGAAAAAATCCTCATCGCTCTTTCTTTTGCCTTAATGTTTCCAAAAGACATCTGCTGCAGAGGCGCCAGAAAGCGTCTGTCAGTGGGAAAAGGTCTGACTTATATTATAGCATATCTGATCAAATGAAAGTACAACTTACACAGATGAAGTCATTGTAGGAAAAGAAGAAATTGTTCAAGACAAACACTTTATACATTTCACATGATGCTTTATAAAGTTATCTGCGACAGAGGCACCAAAATGAATATGTATAAGCAAAAACCCCAATGATAAACCTATAAAACAAGACACAATTAATGCCTATCAATTATCTTTTGCACCCAAAACATCGGCCGCCATTTCAGCGAGTGCATTTTCAACATCTAAGTCTTCAGTCAGCTGTTCTGTTACAGCCTCCAGGTTTTGTTGATCAATTACATCAGAAATATTCGCTTTATCTAGATCTATGTCCTCTTCATTATCACTCAGAGAAAACCCCACCTGTTCAGCATTTTCAGATTCTGTCGCAATTTCTGGTTTCTCTACCTCCATATGTGTATTAAGTTCAGTTGGAATGTCAGTTAAGGGTTCGATTTTATCTTGTACACTATTAGATTCTTTTGAATGTAACGCTGGTTCTGATTGGCTGGTTTGTGACACTGGTGGTTCTTGAATTGGTTCCGGTTCTGGAGGTTCTTCTATTACTGGTACCAGGTGTTTGACGTTTTCCAAACTCTTTTCTTTATCTATCTGTCCCAGATTATCCTGAAACAAAGATTGTTTTGGTAATTATGATGATGAATAAGGATGAACAAACTCAACCTTAAATTAGTTACTTTTGTACAATATTATGTACTATAATGATTAAAAATGCTATAATAATTGTTGATGCCTCTGTGGGAAAAGAACTTTTGAAAACAAGAATTGTTTGAAGCTCACCAAGTCAAGGACAAATATATAAGTATGACCTTGACCAAGGATAAAGGTCAAACTAAGGAATAGGGTTTCTAACACTGCTGCCAACAAAGACACAAACACGAAGATTACAACATAAACTCTACTTGGACAATCCCCAGGAGCTAAAAAGGAAAAATTGCTATTGTGATATTCATGAAACTTTGACAAATATTCAACGTTTGATAAGAATTAGGAACATTCTTAATAAATTCACAGAATTTTTGTTTACTGATGACTCTGGTTTATAAATAAACCATGCAAACAACATCAGCTATAAGCTGAATTTTGGAAATCATGGTGGGAAAAAGGAGGTTATACACTACTTTCAAACTTTATTTTCTACTCCATCCTAACCCTTTCCCACATGCAGATGCCTTTTGGCTCATTTATTTGTTGATTGGTTGGGGTTTAACGCCGTTTTCAACATTTTTTCAGCCATATCAGGGCAACCTGTTCACCTACTCATGTGTTTCCTGGCTTTCTCACATCAGTACTCCACACACCATTCTTTCCAAGCAACTGGCTGCTTTTCCACATAGACTGTAAGCCATTGGTGGAAGACGAAAAACGTTCAAACTCACAATCCGAGGACTGACAGCTCAGCCTCTAGTCGGTATCGATCGAGCTACTGGGGCGCAGGCGCACTTTTTTGAACTTTTGAAACTAATGTGGCGCAATGAAAATCCTGCCTTAATGTGCAATTTCTCCTTTTGTTGCAAGTTTTTAACTCTATTCAATATAGTACTTGCATTTATGTAGATTTTACATACCGGTATGTATGCATAGATGTTTTCAAAGTCATCTGTTGCAGATAAGTCGTGTGTGGGAAAAGGTTATCAAAAATAATGTTTAATTTTGGAAGAATCTACAATTATCATTAACAATTAACTCTAACCATTTTGATAACATCAGAGATGGTGACCCCCAGTACTTGCGCAAGTTGGGCCGGAGGAAACATCATCTGTAGACATTTGTTCAAGTAAGGAATCAGACTGTATGCATATGTACTCATAAACTGATCAAACTTCTCCTTCTCCCGTCTGTCAAATGTTGTCTCTTCAGCCCTGAATAAAAGGAATATTTGTTTACTGAAACACGCATCTTTATACCCCCTCTCACCACACGTAAAAGTATTTTGGCACATCTGCAGCAGCCGACTTTTGAAAACAATCTCATCATGAACCATTTATCCTTTTGCCATAATGTTTTCAAACCTAAATCAATCATTTTACTTTCATTTATAGAGATTTTCCATATTTTTGCCTGAAAGTTTTCAAAGTACCGGTAGTATGTTGAAAAGAGTAAAATTTGTCTACATAGAATTCTTTGAAAATCTTTGAAATCTTTGAAAATATTGTGGTAAAAGGGAAAACAATCTCCCAATGATCAATGTCTGTATTGTTTTACAATATTTTCAAGTCTGTACCTAGAATACCAGTAATGGTTTTTTAATAGGATTGTTTATTCTCCATTTCTTTAGATCTTTAGAAATGATATTTTTATCCAATCTATGATAAACTAATCAGCTGTTTAACCCTTTCCCACATACAACAAATCTGCAGCAGACGACTTTGAACATACCCGAAATTTTTTGGAAACTCCTTTAAATGAAAGTACAATAAAAGAATTGTTTTGAGCAATTTCTTCTTTTGTCAACATGTTTTCAAAAAACTGTCTGCTGCAGAGGCGTCAGAAAGCGTCTATATAAGGGAAAGGGTTAAAACTCTTACCTGTGAAAAGCAAGGATAATCTAGAGAAATTATAGTTTAATCCAATTTATAATACGGTAAGAATCAGCTACCGTATATCCGCGGCCATAAGTCAAATTTTTGAGACTCAAATTTTGGTTTTGAAGCAGGGACTCGACTTATGACTGAATGACAATCTCTCCTAAGGCTATATTTTACACGCGACAAACAGTTTTAGGGCTAATGCAAGTCGTTGTAACTACAGCCTATTCCAGGAGAAATTACAAACGTTTTGCATATAACCATTGAGTTGGAGGTACCTCATTGTAAATTGTGTGGACAGTACAGTTATAACTTTAAATGCAGATGTAGCAGACAGTGTTGGAAAACGTTCTGAGAAATAGAGATACTGCTTTTTATCAGCGATGCATCCTTTCCTTACATTTTTTTTTATCTAGTTTCAAAGCCGTAAACAAAGGAAAAATAAATACCATACCCTTTTAAATCCTTTTCAATTCAAAGTTAATTTGTCCAATTTAAAGAAAATGTAGTAATTTCTCCTTTTGTCAGAGCTCTATCAAGAGAAGTCTGCTGCAGATGCGTAAATGCATGTGAAAATGGGTAAGAGTGAAATCTATATAGACCTTTATTTCCGCAAACCATTTTCCCCAACAAATGAGCTATGTCATAAAAAAAAGACTATGTGCAGTTTAATCACACAAGTACTGTATAACTAAGCTAATAGAATCGTAAATTTAACATTAATTTATATGGGTGTATTTCATTTGTCGCGGCTCAATCTCAGCTGGTAAATTAGTGACGTCATTTATTTGAGCCCTGTGTTTTTCACGCGACAAACAGTTGAGTTATAGAGCTAATGCAAGTCGGTTGTAACTACAGCCTGTTCCAGCAGAAATTACAACCGTTTGCATATAACTATAGAGGCCAAACTTCTTTCCATAGACCTTTACAACCCTTGTCTTCACCACTCTGTGAATTACACACACTTTATATAAACTTCGTCAATGCAATAACTCATTCCTGTGTTTGTTTTACTTTTAACTAATCATTTTTTGAAAACATTGAAAGGATTAATTTTCATGTGTGAAATCGGACAAATGTGTCTTAAGGGTGACATCGACAAAACCCTTTGTTCGAGTTTCGCGCTTTTATTTTTATAGATTAAGACATATATTAAGAAATTTGGACTAGTTAGTTTGTTTGGCTTTTAATATTTGGATTTATAAAATCAGGTTTGTGCATTATTATCTTAATGTATCATTATCCAGTTTTACATCGAGAACCATGTTTTTTTTAATTCTTTGCCGAAATTTTTAAAAAGTCAACCCCCGACTTATGGCTGGGAGTAACCTCAAAACCACCGAAATTGGGGTCAAACTGGACCCTCGACTAATGGCCGAAGTCGACTTATGGCCGCGGATATATGATATTCACAACTCTTACCTGTGAAAAGCAAGGATTATCTTATTGACAAAGAAGAGTGAACTCTGTATAGATGATGCCACATCAGTCACCAAGGCAACTGGAGCACAGAGTCTGAGTTCATTCAATGCTGTAAGAATTTCGTTACAATAGGCTGCAAGTGGGTGGAAGTTGAGGAGGATTGTGGGAGGATAAAGGGCGCCACTCTGGAAATAAACAATCATAGCTGTAAACAGATAAACTCGGAACAAATATGTCTTGTTGAGTCATGTATTTGATCATTTAACTCATCGCTACAGCTTTTTATAAAACAATTCACTGATTTGATGAAAATACAGTCCAACCCATGTTAACCCTTTCCTTCATACAACAATTCTGCAGCAGACAACTTTGAACATATTTTTTTCAAAAAATAGAAAATCTCTATAATTGAATGGATAACCTATGACTAAAAGTGGAAAACATTGTGGCAAAAGGAGAAATTGCTCGCTTTGAGCAATTTCTTCTTTCGTCACTATGTTTTCAAAAAGCTGTCAACGACATTCTGAAGATGATTTATATTGGTAACCTTGACAACATTAACTAGATCCTGAATATTGTGCAAAGATATATATATATTCAAGTTGCAATTTGAGTTCATTCTGCCTTTATTTGTATGGTATTTTCAGCTTCTTTCAACAATTGTTCAGTTATACATATGTATTACAGCTTCCTTAGGTAAATAACCAGAACTACTGGTCCATATTTCACGACATCAGCGAGTAAGTCATAATTCTAACGCCAATATCCTGAGCACAAAGGAGAGAAAGCCATTTTTAAAGTCATTGGTATGACCTGGCCAGGATCAAACCTGTGACCTCCAGCACTGAAGACACTACAATTTGACATCATTTAACGTTAAAACTAATAAAGACTAATATATAGACATTTTTCAATAAATGAAAGTATTATTGAAAAGAGTTGAAAACATTATGACAAAAGTCATCTGTAACAGATGTGTTGAAATGCATCTGCAAGTGGGAAAATGTCAAAGGATGTAATTGAGCAAAGGGAGATCATTCACAGCATACCTGATTGGAAGGGTTGAATGGGTGTGCCCCTGCTGTGGAGGGTGTGGAGAGTAAGCTGTAAGATCTCATTCCTTCTTCAAACCTGTCAAATAAATAACACTTTTAGGAAGTTATCTGGAAGTTCTATTAATTATTTCCGTCATATACCAAAAACTTTGGAATATATAGATATCCAGGCAATAATATGCAACAACCCTGCCCCAGAAGTATGTGCATAAAACATTTGTATAATGTAAGGTCTCATGACTTATAAACTAATAAGAAACCGCTGAAGACGGTAAGGCCGGATTGTCGGCAATTTGACCTTGAAAATCGACAAACCAAAGTTTCAAGTTTGTAACCCTTTCCAGTGCTGAGATTTTACCTCAACCTGAAACTTTAACCAAAATGTTGACGGACAGACGGACATCGCCAATGTATAGACCAGAATTGCTAGAGCAATCCGGCCAAAAATGGCTAGTCCAAAGTTAAGTTCAAAATGACATTCCCAATCTCTAGCTTTATATCTGTACAAAATATTCAAAATTTCTTATTGTCATGTGTATGTGTACATGATGCAATTTCTTCTTTTGACACAATGTTTTCAAGAGTTGTCTGCTGCAATTGCTTCAAAGGGCATTTATAAGTTGGAAAGTGTTAATAAAACGTGCCATGGGAAAACTGAGTGTGTGCACCAAGTCTTCCCTGTACTGTAATGCTAGCATCCTAGACACACCTGAATAATGTGAATGACCACATGAAATTATACAATCGATTCATAACAGCAGAGCTCTAGCAAAGGGGCTATATTTCATGATCTACTATCCTTATTTGGGCTCTAAAACCTAAGGTGTTCGTACTTAATAGAATTGTCTCTGAGAGATGATTCTGTTGAGCACCAACACAATAGGTTAAAAGGTGTAATAAGATATTTTGTGGAGAAAGAACTGTTTACTTCTCTTTATCTAGATCTCAGCTAACAGGCATTGGTTTGACTGACGGTCAGTTTTTCAATTTGCTTTGTAGGATTCTTACCTTTTGTTTGCCTCTCTTAGAGCATTCAGAAGGTTATTCAGTGCTGCTCGTTGGAATATAGGGTTCAACAGTCCCCTGAAATCAGCCCCTACTCTACTGAAAGACAGTCCAAAGTACATACACTGGCCCAGAATTGAGTCAAGCCTTCCCCCTACTCCACGACTCAAGTCACACTCAAGGATATTCAAAAAGTGGGAAACCTGTAGAAGAAATACTGGTTATTAACCCTTTCCCTCATACAACAATTGTGCAGCAGACGAATTTGTTCATATTTTATCAAAAAATAGAATATCTCTATAATTAAATGGATTACCTATGACTAAAAGTGAAAAACATTGTGGCCAAAGGAGAATTTGCTCGTTTTGAGCAATTTCTTCGTTCGTCGCTATGTTTTCAAAAAGCTGTCTGCTACAGAGGCATCAGAAAGCGTCTATATGGGGGAAAGGGTTAATCTTCTTTAACACAAAGCTACATTAAGCTGAATAATACAGAATAATAAGACATAATTCATTGCATTAAGCTGAATAATACAGGATACATGTAATAAGAAATAATTCATAGCATTAACCCTTTCCCTCATATAGACGCTTTCTGACGCCTCTGCAGCAGACGGCTTTTTGAAAACATAGTGACAAAAGAAGAAATTGCACAAAACGTGCAATTTCTCCTTTTGCCACAATGTTTTCCACTTTTTGTCATGGCTTATCCATTCGATATATTCAAAGTCATCTGCTGCAGAATTGCCGTATGAGGGAAAGGGTTAAGCTGAATAAAACAGAACACATGTAATAAAAAATAATTAATCGCATTAAGCTGAATAATAAAGAATAATTCCTAAGATATTAATAATGTGAAGGTTTCAAAACAGAAGATATTGGTTAGAACAGATTATTTTTCCTTTTCACACAATGTTTTAAAAAAAAAATAGGTTGTTACAGAGGCATAACAATTCACCAGTGCCAGAGAGAGGGTTAGATGAATTTCAACCCTCTCCCACATACAACAAATCTGCAGCAGACGACATTAAAAACATCTCGGCAAAAAACAAGGAACCGCTCCATAAATGAAGGTTTAATTACCGTAAAAAAATGAAAACTTTGTGGAAAAAGGAGAAATTGCTTGTTTTGAGCAATTTCTCCTTTTGTCACAATGTTTTCAAAAGAAGTCTGCTGCAGAGGCGTCTGAAAACTTCTATATTTGGTAAAGGTAACAAGATTAAATTCAATGTTGTTATAAGTAGTTAATATGAGTGTCATGTTTAACCCTCATCCTGCTGAATTCCTGTAACCGATGTTCTCATCTCCCTGAACTTTGCTTCAGTAGTCTTTGCTAAGATTTATAAAAATGAGCAGAGAACAATTTAGTTCCAGATTAGACTGCACAAATAAACATGCTCATCTTGGTCTTCATTATTTGTAATTGTAGTTTAACCCTTTCCCTCATATAGACGCTTTATGACGCCTCTACAGGAGACAGTTTTTTTAAAACATAGTGACAAAAGAAGAAATTACTCAAAACGAGCAATTTCTCCTTTTGCCACAATGTTTTCCACTCAATTATGGAGATTTTTTAGTTTTTGAAAAAATATGTTCAAAGTCGCCTGCTGCAGAATTGTCGTATGAGGGAAAGGGTTAAAGCCCATGCTTATCAAATATGCAAATATTGATTTAAAGGGACTGAATCCCATGTGAGAAAAAAGAAAATTGTTAAAAAATGCTATTACCTTGATGTTTTTGCATGTAAGGCATTGAGATTTGCTGACTGATGTACTACAATATATGCACACTATTAATATTGTGGAGATTTTTCGTTATTTTGCATTGTAAAATCTACTGGGTTAGTAACCCAGTAAATCTAAAAATATCGCTGTATATTTATCACGTGGTCACTTAAGCCGAATTGACAATCTCCTTCACAGAGTTGTCGTTCCTTACACTCACGCATACATGAATGTAATGAGTCGATAGTGTTAGAGAATGCCGAATTGAATCCACAAATTCAAATGAGCAAGAGGAAATTCCACGGTATTTTTAAACGGGAAAACATGGAACGGACGTTTTTTTATACTGGTTATTTCCTATGAATTAATGAAAAACAAGACTTGTACGACCTTCTACAACATTCCGTTACATATATATTGACGTATTGTGGATTAATTAGAATAAGTATAAAATATAACGATTTTGGGCCATTATGGTGTTCAGTCCCTTTAAGTTGTTTACAGCGGGATCAGGGTTATGTTGTGAATTGTTCCATAATATTTCCATAACAGTGTAATTGTTATAGACATATGACTGTTAATAAAGAGACAAAATAAGAGCTTTCACAGTATGGCTTGTCAGTTAGGGGGTTTAATAATGAACTTAATCACAAACTTTTACATTTTGGTAACGTAACCATAACTGCCAACAGAAGTAGCCGTGTCTGCATGTGGGAAAGGGTTAACCCTTTCCGTCATATAGACGCTTTCTGACGCCTCTGCAGCAGATGGCTATTTGAAAACAATGTGGCAAAAGAAGAAATTGCACAAAACGTGCAATTTCTCCTTTTGCCACAATGTTTTCCACTTTTAGTCATAGGTTATCCATTCAATTATAGAGATTTTCTATGTCGTCTGCTGCAGAATTGTCGTATGAGGGAAATGGTTAAAACAGTTAATCATGTTCTGAGAAGGGTTATAAACACACAAGTAACATTTAATTACATGATTGTTTTCTGATGAAAGTCTGTAATACTTTTCAAACATCTGAAGGTCATTGTATCATGACTCTCAAGTTTTCAAATTTCGTTTAACAAGTTTGCAAAGACTATTTTTTATTAATAAGAGTTTACTTACCTTTAAGACTATCCAGCCATGAAACAGGGCTCCTTCATTTAGACCCTCATCCTTTGAGGTATGAAGTAACGGGTCCTCATCTGAGAAAATAGCCCTGTACTGGGTAATAATGTCAAACAGGTTGACGCGACTCGCCTCTATGGTCTTATTGATATGTGTATAGGCTGAAATGATGAGTAGGATTCTGTTTGAACATATCCAAACTATTTATTCGACATGCAAAGATGGTTTAACAAGTTAACAGACTTTTGCAAAAACTGAGAGAAAATTATAAGACTTCTGCTTACCCCAAAAATAACGAGAAAAGTGAAGAGTTGTAGAAAGGTTGGATTCAAATAAGAAAATATGTATTAACCCTTTCCCTCATATAAACGCTTTTCGACGCTTTTGCAGCAGACGGCTTTTTGAAAACATAGTGACAAAAGAAGAAATTGCACAAAACGTGCAATTTCTCCTTTTTCCACAATGTTTTCCACTTTTTGTCATAGGTTATCCATTCAATTATGGAGATATTCTATTTTTGGACAAAATATGTTTAAAGTCGTCTGCTGCAGAATTGTCGTATGAGGGAAAGGGTTATACAGTAAATTATCCATATAATAGTTTAAAAAAAAAAATACCAGTGGATTAATTACACCAGACATGTTTTTTTGTTTATTTTAATTGTCGCTTTTAACCCTTATCTTTGTTTAAATCAACATAAAAAGATTTTACACAGATACAAAACTTACCATCTTCTTTAGGAATCCCTTCCAATATTCCTTGGAACCATGTGTCTCTAGCCTGAAATAATTATAATATCACTGTGTTTAAGGTCTGCTTAAGATTTTTTTTTCTTTTTACTCTAACAACTACATGACGTAAGTGGAAAGTTATCACCAAAATATTAATTCCTCTACTAGTCACAAATTGACAAACATGATAGTTTCCGGTAGTTCATAATTGAGTACAAAACCCCAGGAACACAATCTCAACAATAATTATACAGTACCACTTTGTGAGTTAACATAACAGATGTCAAAGCTCTAACACGCGCAGGTTTCACAGATTTTTCAAACTTTTTACTGTAAACATATGTTGAAAAAGCCGACACGTTGACCATGTTTTTGAACAAATAAAAATACAGTCGAATCTCGTTAAACTTAGTTATCGACATTCGTTATATGAGAATGTACAAATTTATAGGTAGTTCTGGTCTGCTTTCACTGTGGTAAATCTTACACTTTTGTTATTAGTACGATGTACGGTGTTCAGGTAAATATTACCTCCGATCCGACTGATTCGTTAATCGGGAAAATTCGTTTGTTTGTCCGGAAATATTAGTGGGGAACACAGGTGTCCGGATTAACGAGGTTGGACTGTATTTGAATTCTTTAAAGATAGTTTATAATTGGAAATTTGTGCTCGGGTTTCTATGTATTCTACTCTATAGTCAAATTTTGTACTTTTATTTAGAGAGACAACACTTTTCCTCAGATGATGTCAAAGAAGTCTACTGCAGATTACAATTCTCTCTATGCGGTAAAGGATTAAAGAAAAGTAAAGATACAGACCTGAAGAAATTTGATCCTGAGCTCGGCTTCTGTGAAGACATCCATTCTGCGAAGATATCCAATCACCCGTAAACAGGCTGGTAACTGAATGTTGGTTCTTAGTTGTTGAATTAGCTGGTTTAACATGAGTTGTGTGGAGAGTTTCACTTCATTTACAATACTCTGTAATACAACGGTATAATATTATAGATTCTCCTAAAGCTTCAATTTATAATGACATCTGTTTAAAAAATAATTGTAACAATAGAAAAATTGGAATTGAAAATTAATACAGAACAGAAAATATCTGAAAAATAGGAAGTACAGGTATATTTTTTAAGAAACACATGTTTCACCCGTTAATATGTCAGTATGTTAACCTTTGATGGACAAACAAACAAAGTAATCCCTATGAATTTTGGAAAGGAGGAGTGCTCTTAATGATTAATTTCTTAAAATGTTTTCATATTTAGCTGCTACAGAGATTTTATATGTCTGTATGAGGAAATAATAGCTGTCATATGACAGTATAGCTCAAATACATTAAACAAGGCTGTCTACTCATATGCCAAAATAAAGGTGATAACGTAAACTGTCCTGGCAAGCTTAAAACTTGCCAATAGAGTGTACAAATATATTCCAATTTAATATATCTATAGGTGCTACCTATTTATGAAAAAACGCAAGATAATTATAAACAAAAATAAAAGAGCATACTTTGGCCATAAAAAGGGATTTATAAGTAATTTACTAGACAATAATAATGTTAATGTCATGTTTCTTGCATTATCAACAGAAAATAATAAAGTAAAGACTTTCAGAAAATCAAGGAATACATTTATAATGAACGAGGTTAAAACATGAAGACCAAGATGATCCTTAATGGATCACCTGCATTATGGTAGAGAAGCAAATAGATCAGCCCTTTCCTGATGCCACCTGGTGACTGCCGTTTTCAACCAGTGAATATGACTGGAACAAATTATGTAAAGGGTCACATTTTTGTTGAACCCTTTCCCTATTAGAGACGGTTTCTGAGGCCTTTGCAACAGACGATTTAGGAAAAGATTGTCGCAAAAAGAACAATTTCTCCTTATGAGAAAGTTATCCTTTTGCCACAATGTTTGATAAACAAGAAACCGCTGAAGACGGTAAGGCCGGATTGTCGGCAATTTGACCTTGAAAATCGACAAACTAAGGTCAAGGTCAAAGTAACAATAGAAATCAATAGAACTTGTTACTGGTTACCTTCAGGCAAAGTTTCAAGTTTGCAACCCTTTCTTGTGCTGAGATTTTGCTTAACCAGAAACTTTAACCATTTTGCCTAACCTAAAACTTTAACCAAAATGTTAATTATTCTTTGAATTGAGTAAATAGCTCATGTATAGGAATTTGGGGTCTTTCATGTTGATAGCACTTTTTTTTTGCGGGAAACGACGTCGCTCCATTGACGTTACGCCAAGATGAAGTGCGACGTCACATCCTTCTTTGGCTACGATTCAGTCATGGGTTATTTATCGTATAAATGACATGATTGAATTTAATTTCAAATCATGATAAAGGTTAATGATACATACAGCTACCACTGGTATTGTTGCATGCTTCTTTTCCAATCTTTTGACATGAGCTGCTAGCTCTAACGCTTCATCATAGTATGAGTTCCTCACACATGTGTCCATTAACTGGGGCAGTTCTAGTATCTCTAACAGCTGGGTGTGTCTTTGTAGTGTAAGGGTATTCATACGTCGACTACAAAAATAACAAAAAACATATGAGGGCATGCAAAATTATATACCTCGATATAAATGACATTTGACAGTGGCAGATGAGAAATTTCTCGTATTCCAACATAGTTTGCAACTCTCTGACAAAATGGCAGTAAAAAAATGCCCTCATATTGCAAGGCATAAAATCTAAAAATACTATTAAGATAAAGTGAAACCACTATTTAATCGATTAGCTGAAATGATATACGAAGTGAAATTGTTTTAAGATAAGATTAAAATATGATTAAAATATAATGACATTTGAAGTATTTGACAGATGAAACCCTTTCCCTCATACGGCATTTCCGCAGCAGACGACTTTAAACGTATTTTGTCAAAAAATAGAAAATCTCCATAATTAAATGGATAACCTATGACAAAAAGTGGAAAACATTGTGGCGAATGGAGAAATTGCACGTTTTGTGCAATTTCTTCTTTTGTCGCTATGTTTTCAAAAAGCCGTCTGCTGCAGAGGCGTCAGAAAGCGTCTATATGAGGGAAAGGGTTAAAACCATTGTGGAATAACATGAAATTTCTCATTATCAACAACTTCTCCTTTTCCATTGTTTTCAAAAGTCCTCTCCAGCAGATAATCGTTGTCTGTATCAGGGAAAAGCTAATTCCCTGTTGATTTCCTGTAACAAATGATGAAAATAGTGCAGAAAAAAACTTTTTTGACACACAAAGCTAATTATATGACTCTAAAGAATCGTCTCAGTGAGACAATTCTTTTGATTACCAACAACATTGGGTCTGGTTGAACCTTATCCCTTTCCCACTTATAGACCCATTTTGACACATCTGCAGCAGACGACTTTGAAAACATTGTGTCAAAAGAAGAAATTGCTCAAAATGAGCAATTTCCCCTTTTGCCACAATGTTTTCAACGCTTTTAAATTATTATTCTTTCATTACAGATTGTTTTCATGTTTAGTCAAGATGTTTTCAAAGTTGTCTGCTGCATGTTTGTTGAACCTGTGACACTCCTATACGACTTTTGAAACTATGGTAAGAATGAGTCATTCTTCATTTACCACAATGTCAATAGTATAGAGGCTACTTAATACATGTATCTTTATTTCTATACCAAATCCTAAAGATATTTCATATACACAGTAAAGTGTTCAGCATTTGAAAAATGCCATAAACCCTTTCACACAGACACTTTCTGACACCTCTGCAGCACATTTCATTTGAAAACATCGTGGCATAGGGGAAATGGCTCATAATTTTTTCAATTATATTCAATATATTAATACTATCATCTTTATTCTATAGAGATTGTCCCTATGTTTGTCTTTATGTTGTCTGCTGTTGATTTGTTGTATGTGGAAAAGGGATCTGATGTTGGTGAAGTAAATATTCAGTGTAAGGGAGATAATCTTGCTTTTACCTGGCACTGATTTCCTGTGCCTTTTTCAGGACCGAGTTACAATGATCTGAGAAAACCGGCAGTTTATCCTGTAGGGCCTCCACATGGTTCTCTATAATTTGGAACTGAAACATTAACAAGATAATGATTACCAATATGGATTTATGGGTTTTATTACATCATGATTTCTGCAAACTCAATTTGGTTAAACTCATTCTCACTTTCAACCATCTTTAACCCTTTCCCTCATACAACAATTCTGCAGCAGACGACTTTGAAAATATTTTGTCAAAACATAGAAAATCTCCATAATTGAATGGATAACCTATGACAAAAAGTTGAAAACATTGTGACAAAAGGAGAAATTGCACGTTTTGTTTTCAAAACGCCGTCTGCTGCAGAGGCGTCAGAAAGCGTCTATATGAGGGAAAGGGTTAAACTCATTCTCACTTTCAACCAATCTTTAACAGATGACTTTGAAAACATATCTTAACCCTTTCCCACTTACAACAACTCAGCAGCAGACGACTTTGAAAACATTGGGTTAAAAAATATGGAAACTCTGTAAATGAAAGAGCATGAATTATGTTTTCAAAATTAATGTCTATTGATTAGTCAAGTTAAGATTTACCTCTATAAATTAGTTAAGTATTAGCTTAACCCTTTCCCTAATATAAACGCTTTCTGACGCCTCTGCAGCAGACAGCTTTTTAAAAACATAGTGACAAAAGAAGAAATTGCCACAACGTTTTCCACTTTTAGTCATAGGTTATCTATTCAATTATAGAGATTTTCTATTTTTTGACAAAATATGTTCAAAGTCGTTGTATGAAGGAAAGGGTTAAAAGATGTCAAAGTGGAGTGTCATTAAGACCTTTAATAACTAGATGCTCATTTTTATTTTACTTTATTGGCATAGCCCCAATAGTTTTACCCAATACTAAGTCCCTAAGAAATTGCATTGCATGTTTTGAAGAAATTACCAAGCATATGTAACGAAAACGTTCGGTATACGTTGCATTTGATATGCACGTTTACATCACCGTTTTGAAGTGATGGAGTTAGGGTTACATATATAAGACTAGTGGACCCCTTCAGGGTTGAGTATACTTTTCGCTGAAGGGATCTTCTGCGTCTTTAGCCCGGCACGTTACATTGGTGGCAGCGGTGGGATGAAGACAACTGCCAAACCGGAATTGCCTTACCGATGGGTTTCCCAGGCCAAGACTCGGGACGTGTCTTCTCGGAGTGGGAAGTAGTGTAACGAAAACGTTCGGTATACGTTGCATTTGATATGCACATTTACATCACCGTTTCGAAGTGGTTGAGTATACTTTTCGCTGAAGGGATCTTCTGCGTTTTTAGCCCGGCATGTTACACATATTACAAACAGAAAAGACCTGACTAATAACTCACATCCTCACAGATTTCCCTTGAACATTCTGCAGTTTGTATAAATGTTTTATAGTTCTGAAACGCCAGATTCTGCGTATCCTCCAATATCTGGGCTTTCTCCTCTTCTAGACGGTCAGGCTCCTGGGCTACAAGTTCAAAATGAAACTCAAAAACATGAGAGCTAACATTTATCTTTGACCACTTGCAGAAACAATCTAATACATCTGCAGCAGACAGCTTTTAAAAAACCATTGAGAACACTATTCAATAATCATACTTTCATTCATATTTTTATTCTGTATTACTGCAGGTAGGAATGCTTGCACGAAATAGTGTTACTAGGTTTTGACATTTGCCCTAACTACAATGTATGCAAGAATAGCATTCACGTCTTTCTAATTAGAGGCTATCTTTTGTCAGGCCTAACTCTCCTAGTTTAACCCTTTCCCTCATGTAGACGCTTTCTGATGCCTCTGCAGCAGATGGCTTTTTGAAAACATAGTGACAAAAGAAGAAATTGCTCAAAACGAGCAATTTCTCCTTTTAACACTATGTTTTCCACTTTTAGTCATAGGTTAACCATTCAATTATGGAGATTTTCTATGTTTGACAAAATATGTTCAAAGTCGTCTGCTGCAGAAATGTTGTTTGAGGGAAAGGGCTTAAGATACCTCTTCAGCAGACAAGTTATTACAGGAAAATAAGTAATTGCCTACCAGAACAAAAGCTCATAATTCTTCTCTAAAATCTGGGTTTCAGATTTGAAAAAAATGAGCCAAAAATCAGGTACATGATCATTCAGAAATTATGCACATTGTCATCCAAAATACACATATCATTTAAAGTGCTTTATTTATCTAGTTATTTGTATCAGTCAAAATGTTCTACATGAATAACTGGAAGCAATTGTTATGCTGATTTACGGTAATTATTCAACCCATTTTAATTGACTCACCCAGTTTTTCCACTCCATATGAACTCAACTCGGATAAATATTGTACAAAGTGAGGATCATTCTGCCAGCTATCTGTAATAAGTAACAAAGACATATCCCATTCAACAAAATAAACCAAAGCAGATGTTTTTTTCCCACATACAACAAATTTGCAGCAGCAGACGACTCTGGAAACATCTAAGCATAACTATGGAAACTCTTGCTAGTATGATCAGTTTATAAAACTGAAAACATTTTGGCAAAAGGAGAAATTGCTTATCATGAGCAATAATTGCCCCTTTTGTCAAAATGTTTTCAAAAGTCGCCTGCTGAAGAGACGTCGAAATGCATCTGTATCTGGGAAAGAGTTAACAAACTTAATTGTTAGAGGCACATTTAAACCTTACCCACATACAACAAATCTACAGCAGACGACTTTGAAAACATACCCGTAAATGTTGGTAAACTCCCTTTATATATAAGTACAATAATTGAAAAGAGTTGAAAACATGGTGACAAAAGGAGAAATTGCTTGTTTTGAGCAATTTCTTCTTTTGTCGGCATGTTTTCAAAAGTCGTCTGCTTTAGTATGTGTCTACAAGTGGGAAAAGGTTTTGTCACAGAGCTCTAGATATGAAGAGTATTTCACATTCCTGAAACCTGTTTGACACTCAAACACTATGGTTTTCAAAAATGAGTCATTTATCAGTTATCGGAGATAGCCATGGGAAAAGACAAGTTAACCCTTTCCCTCATACGACAATTCTGCAGCAGACGACTTTGAACATATTTTGTCAAAAAATAGAAAATCTCTGTAATTGAATGGTTAACCTATGACTAAAAGTGGAAAACATTGTGGCAAAAGGAGAAATTGCTTGTTTTGAGCAATTTCTTCTTTTGTTACTATGTTTTCAAAAAGCTGTCTGCTGCAGAGGTGTCAGAAAGCGTCTATATGAGGGAAAGGGTTAACTCTTCCTTATCTAGTCCTCTGTTTGTGGCACCTCTGCAGCAGACGACTTCTAAATAACTGGGGGGGGGGGAGAAAATGTACATACTGGACAGACAATTTCACCTATTCCATCAAATAATAGATAAGATAAAAAGATTTGTTCAGTTGTTTTCAATTTGGGAGAATCGATGTTTTTTAAAGATTTGTTCAGATGTTTTCAATTTGGGAGAATGTTTTAAAAGTGTAACGAGAAGATGGTATAGGTTTAAATATTACTTCTACGGCTTTCTGACGCCTCTGCAGCTGCGGCTGTTTGAAAACAGATAGTGACAAAAGAAGAAATTGCACAAAACGTGCAATTTCTCCTTTTGCCACAATGTTTTCCACTTTTTGTCATAGGTTATCCATTCAATTATGGAGATTTTCTATGTTTTGACAAAATACGTTCAAAGGGTTAAGCCTTTCTCTGATATCGATGACTGACGATTCTGTAGAAGATGGACTATTGAAAATATTGTAGGGGGTGTTCTACAAATGAGCAGTTTTCCAATATTTCTTTCTTTCGACTTAAGTTATAATATTTCAGATGTTACATACTTTTCCATACATAGTGTCGAATCAGAAAACTTTGAAAGTGCAAATGAAAGAGCTTAGAGTCTGAGGTATTGAGATATCCGAACTCAGAGCAAGTCCGGATACTATACTTTTGGTCAATCATAGCAATTATTATGACTGGAAAAAAACAATAATTAAACAACCTATGAATATATCTATTTAAACATGTTTTTAAACTGTGAGGCTATTAATTGCTTACCTGGAAACGCATCTTTAAACACGGCAGTTAAAACATTCTCATCTTCCACGTCAAAACCCTCCATTTTAAACAGTTATCTCCCTTTAAAGAACTTGGACCCCCCCCCCCCCCCCCCCCCCCCAACTCACAAATCCTGGATTGACACCCAGCTTAAACTTTTCATGGTCCAAGGGAGACAATTCCAATATATTTAATATACTTTTTAATTTGAATTGCCTCCCTTTGATAACATATATTTTGATGTGAAATTGGTAAATTTTCTATTTTATGTAAAACATATATCTAACGACTGTGTACATGAACAAATCTTTCTTCTGCAGTAAGTGAATAGTTTAAGGATACTTCCATAGTTTCAATTGAAGCCAGTAGCAAGACACCAAGCACATACAAGAACCAATAAGTCTTCTCATAAAGAGCTAGGGCATCAAAATAAGACAATCAAACTCCTTGGTATTTACGTTGTTCTATTTAGCTTTTGAAATAGTTTCCATAGCATTTGGTTCACCTGGTATCGACATTGATTGATTGATTGGGATTTAAAGACGTTTTCAATAATGTTCAGTCATATCAGAGAGGCCAGTTCACCTACTCATATGTTTCCTAGTTTTCCATCACCAGCACTCCACACAACCTACTTTCCAACCAACTGACTGCTTTTCCACATAGACTGTGTATGAAGTAAGGTAAAAGTTTTGGGATGACACAGACAATGCCAAGAGTTTTACGATAATGTGAATTTGTACATACATGTGTATTGTCTCGAGTATCATGTGTACCAAGTTTCATTTGAAAATGTTGAGTGGGTTTCTGATATATGGTCAATATTCTTGCATGAACTTCTATGTCCAATGGGGGGCATAACTGAGTTATGTGACTTCATATATACATGAATATGTGGAATGGTTAAAGTTTTGTGACGACGCAGACGCCCAGGGTATCAGGATAACTTGACCTTTCTTCTTTGAAAAACAGAACAAGAGGCCCATGAGGGCCTATGCTCTACTGGTATGGTTCTTTGGTCATTTTCAATCCTCCAGAGCATGTATGTATGGTGAAGATCAGATAGTAAATGGAGGCTCTTTTGTGATCACAAGCTGTATGATAGCAATTTTGACAATTTCAAGGGCCATAATCCAGTCTTGCATTGGCAGATCTGGCTGGTTTGCGAAAGGAACCGAGCTCTCATCAATATTTAACTACTATCTGAGTTTGGTGAAGATTAGTTAGTAAATGGATCCTCTATTGTGTTCACAAGCTCAATTATAGTAATTTTGACAATTTCAAGGGCCATAATCAAGTCTTGCATGGGCGGATCTGGCTGGTTTGTGAAAGGAACCAAGCTCTCATGGATATCTAACAACTGTATAAGTTTGATTGAGATACAATCAAAACTGAAGACTTTATCGCGTTCACAAGCGCTATTATAGCAATTCTGACAATTTCAAGGGCCATAATCCAGTCTTGCATGACCGGATCTGGCTAGTTTGCAAAAGGAACCAAGCTCTCATGGATACCTAACTACTGTGTAAGTTTGGTGAAGATCAGATAGTAAATGGAGCCTCTATTGTGTTCACAAGCTCTATTATAGCAGTTTTGACAATTCCAAGGGCCATAATCCAGTCTTGCATGGGCGGAACTGGCTGGTTTGCGAAAGGAACCGAGCTCTCATAGATATATAACTACTGTATAAGTTTGATTGAGATACAATCAAAACTGAAGACTGTATCGCGTTCACAAGCAATTGTTTACGGACGGACAGACGACGGACACCACACCACGGCATAAGCTCTTCTGGCCAAAGGCCAGAAGAGCTAAAACTCAGACAGACGCACAGACATTGTGGCAAGTATAGCTTCCCCAAAAAATAAGTGGGCATAATAAGAACCACTCAAACAATCAATAGAATACGAGACATTTTAATTATTTCACGAGGTATCTATTTTTCAGGCAAGCAAATTATGAGATCTAACAAAGGCAATACTAACACAAAGTATTTAACATGACAACAAAAATATATGACAAAAATATATGATAATGAAACTTATTGGAGACAAGTTGAAACTAAGTAATTTAACTTTTACACATTATTACACATACTGGTGTTACTCAATGTACACTGATCATCTTAATGACATGAACTCCTCCTGAATCATTTCCGTACGTTATATACTTCATATCTTTAGATAAAAATATCGATTTTTCATCATACAGAAATTGGACAATCTTTTCAACAGTTCTTCATATATTTTATTTTCCAACCATTGACAAGATAGTTGAATATGCACTCCAATTTTTCATGAGACATTTGAGGGGGATTGCCATCTTTAGTCATTAACAGACATGGCATTTTTACATTTAGAATAATATGAAAAAGTATTTTAACTTCTAGAAAATTGGAAATGAAAAGTTGTAAACATTGTGAGAAAATGACAAATTGCTCATTCATATTATTTGAAGAGACAGATTGTTTCTCTTAAAGAGTTTTCATCTGTTTCCTTGAAAGATACTAATATTTGAGCAGCACACTGCCAAAACAAATTGTAAGGCATGTGTGATAAGTGTAGATCCAGATCAGCCAATACATCTGCACAGTCTGATATGGCTCTGCAATGTTTGTCATTTAGTCACAGAAGGTTTCACAAAGTTTCCATTTGTATCCTTATCATTTATGTGTAGGAAGGTCTATTCCAAATGTGTAATTATTACTTTAAGGTTGATTTTCCTGGAGAGTCTATGATAGAACATTATATAAATATTGCTTGGCTTCCAGTGTGACAGTACATAGTCAACATAAGGAAAATACTGTTCCCCGAGACGAAGCCGAGGTTAACAGTATTTACCCAAATGTTGACATTATGTACTGTCACATTGCAAGCCATGCAATATTTATTTTATTATACCGAACAAAATTACAAGCTTATTCAATTTATTCTGTACCTTTATATATGAAGTGAACATGGGTAGTTCTACTACAATATAACACCACATATGAATATACCGTTTAACAGTAAACTGTTATATGGCACATGCGTCTTAACGGTGACGTTTTTGTTTTAAATGATGTCATGCATGTGCATGACCAACATTTTAGACGTGCGTGCCATATAACAGTTAACTGTTAACCGGTCAAAAACGTACTGTTAGTATGAGACAGTAAGGAATTGCCAATGATGAGTATACGAGAATTTAACATTACAAAGTCATGTGAGGTATAATAATTGCTAATAGGCAAGAACTTTGATGGATGAACACACTTAAGGATTTCATAGAGAATACATCACATTGAATATATGGTACACATGTATGAATCACCTCATCTTCACTTATTAGCCTTTGTTAACCTTTTCCCATAGGCAGATACATATGCAGCAGAAAAGTTTTGTAAGCATCGAGACAAAAGAAGAAAATGCTCATTATGAACAAATGTCTCCATTTGTCACAATATTTTTAACTCTACTTGCTGATTACATTATCATTTAGAGATTTTCCATGTTTTTGCATAGATGAATTCCGATAGGTCTACTGCAGATATTTTCCATGTGGATTATAATATTATAATACGGTATACATGTATGAATAACGTAATCCTCACCACTAACTAGCCCTTTGCCTGGCGGATACAACTTTGTAATGCTATTCCAACAAGTGACTCTTGATAATATTGTGTGCAAAAAGATGAAAGTCAATGCAATTGCCCAATGAATATTTAACTATTTTTACAAAATATGTGAAATGATTAAAAAGTACTTAAACCCGTTTTCCCTCATACAAATGACATTTGACACCTTGAAGTAGCAGACAACTTCTGAAAACATTTTGAGAAAAGGAGAAATTGCTCATTAATTTCTACTTTTTTCACAATGTTTATAGCTCTTTATCAAAATCATAACCATGATTTACCAGTTATTGCTTGAAATCTATTAATATTTTAAAATGTCTTATCAGGTAAATGGTTCAGGTACACTCAATCTCATTAAAATCATCTCCTATTATTGCTACGCATAGGATCTGAGGACAACCGATAGAGGGTCACGTTCAGACGACCTTTCTGCCAGCCAATCAGAACCCTGCTTTCATGTTTTTGAAAGTGAAAGTAAAAGTCTATATTTACCAAAAAATTCTATATTTAGCATGAAATCCCAATTTTCGCATAGTGATTTACATGCATGTATAGTTCTTATGACGACCGCATCATGGCTACAAATGCGGAAATGAGGCAAAACACTGATAGTCTTTCCCTGACCATACAGCATCGAAAAGTGTTCTTTGCTTTGGTTTTAAATGGTCTATTTTAAATTTGCTTAACTTCGTCAATTGACGCCATTTTGAAGGTTAAGCCAAACGTTTGTTGAAACGAGTCCTCTGATTGGTTCAAATAAAAATAGCTTGGTGGATCTAAAAATAGCAATATTGGAAATCCGATAAAACAAGAAGATGAATTTGAATGGATCGCCATCAGATCTTACATTTAGTCAGATCGTGTACTTTAGTCAGATTGAGGTACACTTAGTTGCACTGTACATAGTATGATGCCATAGGTCAAAAATATTATCCATTCACAATATAAAGACTATAACAATCCTCAAAATAAGACTTGCACATATTTTTCCAACTTACAACAAATCTGCAGCAGTTGACTTATCCCTTGATCACAATGTTTTTAAAGTTTGTCCACTGCAGATGTGATAAAAGGTGTCTACATGTTGGAAAGGGTTAAAAGAAAACCTCAATGTGCAATACAAGAAGCATAAATACAGGAGACAACAATCTGATCTCTTGGAAAAATATTTACCATTACCAAAAAACATTAAAAACATTTCCCTTGCTCTGTTAAAGACCTCATGGAAAACATGGTACTGGTATTTCCAATTGGATTTTTCTCAGTTGTTTTCAAAGCAGCTGAAACTAGAAATATTGTATACAGCAGGTAAAGGGTTAAAGCAGATCTCAATCTCTATGTTAAACACCGGGATTAAACACATTTTACTATTTCACTTCTCTTATTACTCAAGATAAAATGGTGTATAATAGAAATGAACAAGAGGGCCATGATGGCCCTGGAATCGCTCACCTGATTTTTTTTTTTCACTTTAGCTATATAAGCCCCGCCATCTGGCGGACAGTTTCCAACCAATCGACTTGGTTTGAAGGAATCTGATAGAGGGTCACCCTAGGAACATTTCTACAAAATTATTTGAAAATCGGCCTGACACTTTTGGAGGAGAAGATTTTTAAAGTTTTCACTATAGCCATAAAAGGCAAAATAGCCCCGACCCCTTGTGGCCATGTTTTTTGACCAATCAACATGGCTTGAAGGAATCTGATAGAGGGTCATCCAAGGAACATTTCTACAAAATTATTTGAAAATCGGCCTGACACTTTTGGAGAAGAAGATTTTTTAAGTTTGCACTATAGCTATATAAGGCAAAATAGCCCCCCCCCCCCGCCCTTGGCGGCCATAATTTTTGACCAATCAACATGGCTTAAAGGAATCTGATAGAGGGTCATCCAAGGAACATTTCTACAAAATTATTTGAAAATCAGCCTGACACTTTTGGAGGAGAAGATTTTTTAAGTTTTCACTATAGCCGTATAAGGCAAAAAAGCCCCGCCCCCCCTGGCGGCCATGTTTTTCAACCAATCAACATGGCTTCAAGGAATCTGATAGAGAGTCACCCAAGGAACATTTCTACAAAATAACTTCAAAATCTGCCAACCAATTTGGGAGGAGAAGAATTTTGAAGTTTTTTTCGTTTCGTTGCCATGGAAACCAGAATTCTGCATGGATCCCAATAATTTGAAGGAATTCTGGTGAGGTCATTGAGAGGATGCTTTCTGTGAAGTTTCATCCCAATTGACCCACTGGTTACTGAGGAGAAGATGTTGAAGATTTTTTAAGTTTTCACTATAACCATAAAAGGCAAAATAGCCCCGCCCCCTGGCGGCCATGTTTTTCAACCAATCAACATGGCTTGAAGGAATCTGATAGAGGGTCACCCAAGGAACATTTCTACAAAATTATTTGAAAATTAGCCTGACACTTTTGGAGGAGAAGATTTTTTAAGTTTGCACTATAGCCATATAAGGCAAATAGCCCCCCCCCCCCCCCTGGCGGCCATGTTTTTCGACCAATCAACATGGCTTGAAGGAATCTGATAGAGGGTCACCCAAGGATCATTTCTACAAAATAATTTGAAAATCGGCCTGACACTTTCGGAGGAGAAGATTTTTTAAGAATTTTGAAGTTTTTTTCATTTCGTTGCCATGGAAACCAGAATTCTGCATGGATCCCAAAATTTTTAAGGAATTCTGGTGAGGACATTGAGAGGATGCTTTCTGTGAAGTTTCATCCCAGTTGACCCACCGGTTACAGAGGAGAAAATGTTGACGGACGCCGGACGCCGGACATAGGGCGATCACAATAACTCACCCTGAGCACTTCGTGCACAGGTGAGCTAAAAATAGAATGTAAAGAAACCTAAACAAATCTTTTAATATAATATTGATATAATAATAAACCTAGACTAGCTATCTACAAATAAAGTTATATTTTAATATATATATCATTCCTTTGATACTTTAAGTGAAAACCATTGTGTTTTCTTTGTTTATTTGTGGAAAGTTGAAGCTCATATTAGCCTTGGTAATCAATGGATCCCATCAGTTTCCTTGATACAGATGTCTCTTGACAACTCTAAAATTATTGAATAAGGCAGATGTAAATAACCGACCTTTGTATAGCAAAGGACAGATTTATTTTTCCCTTTCCCACCCTTTTTTATGCGTTTGCAGTAATCAACATTTGAAAAAATTGTGGGAGAAGGAAAAATTGATTGTAATGAGCAATTTCTCTTTTTGCAACAATGTTTTCAACTCTATTAAATAATCATACTTTCATTTACAGTGATTTTAAATCCATCAACTATTTCAATAAGATTAAAAAATTACGAGAAAGATGCAGTATATAACAATTTTAGAGGGAACATTAGTGAAGGCTAATCACAGGTCTACATTGTTCCCAACTATTACTGAACCCTTTCAATGCTGAATTCCCTCATGATGTATAAGCACACATGAAGATTCATTACATGTAGTCAAGTCTTGAAACCTTATCCCTGATACAGACCCCCACCCTTGAAATCAAAATCGAAATTGCTGTAATTTCTCATTTCTTTCTTTAACCTTTTCCCTCATACAACAATTATGCAGCAGACAACTTTAAACATATTTTGTCAACAAATAGAAAATCTCTATAATTGCATGGATAACCTATAACTTAAAGTGGAAAACATTGTGGCAAAAGGAGAAATTGCTCGTTTTGAGCAATTTCTTCTTTTGTCACTATGTTTTCAAAAAGCCGTCTATTGTAGAGGCATCAGAAACCGTCTATATGAGGGGAAGGGTTAATACAATAATCATGTTAAATGTCTAGATTTGCATGCTATAACAATTATATTATGTAAGCGGTTAAGGCTCAAACGAGTTGTCTACTGCTGATTTGTTGTATATTGGAAAAGGATTTCAGGTTGATACTTTCCAATCACAGGAAAAAAAAGCTCTTGAGTTCTGCTGTCTCAGTTACTCTATGTCAAAATTCTTGATTGGTTTAAAACACATCAAAACAAATCTGATCATCCACTAATGATTTGAAGTCCGCGTACTATAGTTTCGTGTGTTGTTAGAAGAAGTCCGTGTACTATAGTGTCGCGTGTTGTTAGGAGAAGTCCGTGATATTTGGTTACTCCAATCTGAGACCTGTATGTCTGACTCGTACACTTTAGAGGCTGTGATATTATAAACTGGTATTCTCTCATTAGCTTCATCAGAGGGCACCTATTTATATAAAGCATATATAACTGTAACATATCATGCAAATTATAGACTTTGAACAATTTGCAAAAAAAATCTGTTTTGAAGGTAATTAAATAAGACTTTTGACAAATAATTACAATAAGGGGTTTCGTTTTCTCATGGCAGATATATAGGCGATGCTTTGGAGAGGCAGCTTGCTGTGTTGAATGAGCTCATCAATTTTTTTATGAAATAGTTTAGGCATACCATTGACTTTAAAATAAAATAAGCCAAAACTTGCCGTGCCAATGCCCGAAATCCCCATGTCTTGCCAATAGCTCATCAATTATAAGGTTTATAAAACTTTAAAGGGATATTTCTTCTCCCTTTAAACAAAGGGTAACATTTCCATAATATGAAGTGCCAAACACCAAATTGTTTATCATATTTCAAAAAGTCTAAACCCTTTCCCATATATACAATAATTCTGCAGCAGACGACTTAGAAATAAGTAGGCAAAATCATACTAAATATCTATTAATGAAGGTGTAATTATTGAAAATATTGTTACAAAAGGAAAAATGTTTTATTATGAGCAATTACTCCTTTTGCCACAATGTTTCCAGAAGTTGTCTGCTGCAAAGGCATCAAAATTTGTCTGCAAGTGGAAAATTTTAAACTCACCTTAAGGTAGATGATAGCATCCATACCAAATCCTTCTTGTGGTATCAGGCTTAGATCTCCTTGGAAGTATCGCGCATACAACCTTGAAAGAGGTAGTCCATACCCATAGCCAGCTAGAGGTGCAGACCCTTCCAGGTTGTGTGAGGGCTGAGGTTGTGGTGCTGTGGTATACAGGTACTGAAACAGCTCCTCCACTTTACATAGTGTGGTGCCACCTCCTTCGTCGCTCAACTTAAAATTGAGAAAAACTTTTGTTTAACCCTTTTCCGGATACAAAATATCTGAAGACACCATGAAGTACATCAAGGCAAAAATATGGAAAACCTCTTTATATGAAAATAATATTATTGAATAGAAATTAATTTAAAAAGGCAAAATGACAAATGCCCATCATAAGTAATATCTCTTTTGATCTAAATGATTTCAAACGTATTTGGCATGTATTCGTTCATACAGAAGATTTTAAACACACAATGAAAATTGCTCAAAATGAAACTAGTGAAAAAAAATGCAATGGATTTATGATTATTTTTTTTCATTCAGAGTGCAAAATGTTTTTGGGAAAAAATAATTTTTTAGCATTTTATGCTTTTCCCATAATGTATTCAAATGTTATTAACCCTTTCCCTCATACAGACTCCTCTGAAGCAGGAGGCTTTTTGAAAATGTAGTGACAAAAGAAGGAATTGCTCAAAACAAGCAATTTCTCCTTTTGCCACAATGTTTTCTACTTTTAGTCTTAAGTTATTCATTCAATTATAGACATTTTTTATTTTTTAACAAAACATGTTCAAAGTCGTCTGCTGCAGAATTGTTGTATGAGGGAAAGGGTTAAAAGGCATGAAGGAAGAATTACCTTGATTGTTAAATCA
This sequence comes from Serripes groenlandicus, assembly GCA_031761405.1. NCBI lineage: Eukaryota > Metazoa > Mollusca > Bivalvia > Cardiida > Cardiidae > Serripes > Serripes groenlandicus. The sequence goes on along the minus strand of JASEVX010000003.1, from coordinate 126,666,005 downwards.
TGTTCTCCTTTACAAACTCGTACTCGGATTGGAGGAACCTCTAAGGAACTACTGTGTCGCTCAACAACCGCTCGCATGGCATTCTAAAATAGTTGAGACAAATTAACTTAACCCTTTCCCTCATATAGACGCTTTCTGACGCCTCTGCAGCAGACGGCTTTTTGAAAACATAGTGACAAAAGAAGAAATTGCACAAAACGTGCAATTTCTCCTTTTGCCACAATGTTTTCCACTTTTTGTCATAGGTTATCCATTCAATTGTGGAGATTTTCTATGTTTTGACAAAAGACGTTCAAAGTCGTCTGCTGCAGAATTGTCGTATGAGGGAAAGGGTTAAAACATTCGAAAAACAGACTTTCATATCATAAAAAAATTAGTTGAAAATCAGTTGAAATACAATTTTTATAGATTTGAAAAATAGATTGTCAGAAAAAGAGAAATTACACATTCCATCCATTTAACTGAGTTTTATGAGAGAAATTGAAGGGTAGACCCTATTAAATCATACGTATGTATGCCTCTATTAAACCAAAGTTATAAATACTTTAAAGGTGCTGATGGAGATAACAAAAAATGAAATGTTGAAACTGAGTAAATATTGCTAAAAAATAAGTAATAAATAGCTCAAAACTATTTTAGCCTTAAATGTTGAAAAACAGTTAATTGAAAGTCATGAAAAGGTACACAAAATGTTTACCACAAACAGATGCTTTCTGATGCTTCTGCATCAGATGATTTTTTTATAAAAATCTGACCAAAACTGAATTTTGACCATGTTTTCAACTCTTCAATAATTCTACTTCCATTTATAGAGATTTTCCATATTTAAGCCAAGATTTATTCAGTCATCTCTTGCAGATTTGTTGTTTGTGGTCTTTACCAGACAGTGAAAATCATTAGGACAAATATATCTTTATCCCTTTGAAACATACAACAAGTCTGCAGCAGTTGACTTTGAAATAATGTAGACAAAAACAGGGAACATTTCTATAACTGATAGTTTAATGGAGTTGAAAACATTGTGGTAATAAGGAGCCATTGCTCATTATGAGTATTTCTACTTTTTCCAAAACGTTTTCAAAAGTCTTGTGCTGCAATGGGCGTCAGAAAACGTCTATATGTGGGAAAGGGTTAAAGAGCTTATTCCCCATTGAACTATTTATGTACGGCTTCAGAGTTCTGAAACTATTACCACACTATCACAATATACACCCACCAAGGGGCCGTTACTCCTCCAGAGTGCAATGGTGGATAAGGATTGCTTAATGTAAAGAACAGACATGGTTAATTTGGTTTAACCCTATCTCACATACAGCAAATTGTCAGCAGACGACTGAACATATTTTGTCAAAAAATAGAAAATCTCTATCATTGAATGGTTAACCAATGACTAAAAGTGGAAAACATTGTGGCGAAAGGAAACATTGCTTGTTTTGAGCAATTTTTTCTTTTGTCACTATGTTTTCAAAAAGCCTTCTGCTGCAGAGGCGTCAGAAAGTGTCTATATGGGGGAAAGGGTTAACTAATCACATGGCTTTTGGTCCAGAGTATCTCAGGCAATATGATTGGATATCAGGTTTGGCCAAGATCTTATGACCATTAACAGTCAGACCAAATGGTGAAGATTGGATAATAAGGATTGTTTGAGCGTCAAGGCTGACACTTTTCTGAGGATGTTGCCAACTCAAACCCTGGTCTGAAGACAGACATATATATAATAGTTAGTACATATTAATCAAGATATTAGCTTCTAGAATAAGGAAACATTATTACCTTAAACAGCTCAAAAAGCATGTGGTACAGATGGGATGGAATGTAAACCATCTCTATAGGATCTTCAGGGGTCTTACCTGCAAAAACAAATTTATAGAATGTCAAATATATGATATGAATTATCTATTTACCTAGGCTAAGGTCAATAGACAACATAACAAAGACATGACTTAAGATAACCCAGTATGTTTTCTGTGAAAACAGAAAGGGGTATTCACGTTAAGAGCTAAAGCGTAATGTCTATTGAATGCAAGGCTTTTATATTGAAAGTCTGCCTTGAAAACATAAAATAAATTAAACATCTTTGATGTTGGAATATATATTTTTACTTAGTCTCCTTTGTCCACACTGTTTCCAGAAGTCTTGTATTTTACTGGTCTACAAATCTGCAGCAGACGACCTGACTGGGGTTCAAACCTAAACATCCAGCTCTTAGAGTGGACATAACCAAGACGATAAAGAATCTGTTAATTTTATATTTTCTTACCAGTGTTGTTATGGCTTTCTTGGATCAAATCAGGGGCCTGCATGTAGTACTGTTCACATAAAAATCTTGCACTGGAAAATGCATCTGAAAAGTCACAAAATGATGTGAAAATACAAATGTATAAAATGTTCAATGTTGCTGAAAATAAGAGACCAAACAATTGAGATCAAAGGTAATGATGACCCAACATACGTGAATGAATATCTATTCTCAGTCAGGAAAAATATGTAACTGCCGATGGATAAATTGATTGACTGGAGATAAATGTCGTTTTCCACAGTATTTCATGTGGCCAGTTCAATTTCCCATGAATGGCTAGTGGAGATTTATATACAGAATTGCAGCATTATAGTAAAAAGTATCATTTCAACTATTACAAGTTCATAGAATGGTCTCTGACTTACCATTAACGACATCCATGACATTACAGTTTGTATCAATGCTACCAATGATGCCGGTCTTTGGTACATCCTTACCATACAACAGCACTGAAATCAGAAAGTGTTATCAAAATACAGACTTTTATTCCTTTCCCACATACAACAAATCTGCAGCAGAAGAAAAAAGTTGAAAACATTTTGGCAAAAGGACCATTTGCTCATTGTGAGCAATCTCTCCTTTTGTCACAATCTATTCAAAAGCTGTCTATTGCAAATGCATTTGTAGGTGGGAAAGGTTTAAGAACCTATCATAGCCTACATAGCATTGTCTGTGACAGCAACCAGTTGTAGAAAGCTTGTAGTTGCATTGAAAGACTAATCTCTATCATACAAGACTTTAGGAACACATGTGAAAATAGGCGGCACATTATGATCCCATTGGTTTTGAGAATGATTCGAAAAAAATATCTACTAACAATTTGGACCAACAACCCATGACCACCTTTAACCCTTTCCCTGATATGACAATTCTGCAGCAGACGACTTTGAACATATTTTGTCAAAAAATAAAAAATCTCTATAATTAAATGGATGACCATGACTAAAAGTTGAAAACATTGTGTCAAAAGGAGAAATTGCACGTTTTGTGCAATTTCTTCTTTTGTCACTATGTTTTCAAAAAGCCGTCAGAAAGCGTCTAAATGAGGGAAAGGGTTAATAACCTCGCATCTGTCAAACAACTTGTTTATCTTTAAGACTTACAGAAATTCATTCAAAGTATATTTTAAAAGTTCAGTATTGAATTTCTTAAAATTATGTGCAGCAATAACCCCTCCCCATGTATACACAACTTCTTTGTGGAGGAGGATATTAACCCTTTTCCACATACCACAAATCTGCAGCAGACGACTTTGAAAATATCTAGACAAAAATTGCTAAGATCTGTTTAACCCTTTCCCTAATACGAAAATTCTGCAGCAGACGACTTTGAACGTATTTTGTCAAAAACATAGAAAATCTCCATAATTGAACGGATAACCTATGACAAAAAGTGGAAAACATTGTGGCAAAAGGAGAAATTGCACGTTTTGTGCAATTTCTTCTTTTGTCACAATGTTTTCAAAACACCGTCTGCCGCAGACTTTCCCCTTTTATCACACTGTTTTCAAAAGTCGTCTGTTGCAGAGGCATCAGAAAGCATCTATATGTGGGAAAGGGTTTTAAACTGTAGGGGTACTTTGATGGTAATTATTTCTTGGGTAACAGACAATGATTAACCCTTTTCCAAATACAACAAATCTGTAGCAGACGACTCTGAAAACATCTTTATCAAAATGTGAAAATTCTCCATTAATGACAGTTTAATTATTAAATAGAGTTGAAAACATTGTGGCAAACAGTGAAATTGTTCATCATGAACAATTTCACCTTTGCCACAATGTTTTCAAAAGTCGTCTGCTGCAGAGGCATCAGAAAGAGTCTATATGAGGGAAAGGGTTAAATGATTATAAGTCTTATAACTTGCTGATTATACAAAATGATTAACATTTTACTAGTTTTAACGTGTACATGATTTAAAAGCCAATGAAATTATCTACTAGATAAAGGGCTTAATAACCCTTTCCCTCATATAGACGCTTTCTGACGCCTCTGCAGCAGACGGCTTTTTTGAAAACATAGTGACAAAAGAAGAAATTTTTGCCACAATGTTTTCCACTTTTAGTCATAGGTTATCCACGAAAAAAGAGATGTGGGAAAGGATTAAAGACATTTTAAAGAGAGTGGTTATAAACTCACCATGTTGATTGATCAGCATTCTGATACTAATTCTGTTTGTATAAAATCTGTCCAAAAAGTATGGGACATTCTGCATCTGTTTATCTGATAATTGTAATCCATTGGCATCTTGATATTCCATCACACCCTGTTTGAATATTATACATATTAACTCTTTCCCTGATACAGACAACTATTAATTATTGATGACTTTGTAGAAGGAAAACAATGTGACAAAAGGTGAAATTACTCAAAACAAGCACTTTCAATGATGCCTTCAACTGTATCAAAATGGTATTTCAAATATTCCAAATATAACATCTTTGTCCTAACATGTTTTCAAAGCAGACAACTTTAAAACAGCAAATTAAGTAAGTTTTCCCTTATTTCATAGAAAGTTCAGAAAAAGGTTCATAGGTTATCCATTCAATTATAGGGATTTTCTATGTTTTGACAAAATATGTTCAAAGTCGTCTGCTGCATAATTGTCATATGAAGGAAAGGGTTGACACTTTTTAAAGCGGCATAAAATTTCACTAAACAAGAGGCCCATGAGGGCCTATGCTCTACTGGTATGGTTCTTTGGTCATTTTCAATCCAGAGCATGTATGTATGGTGAAGATCGGATAGTAAATGAAGGCTCTTTTGTGTTCACAAGCTGTATTATAGCAATTTTTACAATTTCATGGACCATAATCCAGTCTTGCATGGGCGGATCTGGCTGATTTTCAAAAGGAACCAAGCTCTCATCAATATTTAACTACTATCTAAGTTTGGTGAAGATCAGATAGTAAATGGAGCCTCTATTGTGTTCACATGCTCAATTATAGCAATTTAGACAATTTCAAGGGCCATAATCCAGTCTTGCATGGGCGGATCTGGCTGGTTTACGAAAGGAACTGAGCTCTCATGGATATCTAAATACTGTATCAGTTTGGTTGAGATACAATCAAAAGTGAAGACTGTATCGTGTAAACAAGCTCTTTTATAGCAATTTTGACCATTTCAAGGGCCATAATCCAGTCATGCATGGGCAGATCTGGCTGGTTTTCGAAAGGAACCGAGCTCTCATGGATATCTAACTACTGTATCAGTTTGGTTGAGATACAATCAAAAGTGAAGACTGTATCGTGTTAACAAGCTCTATTATAGCAATTTTGACCATTTCAAGGGCCATAATCCAGTCATGCATGGGCGGATCTGGCTGGTTTTCAAAAGGAACCGAGCTCTCATAGATATCTAACTACTGTATAAGTTTGGTTGAGATACAATCAAAAGTGAAGACTGTATCGTGTTAACAAGCTCTTTTATAGCAATTTTGACAATTTCAAGGGCCATAATCCAGTCATGCATGGGCGGATGTGGCTGGTTTTCGAAAGGAACCGAGCTCTCATGGATATCTAACTACTGTATAAGTTTGGTTGAGATACAATCAAAAAAGAAGACTGTATCGTGTTAACAAGCTCTTTTATAGCAATTTTGACCATTTCAAGGGCCATAATCCAGTCATGCATGGGCGGATCTGGCTGGTTTTCGAAAGGAACCGAGCTCTCATGGATATCTAACTACTGTATAAGTTTAGTTGAGATACAATCAAAAGTGAAGACTGTATCGTGTTAACAAGAAATTGTTTACGGACGCACGCACGCACGGACGACGGACAAATCGCCACGACATAAGCCCTTCTGGCCTTTGGCCAGTAGAGCTAAAAATGAGATGCTTTCTATAAACAATCAACAAACCTGTGCCATTGTTTGAACAACATTACTGTGCCTTTTCCTAATTTCATCAAGGGCATTTGTAAAACTGAAAAGAAAAACATTACATACAGTTAGTAAATGAGTCAGGTTCTGGCAATATCAACCTTGATGCATTTGCAACCGATGTATAACCAGATCAGGTTGATCTTGTTTCCAATTGTTCAAATGGCGGACATTATCCCCTTTGTGAAAAAATGCATAGGCAGACATTAGCCCCTTCACATACGGAGATTTTCCCCTTCTTAGGCGGACATTATGCCCTTCACCGGATTGCTGAAAGTGGACATTATCCCATTCGTAGATGGACATTATTCCCTTCAATATTCATAACGAACATCTATTTAATCTGTCATTATCTGCATCTGATTAACCTTTTTCACATACAACAAATCTGCAGTAGACAATTTGAAATTATACCAAACAAAATTGGAAACCCTTTAAATGAAAGTACAATAATTGAAAAGAGTTAAAAGCATGGTGACAAAAAGAGAAATTGCTCGATTTGAGCAATTTCTTCTTTTGTCGCCATGTTTTCAAAAAGCTGTCTGCTGCAGAGGCGTCAGAAGGAAGGAGTTAACCTTTTCCACATACAACATAACAATATTGACTACATCAAGGCATTACATGTAGTATGAAAAGCTAATGTCTGCATAAAAAAGTTATGCCGTTTTTGACGAAGGGGATAATGTCCGTCTAACCAATTGTTCATCAATTACTGGTAGGCAGACAGGGTTTTAGGAAACTTAGCAAGGCTTTCATTTAAAGAGATTTCCTATGTTTTGCCTAGATGTTTTCAAAGTTGATTGCTGCAGATTTATTGCATGCATTGAAGGGTTAACCCTTTCCCTCATATAGACGCTTTCTGAAGACTCTGCAGCAGACGGCTTTTTGAAAACAGTGACAAAAGAAGAAATTGCACAAAACATGCAATTTCTCCTTTTGCTACAATGTTTTCCACTTTTTGTAATAAGTTATCCATTCAATTATGGAGATTTTCTATTTTTTTACAAAATATGTTCAAAGTCGTCTGCTGCAGATTGCCTATGAGGGAAAGGGTTAAAAACCCAATATTATAAGTTGAGATATCTAACTACAGTACATGTATTTCATCAGATGTATATTTGGAAGATATTAAAAACATAATTTTAGGTAAAAACCTCAACATTAACCCTTTCCCTCATATGACAATTCTGCAACAGACGACTTTGAACGTATTTTGTCAAAACATAGAAAATCTCCATAATTGAATGGATATTCTATGACTAAAAGTGGAAAACATTGTGTCAAAAGGAGAAATTGCACGTTTTGTCACTATGTTTTTAAAAAGCCGTCTGCTGCAGTCGTCAGAAAGCGTCTATATGAGGGAAAGGGTTAAAAGGCTGCTAAGGAGCTGATGAAAGTGTCGATCATTCATTAACCATTTAGCACCTGCAAGCGTATTTTGACGCAAATTATTTTTAAAAACATTGTGGAAAATGAAGAAATTATTCATAATGAGCAATTTCTCTTTTTTCGAAATGTTTTCAACTTTATTTAGATATTACACTTTCATATATTTTGATTTATTTAAATGCTGTCTGCTGCAGATTTGATGCATGTGGGAAAGGGTTGACACTTTGTAGAGAGTAAGTGTAGGAAACACTACCTGTATAGGGAATCTTTATTATTCTCCTTCTCTTTTTCAAACTGTAACAACTGTGTAAAACTCTGTCTGTACCTACAAAACAGGGATAACCTAAATCAGTAAACAGGAAAAATTCAATTTTTAGATTTGATAAGATGACAAGTGACAGTTGAATGTTAGATCTTTTGAGAAATGACAACCTTGTTCTGATGTGCTGCTAAAAAGAGCATCCACTTTTAAGTGACACATTCTCTCTTAAAAGATACAATGTAGATGGACCCCTCCCCTTTTGTTTAGAAATTGGATTTTCTTAAAGACCATCAGGTCATTATTTTTAGATATATATATGTGCAACCTTGCAAAATGAACTATAGTGTAATTTTCAGGGCTGAAATATCTTGAATTACACTGTCATACAGGAAGCGTTTATTTGGTAGTCTCTGATTTAGAGAGCCACTCTAAACACAGATTTGCATGAATATATTTTGAAATTGGGTCATTGGCTTAGGAGAAGAATGTGTGGATAAGGGTCGTTTTACCAAGTTCCAAAACTCTTACTAAACTTCAAAAGAATTGTCTCACTAAGAATTGATTTGCAAAGAAAGAAAGACCTGCTTACTCCTTCACCTATGTAGACTTACTTACCAACTTCTGACCATGGCTGTAGAAGGCATTTTAAGGAAGTGATCAGGTAGGGAATCAAACTCCTTCATGATATTAGCGAGCCGGACCAGCAGCTCATTTTTAAGATACTCATAGGATTTATTCTCCGAGCCATCTTTACCTGAAAAAGATTCCGTTAAAAATACACTAACAGTATTTAACACTTTCCCCGACAGAGATGACTTTTGCAAAACTTTTGAAAAAAAATTGTGTAAGCAATGCCAAGCTGTCAAGGGGCAAATTGTGACAATATACACATGTCAAGGGGTGATTTCTTAAGAGTATCTAAGACAAGTTGTCACAATATACACATGTCAAGGGGTGATTTCTTAGAATGTCTGAGACAAGTTGTCACAAAATACACATGTAATGGGGTCATGTTGTAGAGTATCTGAGACAAGTTATCACAATATACACATGTCAAGGGGTGATTTCTTAGAATGTCTGAGACAAGTTGTCACAAAATACACATGTAATGGGGTCATGTTGTAGAGTATCTGAGACAAGTTATCACAATATACACATGTCAAGGGGTGATTTATTAGAGTGTCTGAGACAAGTTATCACAATATACACATGTCAAGGGGTGATTTCTTAAGAGTATCCGAGACAAGTTGTCACAATATACACATGTCAAGGGTTGATTTCTTAAGAGTATCTGAGACAAGTTGTCACAAAATACACATGTTATGGGGTCATGTTGTAGAGTGTCTGAGAAAAGTTGTCACAATATACACATCATGTCAAGGGGAGATTGCTTAGAGTGTTTGAGACAAGTTGTCACAATATACACATGTCAAGGGGTGGTTTCTTAGGGTGTCTGTGACAAGTTGTCACAATATACACATGGCAAGAGGTGATTTCTTAAGAGTATCTGAGACAAGTTGTCACAATATACACATGTCAAGGGGTGATTTCTTAAGAGTATCTGAGACAAGTTGTCACAAAATACACATGTTATGGGGTCATGTTGTAGAGTATCTGAGACAAGTTGTCACAATATACACATGTCAAGGGGTGGTTTCTTAGAGTGTCTGTGACAAGTTGCCACAAAATACACATTTCTTGGAGTATCTGAGACAAGTTGTCACAATATACACATGTCAAGGGGAGATTGCTTAGTGTTTGAGACAAGTTGTCACAATATACACATGTCCAGGGGTGGTTTCTTAGAGTGTCTGTGACAAGTTGTCACAAAATACACATTTCTTAAGAGTATCTGAGACAAGTTGTCACAATATACACATGTCAAGGGGTGATTTCTTAGAGTGTCTGTGACAAGTTGTCACAAGATACACATGTCAAGGGGTGATTTCTTAGAGTGTTTGAGACGAGTTGTCACAATATACACATGTCAAGGGGTGATTTCTTCGTGTGTCTGAGACAAGTTGTCACAATATACACATGTCAAGGGGTGATTTCTTAGAGTGTCTGAGACAAGTTGTCACAATATACACATGTCAAAGGGTGATTTCTTAAAGTGTCTGAGACAAGTTGTCACAATATACACATGTCAAGGGGTGATTTCTTAGAGTGTCTGTGACAAGTTGTCACAAGATACACATGTCAAGGGGTGATTTCTTAGAGAGTCTGAGACAAGTTGTCACAATATACCCATGTCAAGGGGTGATTTCTTAGAGTGTTTGAGACAAGTTGTCACAATATACACATGTCAAGGGGTGATTTCTTAGAGTGTCTGAGACAAGTCGTCACAAAATACACATGTCAAGGGGTCATGTTGTAGAGTGTCTTAGACAACTTGTCACAATATACACATGTCAAGGGTTGATTTCTTAGAGGTTACTCTTAAATCCAGATAATACCAAATAATACCAAATACATGTAAAACCAAATAATACCAAATTTCTTAGAGTATCTGAGACAAATTGTTACAATATTCACATGTCAATGTAGATTTTATTCAAAGAACTTGTTAAACCTTTCCCTCATACGAAAACTGCAGCAGACAACTTTGAACATATTTTGTCAAAACATAGAAAATCTCTATACTTGAATGGATAACCTATGACTAAAAGTGGAAAACATTGTGACAAAAGAGGAGATTGCTCGTTTTGAGCAATTTCTTCTTTTGTCACTATGTTTTCAAAAAAGCTAGCTGTCTGCTGCAGACACGTAAGAAAGCGTCTATATGGGGGAAAGGGTTAATAAGCAACGTCCAACAGACATCCAATATAGATTTATGTTCAGCATCTTAAATAAAAAAGAAAAGCATAAAATTTCACCTCAGGTGTTTTTCACTAAAGTAAACATGAACATTATTGATCTTTGTTTTTTTTTAATTTTGATCATAAAGCTTGCTTATAAATAAAGGTCATATTAACAAGGCATTTACTATAAACTTCAATCACCAAAGTAAATACAATCTAAACCATCTGATTAATCAAATCAAATCATGCAGGAACTTAACATAACTGAGTGCTGAATGCTGAACTTAACTTAACTTATATTTTCTTCCCTGAACAGTAAAACTAAAAACTTCCTGATTTTGTTTGTCAACAAAATATTCCATGTTTTCAAAACATTTCCTTTATCAATAATAATTTTTAGAAACCTTTCCTACATACAAGACTAATCCAATAGATGACTTTCAAAACATCTAGGCAAACATAAGGAAAATGTCTTAAAATGAAAGAATATTGTATCATCTAATAATGGATTAGAAAACATTACGGCAACGGAGAAAATGCAGATCTTGAGCAATTTCTCCCTTTTCCACACTGTTTTACAAAGTGTTAAAAGAGGAAATGTGTCTGCATGTGGGAAAGGTTGAAAATATAAATCATAGCTACTGAAGGTTCTTGGCTCAAGTCCTTAAAAGGTCAGGCAGAGGACTTTCAAATAAAGGTTCGATAAGAATAACTGCAAGATTTGTTTCTTATTTTTTAACATTAGCAATTACTTCCAACATATTTTACACTATTCTCCTTTCCCTCATATAGACGCTTTCTGATGCCTTTGCAGCAGACAGCTTTTTGAAAACATAGTGACAAAAGAAGAAATCGCACAAAACGTGTAATTTCTCCTTTTGCCACAATGTTTTCCACTTTTTGTCATAGGTTATCCATTCAATTATGGAGATTTTTTAATTTTTTGCCAAATTACATTCAAAGTCATCTGCTGCAGAATTGTTGTATGAGGGAAAGGGTTTAAGTACAAGGAGCGAAATTAGTACTTTAAAAATTGACCCCCTTAATATAAGCCATTTGTGTTAGTGGTTTAATGAAGCTTGATTATGAAAAAACGTATAAAACTATGACACCTATAACAACAATTTTTTCATCATCTGATTTCCAGAGTTCTTTGAGTAAGTGCTTTATCCATGTAAAGTGATAATGAAGTGCATGCCAGGGTACCAAGTTACCAACAATGCAAGTTTGTGTAACATAAATTTATTATCTTCAAAGAAAAGGTAAATCTCTATACCCAAGTGTGAGTTATAAATGTTATATTTTAATATGACTCTACATGAGGTTCTTGGCCTTCAAACATGTAAGTATGCAAATGTCAACGACATGCCAGGAACCAATTCCAAGTTCATAACCCTTTCCAACATATAATTAATCTGCAGCAGACGACTTTGAAATTATCAAGGCCAATAAAAGAGAAGATATCTATAAATGATAGCAATAGCATGATTATTGAATAGAGTTAAAATCATTGTGGCACATTTGCCACATTTACTTCAAAAGTTGTCGGCTGCTGAGGCGCCAGAAAGCGTCTATATATGGGAAAGGGTTACTAAAAGAAGACTAATCCATTTATTACCCTAGTTTTATTTTCACCCAGGTAACGTACTCATATTTCAACATACACTAAGTCTTGTACAATGTATTTATTGTTATTCGTTAATCTATTGACTTCTGGAACCCTTTTGGTGAAACCTGTGCACAAAGCCAGCCGGCACATTTATCTCAATCATTTTTCTCTTTATACACTTTAGAATGAATTTTAGAACCATCTACTTTCAAAACATCAGAGGAAAATGTTACATTTGAAATATTTGAGATCAATCTTGATACAGAACTGAAAACATTTATGAAGAGGCTGCGAAAGAATTCTTATGAAACCTTGGAAACGTTTACTATCTAATTACTAGTTTTAACTTAATCCTTTCCCTGATAAAGACGCTTTCTGACTCCTCTGCAGCAGACAACTTCTAAAAACCTTGTGAAAAAAGAAGAAATTGCTCATGATGAGCAATTTCTTCTTTGTCACAATGTTTTCAACTTTATTCAATGATCACTTTCACTAAATGACCTACAGATAGTTTTCATATTTTGAACAAGATGTTTTCAAAGTTGTCTGCTGCAGCTTCTTTTGTATGTGGGAAAGGGTTAAGATGTTTCCAATTTGTACGATATATCAGAAATAGCGTATCAGATAATAGGTTATATTTGTTTGTCTGACAGACAGTTGGATGATGTAACCGGTTGTTTCCAGGAAATTACATTGGTAGAAAGCCAGCATGGATTACGTCAGCAAAATCTCTCATTTTACTTTCACTCTTATCAAGGCTTTTTACCCTTTTAAAGTTTACCACAAACAGATGCTTTCTGACTCCTCTGCAGCAGACGACTTTTGAAAACCAATTGACCAAAGAAAAAATTGCTTAAAATAAACATTTTCTCCTTTTACCACAATGTTTTCAACTCTATTCAATAATTAAACTCTCATTTACGGAGGTTATTAAGGATTTTGTGTAGTATACATTATGTTTTTAAAGTCATCTGCAGCAGATTTGTTGTATGTGGTAAAAGGTTAAATGTGATTGTTGGTTAGTTAAACATGTTCTCTGCAGGAAATGATAGCTGACAAGTTCTACATCAAATAAACCCTTTCAAAGTTTCAAACATAAAACAAATCTGCAGCAAAACATCCTTGAAAACATGCAGGCACAAATAAGAAAAATTAAAGTACATGAACGTATAATTATTGCAATTTCTTTATTTGCATAATATTTTCGAAAGTCCAGATGCAACTCTCTTAACTCATAACCCTTTCCCCATTCAACAAATCTGCAGCTTCAAAATATGGCTTCTCTCTTTATGTAGAGCAATTTCTCCTATTGCTTTAACCTTGATCCCTGGGTGTGTATCCAGTTTTAGGCTAGGAAATGCACCTTAATCATGGGCACTGCACCATGACTGCAGCGAGAATCGAATTTAGTTTCAGAGTTGGTAGTATAAACACACAAAACAATCTTTTCATAGGTTCTGCTGCTGGCTACTTAAATCAATCTCAGGTCTCATGCCCCACCTCACACCATCAACACCTTTGTCTGTCACACTTTGTATAACTTGGTTAAAACTGTGTTTCCATTTATCAGATACACTTCAAAGTTGCAACATTTATATACCTTAATTAGGTTAGGAAACAGAATTGTTTTAGTTTTGCCATGAACTCTGTTTCTGTTTGCTGATTCACTACAAAGTGACAACATTTATACCTAGTGATCATTAAAATGGAACAATACAAGAAACATAACACAAGCCTGCATGCTTAATATTTTTTTTTTTTATTCTGCCATTTTTTTCAATTAATTTCCAATGTACCCATTTCAACTTGGTTTGTGAACTTGTAGCAAAAGTTCCCTTCAGATAAAATTATGCAATGCACTAGAACCGTAACTCTAACATTCTTATTTTTTTAGTTATATCTTGACCTACATATTAGCCAATATATCAACTTCAAACTTGTTGGTAAATAGCTTGTGAGCTGCAGATGTCAGTGCACAAATTTTTTATTTCTATCCTTGTGGATTTTTTTGTCCAACCATTTTCTCACTTATTAGCTTACTGTTGCAGGTGACTCATGACTCATATCACATCTACCATTGGTTTAAGATCATAAAAGAAATATAAACAACTCTAAATGGGGGAGGGGGGTTTGATAAGATATGTTGATCTTTCTAATCTATTAGATTCTTTCTCGAATTTCATTTATATAACTGTCAAAATAAAATACAGATAGAACATAAGAAATATAAGACTTTGCAAATGTATTTATTTGTATAAGTCAGCTTTTGATTCGCTTATATTCTAAAAGAAGAGCTGTCCGTGAGACAGTGTGCTTGACTATTCCAACGCTGTTTAGTTACTGAGATATGGACTCTTTTGTAATTGCATGCAAAACATTAGCCCAAATTTCTTTATATGCAGGATAGAATTATGTTACTTGATTGTGTATATTGTGTGTTGGCTTTGTAGTTGCATGCAAAACACATAAACCCATGTCTGTTCAGTTGGGTAATGATACGTTATACGTTAACCCTTTCCCACATACAACAAATCTGCAGCAGACTACTTCAAAAATATTTAACTGTAAATGTTGAAAATCCCACTTAAAGTTAATCCTTAATTATAAAATAGAATTGAAAGCATTGTGGTGAAAGGGGAAACTGCTCATGTATATTTTAATATGTTTTCAAAAGTAGTCTGCTGTAGACGCCTCAAAATGTGTCAGTAAGGGGTAGAGGGTTAAACACATAGATAATTTAAAATTGGTCAAATTAGATAACAGTTATGTATAAACAAAGTAACACAAAACTTGGTCAGGCCAATGACATTAACCCTTTCCCTCTTACAACAATTCTGCAGCAGACGACTTTGAACATATTTTGTCAAAAAATGGAAAATCTCTATAATTGAATGGATAACCTATACATGACTAAAAGTGGAAAACATTGTGTCAAAAGGAGAAATTGCTTGTTTTGAGCAATTTCTTCTTTTATCACTATGTTTTCAAAAAGCCATCTGCTGCAGCTAGGGGCATCAGAAAGCATACAACAATTCTGCAGCAGACGATCTCTATAATTGAATGGATAACCTATGACTAAAAGTGGCAAACATTTTGAGCATTTTCTCCTTTTGGCACTATGTTTTCAAGAAGCTATCTGCTGCAGAGACATCAGAAAGTGTCTATACGAGGGAAAGGGTTAATCTACATATATTTATCTATCCTTCATCCATGCCGACTTCTTTAATTGGTAACTTGGTTTTTGTGCTGCTTTCTTATTCAGTTATATCAAGGTGTTTCCTGGGTAAGTTACCAATACTGCTGGTCCATGAACCTGACACCAGTGAGCCGGTCGTTGTTAAGCCTACCCAACAATCCTGAGTGCCAAGGAGGGAAAGATATCGTTAACATAAGGCTCGGAATAGCCTTTAACCTTTTCCCTCTGCAGCAAAATGAGCAATTTCTCCTTTTGCCCCAATGTTTTCCACTTTCAGTCATAGGTTATCCATTCAATTATAGAGATTTTCTATTTTTTGACAAAATATGTTCGAAGTCGTCTGCTGCAGAATTGTCATAATGAGGGAAAAGGTTAATGCATCACAACATGATGTGCTGTTTTTATATTCTTCATTAAAGTGCAAATCATCCTGGTTGGCTGATATACAGGACACGAGAATGATAGTCCCACAATGTATGACTTTTTTGATTTCCACAAGATTGTAAATAACTATCTCATGTCCATCATTTCAGATAAAAAGGGGTCTTGTTCCGTCTCCATTACAGCATTGAAAACAGTCTATAATAGACATTAGTCATTTTGCAGGAGACAACTTTCTAAAAACTTGCATCAAAAGGAGAAGCAAGAAGTTTTCAAGTTGTTACCGGAAGATTTTGTATGTGTGGAAAAGGGTTATTTCAATATCTTACATGATTTTTGTATTCTCTAAATAATTTATGCTGAAAAAAGGTTTTCAAATGTCTGATAGCTACCTAGGAAAGTGTTACAAGTTATTTGTATCAGAGAATGGATATGATACGATTAGGTCTAACTTCTAGTCCATAGCATTTCGCATCATAATTTCAGAAAATAAAACATCCATGGTTGGAAAAGCTGTCAATATAAATCTATGTAACTCTGGTTCAGAGACATGGAGTCTATGAGGTAAAGCAATACTGTTTTACATATACCTGATAAACATGCAATGTTTGGAGTCTGCTGCTTTCAAGAGATATTAACCCTTTCCCTCATATAGATGCTTTCTGATGCCTCTATAGCAGATGACTTTTGACTTTTCCAAATGCAAAACTGGACCAATCCATTATAAAACAAGAAACCGCTGAAGATGGTAAGGCCGGATTATCGGCAATTTGACCTTGAAAATCGACAAACCAAGGTCAAGGTCAAAGTTACCATAGAAATCAATAGAACTTGTTACTGGTTACCTTCAGGCAAAGTTTCAAGTTTGTAACCCTTTCCAGTGCTGAGATTTTGCCTCAACCTGAAACTTTAACCAAAATGTTGACGAACAGACAGACGGACATCGCCAATCTATAGACAGGAATTGCTAGAGCAATCCGGCCAATTAAGTATTGAAAGTGTTAAGAATGTAATATGTTGGTAACTTAGTGCATAGTTTTAATTTTTCCCACATACATGTATAGACACTTTCTGATGCATATGCAGAAGACAACTTTTGAAACCATTGTGGCCAAAGGAGCAATTTCCCCTTTGCTACAATATTTTCAGCTCTATTCAATAATTACCCTTTCTTAAGTAGAATTTTTCTATACTTTTGTTTAAATGTTTTCAAAGCCATCTGCGGAAGATTTGTTGTTTGTGGGAAAGGGTTAAGTCAATGATGCATACATAATGGAAAAGAGAGAAATTCATAATATTGAGAAATTTCTCCTTTTCCAACATTGAGGTCATCCGCAGTAGGGAAAGTAGATAAAATTGGACCCTGACATTATATATTTTCTTTCTAGGTCAAGATCAAGATAACAACTATAGAGTCAAGAGAAGGCTTTGGCCTCAAAACATAATCTTTTTGCTTGAAACACTTCTCTTTTGACATTATCTACCTCGTATATCGGCATAAACAAAAGACAACACCATGTACCTTACAATTTAACCCTTTCCCTCATACGACAATTCTGCAGCTGACGACTTTGAATGTTTTTTGTCAAAAAATAGAAAATCTCCATAATTGAATGGATTACCTATGACAAAAAGTGGAAAACATTGTGGCAAAAGGAGAAATTGCACGTTTTGTGCAATTTCTTCTTTTGACACTATGTTTTCAAAAAGCCGTCTGCTGCAGAGGCGTCAGAAAGCGTCTATATGAGGGAAAGGGTTAACAAACCTCAGGCAACATAATGGAAAAACTTCCTATTTGGCTTAAAATTGCAAGCAATATTTTTGAAAGCTTTTGACTAATAAAATATGTTACAGTTCAGATTAAGTACAGAATTAATTTTTCTTTTAACCCTTTCCAACATACGACACAGCAGACAACTTAGTAAACATCTTTGCAAAAACGTGAAAAATCTCCATAAATGAGAGCATAACTATTAAATAGAGTTGAAAACATTGTTGCAAAAGGAGATTGCTCATCTAAGTCATATCACATTTTGCCACTCGTCTGCTGCAAAGGCGTCTATATGTGGGAAAGAATTAACAAGCAGGTGGTTTTGGGTCAAACATAGGGGTAGATGAAGCGAAGCGTGTAGACAAAGTGTATGTGTACTTGACAAACATCAAACTTCAGTACATAAAATGTATATTGAACTGTGTAGTTTAGCGTTGAATCACATCCAGTAAAACCTTTCCCCTTATACATGATTATGTAGCAGATGGAATTTGAGCTGGTCTAATTAACCCTTTCCCTCATATAGACGCTTTCTGCGCCTCTGCAGCAGACGGCTTTTTGAAAACATAGTGACAAAAGAAGAAATTGCACAAAGCGTGCAATTTCTCCTTTTGCCACAATGTTTTCCACTTTTTGTCATAGGTTATCCATTCAATTACAAGAGAAAGTTGATGCCAAGGCATCAATGTCGCCGGAAAAGACTGCATTGATTTATTTATGTATTCTTGACTTTCCTTAGTCTATTCAAACATTAGGACCGTTGTTGTTTGGCGTTGTTTACCCTCGCGCTCGGCATTAATGCCATTTGGCGAGCATTTAGGACCGTTGAAATGAAAACATTTACTTATAAATTTTATATTCATACTTACATTAGGGTATCTATAAAAAATTAACGAAATGTGTACACATTTATCTTGGCTTAAATTTAATTTTGCTGTTGTTACTTATTTAAATAATAGTATTCATTCATATAATTTCAATGTTTGTCAATCTTATTCGAATCACAAGGTAAATATCCTGATATTGCTTTAAAGGGAGGTAATTTGAAGAAAACAAAAGTCTTCAAAAGGAGAAATATATCAGCATTACCGTCTACAGTTTAAATTGTTCTATTGTTTGTGGATTTAAAAATGTTCTTTTTTTCTTATTTCTACATGTACAACGAAATATTGCGGCTTCTCTTTGACGCTTTGCGTCAAACATTCGTCTTGTACTTGTCTAAAATAAAATAATATCACTCGCTTTTTCATATCGAAATGCGCATGCGCGAAAATCGATGTTAAAGGTCACGAACCTACACAACAGAATAGGGTCTATATTTAGCTTAGAAACAGTTCCTACTTTAGATATTCATGGATTAACATTATTAAATGAATTCTACACAAATCAAGACATCTCTTTGAACATGAAAACAACATTTAGTAAGTTAAAATTGCTATTAAAAGGAGAATCCGAAATTGACCTCAATGATGACACATAAGAGTCTGCATTAGGGGGTGTTGGTTCACGTCTTGAAGGGACCACTTTTGTCTTCGTAAATAAGACAAAAAACTTAAATGCGAGTGAAATAAAAAAAACTGCAAACATTAAAAAATCGGAATATTTATTTCATTTTAGATGTGTCATTTATTAGTGTTCGTAAACAACCACAATTGTAATATGTTCAAATCATCTAGATTTGTTTCTTTCTAATAATAAGCCGCCCTCCCATGTGATTTCCGAAAAGCTATTAAAAATAGAAGTCGCGGGCTTCTGCCCGGCGACTAATTATGGAGATTTTCTATTTTTTTACAAAATGCGTTCAAAGTCGTCTGCTGCAGAATTGCAGTATGAGGGAAAGGGATAAGGTTACGACAAAATGCCCATAATAATAATTTTCAATTTCTACAAAGTCTTCAATTGAAAAAGTTGCATCCAAGATAATGAAAGTTAAATGAAGATAAAACTGTTTGTGAAATGTTTGTAGAAAACTTTGTGGGAAAGGGTTAAATAAGAAGAGCTGAAACTCGTAATACAAAAAAAAGTATTAGATTGAATGATTGGGGTTTAACACCTTTTTTAACAATTTCTCAGTCATACACGGCGGCTAGTTCACCTACACACATATTTCCTGGTTTTCTCACACCAGTACTCCACACAACAAACTTCCCAAGCAACTGGCTGCTTTTCCACATAGACTTAGCCCATTTGTGGAAGACAAATGATGCATATCGCATTGACTTTTGTCAAACATCGGAAAGAAAGTTGGCCCAATCGGATTCAAACTCACAACCCCTGGATTGACAGCCTGCGTCGCTACCGACTGAGCTACCAGGGCTAGGCTGAAAGTATTAGATGGATGCTCTGTAAAAAAAAAAAAATTAACGTATTTATAACACAATTCATGTAGAAAAAGATTTGTATGCGCATCCATGCTAAGAATCCAAATGGATAGTGATTAACACAAGTTTATTGAATTCTTCTATGACTTATTAGCGATCAAGGAAGAACCAGATCAGACTGTGGACGTAGGGTGATCTGGTTCTACATTGGTTGCAACTGCCTTACCGTTAGTTTTCACAAAGTGCTCAATTATAAAATCAAGTAATCAATACAAAATCTTCGATAGTATAGGCACTTATATAAGAGTCATAGATAAGTGGGCATTTCATCCATATTAAGTTTTAACCCTTTCCCTCATACGACAATTCTGCAGCAGACGACTTTGAACATATTTTGTCAAAAAATAGAAAATCTCTATAATTGAATGGATAACCTATGACTAAAAGTGGAAAACATCGTTGCAAAAGGAGAAATTGCTTGTTTTGAGCAATTTCTTCTTTTGTAACTATGTTTTCAAAAAGCTGTCTGCTGCAGAGGCGTCAGAAGGTGTCTATATGAGGGAAAGGGTTAAACCATATTTACATTGTTGATACTTTAAAAATTGTCTGAGTGCGAGGATTGTTTTGAGTACCCAAAACAAAGGTTTGTAACCTTTTCAAACATACCGCATCTTCACAAGCCAAGGGTGATGACTGTGTCCATTACATTACCATAATTAATGGGTAAGGTTGTGGAGCAAAAACCAGTGTTTAGGCTTCTGACATGAGAATAGAGAGCTGCTGCTTACACAGAGAATTCGGGTTAGGTAGACTATTAACCCAATCCCACATACAAAACGACTTTGAAAAAATCCAGGCAAAAATATTGAAATTCTCCATAAATCTAAATGGTTTTTTTTTTAAAGTATTGAAAACATTTTGCCAACATGAGAAATTGCTAATCGTGGGCAATTCGTAACAATATTTTCAAAAGTTGTCTGCTGCCGGGGTTTCAAAATGTACATCGAGGGAAATCTACCTGGCTAGATCTCCAGAGTTGTAAACAAAATATTCATTCAAAACATAAATATATATCTTAGGACTTGACCGGTCAAGCCAACATTTATTTAACCCTTTCCCTCATACGACAATTCTGCAGCAGACGACTTCAAACATATTTTGTCAAAAAATGGAAAATCTCCATAATTGAATGGATAACCTATGACAAAAAGTGGAAAACATTGTGGCAAAGGGAGAAATTGCATGTTCTGTGCAATTTCTTCTTTTGTCACTATGTTTTCAAAAAGCTGTCTGCTGCAGAGGCGTCAGAAAGCGTCTATATGAGGGATAGGGTTAATTAAGTTAAAACTGGCAATAAATTAGCCTCCATAAAACAGGTCAGCTGTAACAAAGTCATGTGACCATAATCTTTTTGACAAAAACATTTTCTTAACTAAGTTAATGCATTATTAATTGTTTAACCCTTTCCCTCATACGACAATTCTGCAGCAGACGACTTTGAACATATTTTGTCAAAAAATAGAAAATCTCTATAATTGAATGGATTATAACCTATGACTAAAAGTGGAAAACATTGTTGCAAAATGAGAAATTGCTTGTTTTGAGCAATTTCATCTTTTGTAACTATGTTTTCAAAAGGCCGCCTGCTGCAGAGGCTTCAGAAGGCGTCTATATAAGGGAAATGGTTAAACCATATTTACATTGTTGATACTTCAGGGCTGGCTCTGGCCTAGACAAAATAATAGCCATTATTTTTTCATGAAAAAAAAGTAACTTTAAAAATTGTCTCAGTGCGCGGATTGTTTTGAATACCCAAAACAAAGGTTTTGTACCACTTTGGTAGTGTGGTGATTAAGGCATCTGGCAAGAGAGTGAGAGATCAGGGTTCAATCCACAAGCAGGTCATTCAAAAGACTGGTAGAAGTTTACTTCCATGGCACCCAGGTTTGCGGCTGATGCACTAGCTGGTGTCAGGATAAGCTTATCAACAAAACAGGTAATTTTCTCAGAAAATACTGTAATATGACTAAAATACTGTTGGAGGCAGTGGCTTTTCACCATTTGCCTGACAGGCTGTCATCATAGGAGCTTGACTTAATGTTTGGACTAAATTTGAAAAAAAAATATCCACCAATACTATGTATAGTATACATCTAGTATTGGTGGATTTTTTTTTTTTCAAATTTAGTCCAAACATTGAGTCAAGCTCCTATGGCTGTCATTAGAGTCCAAGTGAAGAAAAGAATAAGAAATGGGAGACAAATAAATAGGTTAGTTTTGCACACTCATAGGTTCAACTATCTTAAGCCTGACCTTTGTTTTCCTACACACTTATACAAGATTGTGCTACTATCAAAGCTCTAGATAAAAAATATAAAACCCTTTATTTCTGTACTTAGATACAAATAAGAACCCTTTCCCTCATATACAGGAAGCCTCTGCAACAGACCACTTTTGAAAACATTGTGACAAAGGCCGAAATTACACGAAACAAGCAATTTCACCTTTTGCTACTATGTTTTCAACTTTTGTCAGTAAGTAAACCTTCATAAAAAATAATAATGTTTTTGATGCGATGTGTTCAAAGCTGTCTGCTGCAGATTTGTTGTATGTGAATGCGATAGCAGGTTTATGGTTACCAACATCATAGGGCTTTGTTAATTGTTATTATTATTGTCTGTCAGGATATAGATACTTGAAAGGAAAATATTACATTGCACCTTTTTATGAAGACAAGCCTAGGAAGTGAGTAAAGAAGCAGTTTCCCCATACATACATTATAGTTACATTGATCTTCCCATATACAGATCCTAATTACCCTTCCCAGCATATCGAGGGCTTGGCGTGGAACGGTTGTTACTAAAAACCTATTTTGTAAACCCTGGTTTAGGGGCAATTTTGAGCCCTTTGTAAACAATGCAAATTTAGGTGCCATTGCTCAGAACGAGCAATGGCACCTAAATTTCCATTGTTTTCCAAGAACAAGAGGCCCATGAGGGCCTATGCTCTACTGGTATGGTTCTTTGCTCATTTTCAATCCAGAGCATGTATGTATGATGAAGATCGGATAGTAAATGGAGGCTCTTTTGTGTTCACAAGCTGTATTATAGCAATTTTTACAATTTCATGGGCCATAATCCAGTCTTGCCGGATCTGGCTGGTTTTCAAAAGGAACCAAGCTCTCATCAATATTTAACTACTATCTAAGTTTGGTGAAGATCAGATAGTAAATAGAGCCTCTATTGTGTTCACATGCTCAATTATAGCAATTTGAACAATTTCAAGGGCCATAATCCAGTCTGGCTGGTTTTACGGAAGGAACCGAGCTCTCATGGATATCTAACTACTGTATAAGTTTGGTTGAGATACAATCAAAAGTGAAGACTGTATCGTGTTAACAAGCTCTTTTATAGCAATTTTTACCATTTCAAGGGCCATAATCCAGTCATGCATGAGCGGATCTGGCTGGTTTTCGAAACGAACCAAGCTCTCATGGATATCTAACTACTGTATAAGTTTGGTTGAGATACAATCAAAAGTGAAGACTGTATCGTGTTAACAAGCTCTTTTATAGCAATTTTGACCATTTCAAGGGCCATAATCCAGTCATGCATGGGCGGATCTGGCTGGTTTTCGAAAGGAACCGAGCTCTCATGAATATTTAACTACTGTATAAGTTTAGTTGAGATATAATCAAAAGTGAAGACTGTATCGTGTTAACAAGCTCTTTTATAGCAATTTTGACCATTTCAAGGGCCATAATCCAGTGATGCATAGGCGGATCTGGCTGGTTTTCGAAAGGAACCGAGCTCTCATGGATATCTAACTACTATATAAGTTTAATTGAGATACAATCAAAAGTGTAGACTGTATCATGTTAACAAGCTCTTTTATAGCAATTTTGACCATTTCAAGGGCCATAATCCAGTCATGCACGGGCGGATCTGGCTGGTTTTCGAAAGGAACCGAGCTCTCATGGATATCTAACTACTGTATAAGTTTGGTTGAGATACAATCAAAAATGAAGACTGTATCGTGTTAACAAGAAATTGTTTACGGACGCACGCACGCACGGACGCACGCACGGACGACGGACAAATCGCCACGACATAAGCCCTTCTGGCCTTTGGCCAGTAGAGCTAAAAATTATTTAACACTTTTAAAGACTTTATGGCGAGGTGATTAACCAATAATACCAATTTTAGTTACAACCGTTTCACGTCAAGCCCTCGATATATGACAAAACTGCAACAGACACCTAAGAAAACGTATCGAAATCTCTGAATGAAAGTATAGTTACTTAATAGAGTTAAAAACATTGTGACAAAGGGATATATATTGCTCATCATGAGCAATTTCTTTTTTGCAACAATATTATCAAAAATTGTCTGCTGCAGATGTGTCAAAAACAAGGTCTGCATGTGAGCAAGGGTTAAGATTTGGTTGATGTGAAAACATGCAGACACATTTTATACTAGTAATATTTTGAATCTTTCTATATAATTTAATTAAAGATTTGAAAAATTAATGTTGTCGGAAAAAGACAAATTGGATTTTCTTTTAGAGAACTTAACAGAGTAATTTCTTTTTTGTTCACATTGTGACAAAAGGATAAATTGCTCATCACACAACATTTTTCAAGTAGTCCGCCAAATCTAAATTCTTGAAAGCATGATATATCGGTCTGTATCAGGTACACAAAGAGTTGATGCTTATCACACATGTTTAACCGACTTCCCATCTCTATAGGCTAATTTTAGAATAGTATATTATTTACAGCATGTCAAGAGAAAACATAAATCAAATAACCTCATGATCTATTTATAGATTGCCTGATAACCAACATTTTAAATGACATGACAGTTTGTGGTAAAGTTTTGCAGTTACAGAACCAATTTATTTTTTCTTCTAAACAATTCTTCATACATTATCCCTTTAAGTGATACAGACATTGAGCAATTTCTCCTTTTCGCATTTTCATTAAATGTTGTCAAATTGGAGGACTTTAAAGATAACATATCAAGTAAATGATACATGTAATTGGGCTCCATCTCAAGCTATGGGAAGATAAACTGTTATCCTTGGCCATTTTGTAAAAGTTAGTTTTCAAGAACTAGAGTGCCAAGCTGCCTATAAAAACTAGAAATATCACTAAAAGTGATGAATACCTCATTTAACAAGAGCTGTCGGAGGACAGCACGCTCGACTATATGCCCCTTATTCACATAAAGCACTATTTCATTATATTGCACTTAACGAAATACTATTAAATCATAAACATATATATATACTCTATATGTAAAAGCAACTGAATAGATACATACATTAAAATATATATAATTTAAAAATCAAATTTCCTAAGTCAATCAAGGGTCATAACTCCATATTTAGGATACAATGGAGTTATCTAACCTAATTGTACGATGTTCCTTAACAAATTTGTGAAGTATGAAGTGATTTGAATGATGAAACTTTAATGTTGAGCTGAACGCAAATGTTAAACCCGACCGATCCAAAAATTGCAAAACCTTAAAAAAAGGTTTTCCAAATGTTTGACACCAAAACCTGTGTGATATGTTGAAGAATTATAATTTATAATTGAATGATCACAATTAGAAAGGAACGTAACCAAAAATTATGAATTTATCGCAAATTCTCAAAATCAAACAAAAGTCATGTTTTTTACCCTCAAAAAGTCACACTCAGCATCTTCAGCAATGCATACAATATGAAGAAATGTATAAGATGTAATTATTATTTCAAATATGAAAGCCCTAGCGCAAGTACTTATTGAGAAAATGTTTTAAAACAAGAGGCCCATGAGGGCCTATGCTCTACTAGCATTGATCTGGCTTGTTTCAAAAGGAACCAATATGTCATCAATATTCAAATACCATCTAAGTTTGGTGAAGATCAGATCATAGTAAATGGAAGCTCTATTGTGTTCACAAGCTGTATTATAGCAATTTTGACAATTTCAAGGACCATAATCCAGCCATGCATGGGTAGATCTGGCCGTATTTTTAGAAATGAACCAAACTCTCATGGATATCTAACTACTGTATAAGTTTGATTGAGATACAATCAAAAATAAGGACTGTATCATATTAATAAGCCCTATTATAGCAATTTTGACAATTTCAAGGGCCATAATTCAGTCATGCATGGGGCGGATCTGACTTATTTTCGAAAGGAATCAAGCTCTCATGGATATCTAACTACTGTATGAGTTTGGTTGAGATACAATAAAAAATAAAGACTGTATCGTGTTAACAAGCTCTACTATAGCAATTTTGACCATTTCAAGGGCCATAATTCAGTCATGCATGGTTTTCGAAAGGAACCGAGCTCTCATGTATATCTAACTACTGTATAAGTTTGGTTGAGATACAATCAAAAGTGAAGACTATCATGTTAACAAGCTCTTTTATAGCAATTTTGACCATTTCAAGGGCCATAATCCAGTCATGCATGGGCAGATCTGTGGCTGGTTTTCGAAAGGAACCGAACTCTCATGTATATCTAACTACTGTATAAGTTTGGTTGAGATACAATCAAAAGTGAAGACTGTATCGTGTTAACAAGCTCTTTTATAGCAATTTTGACCATTTCAAGGGCCATAATCCAGTCATGCATCGGATCTGTGGCTGGTTTTCGAAAGGAACCGAGCTCTCATGTATATCTAACTACTGTATAAGTTTGGTTGAGATACAATCAAAAGTGAAGACTGTATCGTGTTAACAAGCTCTTTTATAGCAATTTTGACCATTTCAAGGGCCATAATCCAGTCATGCATCGGATCTGTGGCTGGTTTTCGAAAGGAACCGAGCTCTCATGTATATCTAACTACTGTATAAGTTTGGTTGAGATACAATCAAAAGTGAAGACTGTATCGTGTTAACAAGCTCTTTTATAGCAATTTTGACCATTTCAAGGTCCATAATCCAGTCATGCATGGGCGGATCTGGCTGGTTTTCGAAAGGAACCGAGCTCTCATGGATATCTAACTTAGTAACTACTGTATAAGTTTGGTTGAGATACAATCAAAAGTGAATGAATGAATGTATATTGTTTTATGGCGCATCGACAGCTAAGGTCATTTAGCACGCAATTAAATTTAATTATTCATGATCCCTGGGTAAACAAACCAGTACTAGGCTAGAAAATGTGCCTTGCCCAAGGGCACTCCACCATGACCGTAGTGCCGCGACTGGGGTCAATCAAAAGTGAAGACTGTATCGTGTTAACAAGCTCTTTTATAGCAATTTTGACCATTTCAAGGGCCATAATCCAGTCATGCATGGGCGGATCTGGCTGGTTTTCGAAAGGAACCGACCTCTCATGGATATCTAACTACTGTATAAGTTTGGTTGAGATAAAATCAAAAGTGAAGACTGTATCGTGTTAACAAGAAATTGTTTACGGACGGACGGACGAACGCACGGACGAATCGCCACAACATTAGCCCTTCTGGCCTTTGACCAGTAGAGCTAAAAATTACAAAAGTGAAGACTGTATCGTGTTAACAAGCTCTTTTATAGCAATTTTGACCATTTCAAAAATTCAAAATTATTATCTTAATGTTCCCAGAACTGACTATTACTCTTTAAAATGCAAAGAATTTTAAAAATTCAGCAATGAAAGGATTAAAATACACTTCCAATCAACATTACAGTCAAACTTCATGACAATTGGACATGCAGGCATCAAAAGTCATATCCTACATTAGAGAGAGATTTACTTATTAAGGCAGACACATTTCAACTATCAAACAAAGATTCAGTGCTTTTCTTGAAAGTTAAGTTATTGTGCATGAAGAAAACGCTTTACCCCATACATGTACAACAAATCTGCAGCAGACAACTTTCAAAACCTCTCGACGAAAATATGAAAATTTATAAAATATCTTAATAAATGAAAGTATGAAAAAAGTTGAAAAAAAGGTGTTTCTGTATGTGGGATAGTGTTGGGCCATCGGTTCCATTTTTACAATTGATTATCGGTTACAATCGCTTTGCCTCATTCTATTAGACATCGATTATATAATCGGTTAATACAGTATTGTATTTAACAAGCCTCAATGTTTGCAATGCTTCTTATTAGTTATGTTTGATAAAAAATATACAGGCTTAATGTCTTTACTATGTTGTATCATTTTATTGCCAAAAAAACACTTTGTTTCGATCTCAAGTTGTTGTATTTACATACTAGCCCACCAAATATGAGTTTTCAAACATGACTGCTAGAGTAATCTCTTTGTGTAAGCGAATATTAATCAAGCATAAATGAAGCAAAAGAAGTGAACCGATTGATAATCGATTGTGGTAAAATGCAATCGATTATCGACAATAAGATGCATATCCAATCAACTTTCGATTATAATTGATCATCGGCCCAACACTTATGTGGGAACCAGATAAACTTTTCCAACATACAAAAAATCTGCAGCAAACGACTTTGAAAACATAAAGGCAAACATTTGGAAAATCTTTAGAAATTAGTTTTGAAAACATTAAGACAAAAGGAGAAATTGCTCCTCATGAGCAATCTTGGTTAGTCAAAATGTTTTCTGCTGCAAAGGTGTCAGAAAGAGTCTGTATGTGGGAAAAGGTTAAAATACATCCTGATTCTACACTTAATTAATGTCCTAATCTTCCAAATAATGTATCAAATAAATGGTGTATTCAACCTCTAAAAGTAAACCATTACATCTTGACATGCTAATTGAAGTGCCAACGTTTAGTCAATAATTCATTAATTGAGAATTTATACTGCATCCTTAACCCTTTCCCTCATATAGACGCTTTCTGATGCCTCTGCAGCAGAAGACTTTTTGAAAACATTGTGACAAAAGAAGAAATTGCACAAAACGTGCAATTTCTCATTTTGCCACAATGTTTTCCACTTTTTGTCATAGGTTGTCCACTCAATTATGGAGATTTTCTATTTTTTGAAAAAACCCGTTCAAAGTCGTCTGCTGCACAATTGCCGTATGAGGGAAAGGGTTAAATCTATTAAATTTATTCATTATCACACATAAAATGTATACATTAGCATGCCTCTCACATCTATTACATGTACAACTTCATCAAACATTTCCCACATGCAAACAAATGTGGACGCCTCAGCAGCAGATGCCTTTATATAAGAGCATTTTTTCTTTACCCATGTTGAACTCTATATCAAAAAGAAACTAAGTGATTTACAATTTTCCTGTCATCATTCAATATTTTCCTAGCAATCAACCACGAAACCAACATTTCAGGTAAATAATTAAATTGATTCAAACGTTTCCTTAGAAACAAATCAATGACAATTAAGGCACATGCATCTTAGCAGCCTATTAAAACAGACTTCAGTCAAGTGCTGGTTGATTAATTCTTTCCCACGAAGATACATTCTGAAGCATCTGCAGCAGACCATTTTGAGGACATTGTGGTAAAAAGGAGAAATTACTTGTGATGAGCACTTTCATCTTTTAGCACAATGTGCTAATTATTCAATTAGTATACTCTATCTTGTAGAGATTTAACATGTTTGTGTTAATCATGTTTACAAAGTCATCTTCGGAAGATATGTTGAAAACTTCTTCCATTCCTGTATAGCTACGGTTAAGTCAGATTAACTGAGTTTATGTTAGAAAAAGTGCTGATTGATAAAACATTTCTGGACTGAATTCCTTTATCAGAACAGCTAATATGTGTTTGATTGAGAAAACATTCCCTCCCAAATTGCTATATCTGCACAGTGCTGGATAATGCTCTGTAACTTTACATAACCAACTATGGGTTTTGGATTCTCATTTGAATTGTCATGTTGTTAACCTTCCCACATGTAGACTCTTTCTGACACCTCTGTAGCAGACGACTTTGGAAACATTATGACACAAATGAGAAATTGCTCATCATCAGCAATTTTCCCTTTTGCCACAATGTTGATAACTCGATTCAATATATTTACAGTCATTTATAGAGATTTTCCCTTTCTTCAAAATGGTCTTCTACAGATTTGTTGTATGTCATAATGTTTATTTGATATCATATTTCTTTAGAGTCATCTGCTTTGAGGTCAAATTACGCTAAATACATCTGCTGACTTGTAGATCGTACTATAGTCCCTAAAAAAAACTTTGTTTGCGAAGAAATGAGTGTATACCATCAACAGAATGTATTGAATATATGACATTGAGTTTAAATGCATTGTGAATATGTACAGGATGCACTGGAAATGATTGATTTGATCACTTTTAGTAGTTTGACCTTGTTTGAAAGTGAAAGTAGAGAATGCTAAACACTGGTTTTGTCTTGGCCCGATTTGATCCAAAATGACGGTACCGTAACCATTTTCGCATGGTGAGTTCTTTCTTGCATAATGCATGAGCCCACATTTTCTTTGGATTGTTTTAAAGCTAGGAGGTAACTCTTTTCAATGATATATGGTGTTCTACATGGTGTATTGTAACCTTGATAATACATGTAATGATGTATCTTTCCAAAAAAATAATACATGGAATTGAAAGGATACAGACAGAACTATTTTTTCCTGAATGATTTTAAAAGTCATCTGCCGGCGAGGGTTCTGACGATAACTTTACCAGACCTGTTTCTCCATTGGAAGAGGATAAGAAGATAATATCCGGCAATCAGTTATTCAGTATACAATTTGTTGGCAATATTTAAACCTTTCCCAGTTAAGAAAGGTCTAGAAGATAGAGCATTACACTTTATGTCAGAAGTCTCTGTCTATATTGTGTGCAGGCTCATTCTATGTTTACCAATTTGAGAAGTTAAGATAGCAAAAAATGGACAAAATGAAAGTTGAAGTCATTTTTAGACAAAAGTGTTCAACAAAACACATGTGTCATCTATGAATATTTCATATATATATAAATGTGATGACTTCAACTTTCATTTTAAGATGAACAGAAATACAACAGACTAGAGAATTTAGTCCTAGGTGTCTCCCTTCAGCGGCAGGTAACACAAAAAGATGAAAATTGCAAGATGGATTCAAAAATAATTGCTTTAGAACTGAGCAGAAGATTTGGGTACACTTTAATAAAAAACAGTGCAAAAACCATTGCCTTAATACAGTGTGATATTAGTAAACAGTGAACTGAAAACTGTTATATATAACTAAATGTCAAGCATATACATGCTTTTGATACTGTACAACTTACCAAAGTTACAAAGCTGCTGTAATGTAACTGTAGATGGATTATATCGGGAATATTTGTCGACATGTTTAGTTGTTTCATGCCAGGTTCCCGCCCAATTCTCAGCACTGTTAGAATATCCTCTTCTCACAATGTTAACTGTTTTTGGATATTTGCAGTTTGCTGATAAAACAAATTTGAGCATAGTTGTCCTGAGTGAGATTGGGACTTGCATAGTTGACCTTATCAAACAGCTTTTGTATTCTCACTTTAATATTAAGTTCATTAAAAACTTCAATGCAGTGCTGCTTCAATGTTATTCATATTATTGTTCCATTGAAAAACTTATTTACACATTTGTCATCAAAATGAACCCACTTACTGAGAGTGAGTATAATATTATTTATTATAATTTAAAACTTTGATTTAGAATATAACTTAGATACAATGTATTAATTATGAGTCTGATACCCAAACTCTTTCCTAAAAGACCCCTTGGTTCTTTGATAACACTCAGTGTAAAGCACCAATACACACACAGCCTTTTCCTGGAAAAGACTTAACCTTAAGTAGAGTGGGAGACAAATTTAACCCTTTCCTATCTGTATTATGACATATCTACAGCAGACAAATTTTTAAAATCTTGTGATAAAAGTAGAAATTGCTCATCAAATATTTTCAATATTGAAACTTTTATTCATAGTTTTTCAGGATGTATGTCCAGAATTGTTACGTTAGAAAGGGTTAAAAGCAACTCAGAAAATTCCAGAACCTTGACCAAGAATGAACCTCAAACCTATGGATTAACAGTCAAGAGTGTTCACCACTAGACTACCACCGTGCCATCGAAGTTATCCCTAAAATTATTTCAGATACCCAAAAGTTCAATACAACATTGGTACCTGTTTTAAGGTGTATGTTAGTTTAATAATCTAGGAGATAAGATATGATCACAATTTACACACTGACAACAAACATCCCATAAATTATTATTTCCCTTTAGTCATTTAGATCTATCCGACAACTATTCACTTCAAGTCAAACAAACAAGAACAATTAAACTGGCCACAACTCAAAATATGATAATGACACATGAACACATTGTATATAATTTAGATTAAAACAGGTAGATACAGGAAGGTGTGTGTACACAACATGTAAACAAACGTGAGGCAATACCCGGTGAATGACCTTGGCCTTAGTAGAGATGCGAATGCTGACTGTCATGCATCATTAAATTTGATCAAAATAAACAAAGAAATAGGGTACCGAAACATTCAAGTTTTAAACTTAAAGAATATCTAGTAATGGAGATAGACATGTTATTTTTATGCCATTTTTATTTCATCACAATATTTCTCCAAACCTTTGTATCAATATAATCATTCCGATAAATAAAAAACATGACATTTCTTTCCATTTGCTGAACATTTATACACCTTCACTTATTTCGGCGTACTGATCGAGAACTTATTTCCGAGCATCACTGCTCTTGTGAAAAATAAGTTTCTATTATAAACAGATAAATCGATCTCATAGCTATAATCCTTATTTTAACAATAATTGCACGGTTATACTTTTTATTTCAAAATTTCTCGAAGACTTGAAAAACAGCTGATCGCAAATGGAAATATTCGAAAATCGACTTACCGAAATCAACTAATGTTTTTAGCGAAAGTGACTGAGGTTGGTAGTGAGAATAATGATCCACATAAGCAGCAACTCTCTGACTTAAAACCCTTCCAAACCGCATTTTGATGATTTTTGTTTATATTTTTTAAACACGTATAGGTCGCCATCCCAATCGCAACTAAACTGGACCGGTTTTGAACTGACGTAATGGAAATTCGCTTTTTGGCATCATTCGGTTTTCTTCCATTGCTCTAAATCTCAATATCTCGGTCAGGGGAAATTTTTGTTAGTACGGAACATTCGGAGAGCCTTTTATTTTATTTATGAAATACCGAGAAATGCTCTTATTTGGTATTTTCCCAACTAATATTTTTAAAAAATTCATTTAACTTATTATGATAAAGCTATAACACAATAAAACAATAGTGTAGGTACTAATCGTGTTATTGTTTTGTTTTGTATATTGATTTAATTGTATTTATCTGTTGGTTACTAGATGTATATTATCACTGATCTTTAATCTATACTGACATTTAGGTAGGAGACTAGGATCTAACAAAAACTATATTTAAAGCCAAATTAGGCCAATGACCGTTAAATTTAATAATTGTTTTTTAAACAGTAACATCCATCGCTTTCCCTCTGAAAGAGCATTACACGGAAACTGTCTTTCCTTTGATAAAGTTGTGTACTAACTTTTCATGCAAGAAAGATATACATTTTTTAGAATGTATTTTTTAACATAAATGCATAATAAATCACCATAGTATCTTGGAAGAATAATACATTTACCGTGTTACCATATGGGATTTCAACAACTACAATTTGGCATACTAGGTTTATGTATAAAACAAGAGAAAGTTGATGCCTTGTCGCCGGAAAAGACTGCATTGATTTATTTTTTAACACACATTTATTCTTGACTTTCATTAGTCTAAACATACACATATTGCTTTCATTAAGGAATAATTCCAGGATTTTTGAAATTCCTCATACAAATTTCAGGATGTCTTTTGGTCAGGATTTTGGATTTTTTGTATTTGTCAATAAAACCACAACAAATACAGTTTGGGATTTAAATATACATGCAATAAAAAGCTATCTAACCCTTTCCATGTATGAAGCAACAATGAAAACCTTTAAACCTTTAAACGTTAAAAACATTGAGAAAACGGTTAAATTGCTGAAGACATGAACTTCCTCCTATTTAATAATAATTATAATAAGTATTTCACAGATATTAAAAGTTATCCTCATATGTTTAAAGAGTGGACCACACTTGAAACAACATATCAGCTAAATTGTTTATTTAAATCATTGATGCATACACAATTTTTACAAAATATGTATGGCGCAAGAGAAATGCCAGTTGCAAGTACCATTACTATTCAAAACTTTTAAAGGTGGCAAGTATGAAATTAATTGGGTGCGAAAGACCAGATTTCTTTATTTCTAAAATTATTGTTTATCAGAGTTTGTTCTTTTCTTTATTCGTTTCAAACTAAATCAACATTTAATATCACATATATTTAATCATTTAAGTGTGAAATATTAGCTATCTATCTGTAATATTAGGTGTTTGAGCATTCTTTCGAAATGTTGACCTCGTGTCAAGATCGAGTCGTTGTGACATCGAAGAAAGTCAATATAAAATCAGGCAAAGCTTTAGTGCATGTTTTATTCCACTGCATTCGAGAACAAAAAGCATTTCTATATTATTTTTTCTTTCTCCTACATTCGGCCAATGCACTCGTTTCGTGACGTATAAGAAAGTGCGGACGCTATCTGCGGACAAATACATTATAGAGGGAAAATGCCGACGCTATAGAATATAGAGCAAATCTGCGGACGCTATGATTTGTTGTAAAAAATGTTTAATTAAAGATGGGCAAATGTGTATACTTTGTTACATATGATCATATCCGGGATTTTCTTTGTAAATATATAATGTGTTTGATTGCTTTTATCAGTGATATAGATTAAACCAAAAATCGAGAGCATGCTGAAATGGAATCTCTTTGTAAAGTGTTTTAACGACTTTTCTCTTTATATCATATCTATAGATATCAATAACGAGGATTGATGGATTGATTTTCCGACAAGTAAATGTCTTTTGACGCATCTGCAGCGGACGAAATTTGAAAACATTGCAAGAATAGAATAGGTTGCTAGTAACTAGCCATATGTTTTGCTTCAATTATATCCTCTCCTTTACAATCGATTGAAGGGTAATGTGTTCTAGTTATTGTTTGGCCTCTTCATTTCCTACTTTGTAACTTTCAACAGTTTTCCATTTGCCATACTACGAGGCAAATTATCTATGCAACATTCTATTCTGTAGGGTACTTGGAAGGGGCAGAAAAATTTAAATAACAAATACACAACAAGACGAATTTTGATGCTAAGCATCATAGACGCCGCGCATGATTTTAAAGCATGACTTTAAGGGAAGCAGATGCAGTTCAATACATTTAAATAACCTGTGCAAACGGACAGGATGTAAATATTTTGAACAAGAAGGCCAAATGTACCTTTATCTTAAACAAGAAGTCCAAGATGTTCCTTTATTGCTCACCTGGATACCATATAGTATATAGTAAAAAGTTATCAAGAGCAAAAAGAGTCCATTTTGACGTAGGGATTATACACTTTATATGCTACGATCTATGTGATAGTCAGCATGTAAAGTTTAGTTAAGTCTTCAAACCATTTGGTTTACCGTTTGGAAGGAGAGAGGGAAGTCTATTCTCCTTCAAGTTGAGCAGAAGTATGATAACAAAAAATACAAATAATTCTAACAAGTTTAAAGATATTTAATATCAAAACTAAGCATTTATGAAATTAAAAGAAAAGTTCTCATGTATAGTCAACATATAGCAAGAATACATTGGTCTGAATGAACAACTGTATGGGGAGGAACGTTTTAAGTTTAGTAATACAACATAAATAAATAGGAAAAAACATCACCCGAATCTTTTGTCTGAGCTCTTCAGAGCAGTAAACCAAACAATTAAAATAGCGTAGCCTAATGAACTCCGTAAATCAACTCATAAAAATAGCCTAGCCTAGTTAGTTGGGGAACAGTTATTAAAAACAATTTAAATGTGTCTAAAGTTTTGTAACAACGGTAAAAGATGTACATATTTTGTATCTTGTTGTTTCTTAAATCAGTTAATACAATTAATTCAATCATAAAGGCTGTTTTTTCAAACATATTACAGAGTTTTTCTATACAATAATATTTGTTGATTGCTCTCTTTTCGATTACGTCACCCCATGGTACAAAATTAAAACCTATCCCATACTGACGCCGCGCGTCCACGCGGCGTCAATAAGTATATATATATATATATATATATATACAACACTTTTAATCTTAATTTGTTTCTAGTAATTATATATATATATACCACAATAATACTAATCTATAACAAATGAGTTAAATGTTTTTTTCTTGCTGTGTAAACAGTAAAACGCAACATATATTGAAAACATTGTGGGAAAAGGAGAATTTGCTTATTTTAACAATTTCTTAATTCTCATAACCTTTCTTTACCGTCGTATAAACCAAATTTGTATTTGAAGGCTGTTATAAGTAGCAAACTTAAATGTTGCCAATTTAATCACATATCATATCATTATAATAGCCAAATAATTAACAAAAGTTACAATTAAAGTCCGCATCTGTTGTCGAAATATCCACAGGTGCATTAACACAAGATTTGTGAAACCAATTTGTGCATATATCACATTGTACCATGACGGTATCGACACATCCCGGCAAGTTACAAATACATATATGACAGGTTTATTGGGAAAAGGGGTTACATTTATAATTTGTTTGGAATGACACTCGTACACAATGGTAATTAACAGTGTATGGTCACGCATCCTTAATTGATTTGGCAAGCTTAAACACCCTTTAAAAGAACTGCGGCCAGCTTAGGTGTATACTGTAGAGTAAAATGCGGACGGCACAGGTATTGGTTTTCTCTGGAGCATTTAATCCTTTTATAATGCAAATGAATTCAAAAGCCTCTGAAATCTGAAGCATGTTTCTTTTAAAGTGCTCATATAAATATTAGTACTGCCTTTTTCCACAATATTTTCTACATGATTTCAATTACTCTTTCATTAGGATAGATGTTTCTTTTTTAGCTCACCTGAGCACGAAGTGCTGAAGGTTAGTTATTGTGATCTCCGTTTGCCCGGCGTCTGTCGTCCGTCAACATCTTCTCCTCAGTAATGAGTGGGTCAATTGGGATGAAACTTCACAGAAAGCATCCTCTCATTGACCTCACCAGAATTCCTTCAAATGTTTGTGATTCATACAGAATTCTGGTTTCCATGGCAACGAAACCAAAATAACTTTAAAATTCTTCTTCTACCAAACTGGTTGGCAGATTTTCAAATTATTTTAAAGAAGTGTTCCTTGGCCGCCAGGGTGCGGGGCTTTTTTGCCTTATATGGCTATAGTGTAAACTCAAAAAAATCTTCTCCTCCAAAAGTGTCAGGTCGATTTTCAAATAATTTTGTAGAAATGTTCCTAGGGTGACCATCTATCAGATTCCTTCCAGCCAAGTTGATTGGTCGAAAAACATGGCCACCAGCGGGCGGGGCTTTTTTGACTTATATGGCTATAGTGAAAACTTCAAAAATCTTCTCCTCCGAAAGTGTTTGGCCAATTTTCAATTCTTTTTGTAGAAATGTTCATTGGGTGACCATCTATCAGATTCCTTCAAGCCATGTTGATTGGTCGAAAAAACATGGCCGCCAGGGGGCAGGGCTATTTGGCCTTATATGGCTATAGTGAAAACTTGAAAAATCTTCTCCTCCGAAAGTGTTTGGCCAATTTCTTTTTTTTTTTGTAGAAATGTTCCTTGGGAGACCCTCTATCAGATTCCTTAAAGCCATGTTGATTTGGCCCTCTTGTTAAGCAGGAAGCTTTTGAGTAAGATTTTAGAAAACCCTTGGTCAATTTTTTTTTTTTTTTGTAACACAAATTGGTAAATACTTAGATGAGTGAGTCGGGGCCATAATGGTTATATATTTGTTTTACATGTCTTTTGAAACTTGGTAATTAAATATAATATTCACATGTATGTCTCATGATTTATTTTTACGGTTGTGTCATTTATTCTTTTACCCGAAGTTGTAATATTTATAAACAATGCATAGTTTATATGAACATTTTTATTTACCCAAACAAATTTAGTGCCCTCAGCGCTTTAATTGTTTATGTTACCAGTTTATGTTGATACTTATCTAAAATAAAATAATATTTTGACTACTCGCTTCTTCCAGGGTCTTTTCAATTTTTTTTGTTCGATAATATTTAGCTTAGAAACAGTTCCTTTTTTAGATATAAACAAGAGAAAGTTGATGCAACGCATCAATGTCGCCGGAAATCCATACTGCAGTGATGCATAACATTATAGTAGTTGAAAAAAATCCAGTTATTTAACTGAGGGGCATATTGGAACATCAGGGGTGGGGTCAAGTGAAAATGTATCATAACTTGCATTTTTCTGTCAACGAAGTGAATGTCCTTCATTGACATATAATTATGCTGCGAAAAGAAGCTGCTGAGACTGTGTCAGATATACATTAGTCTAGAAACTTTCTGGGGTATTTTTTGGCTTAGTGCAGACAACCACTATCTTGTCACAGCAGGTTTTGGGTCATGAATCATGGCAACATCAGCAACTTTAATCTCATCCAAATATCAAGTATTTCAGCACCAAGCCAATACATCTCCAGTCAGATTTTATTCTGTTCATTGTGGAAAAAGCTTCCTCACAAGATGCATTAGCCAAATAACACACAGAACCAATCCCAAATAATACAGGTTCATGGTGTTCTGGTGAAGATTGCATCGATAAATGAGATTTAAGCTGATGTTCAAAAGCTAAATATGAAAACAATATATTTTTATCCCCCGCTTTTTCGAAGAAAAAAAAAGGGGGGGGGGGGGGGGTTAATTAATTTCGGGGTGTCCGTCCGTCTGTCTGTCTGTCTGTCTGTCAGACTTCGTTTCCGTACAATAACTGCCACAAATGTTAACCGTTTCTTTTCAAACTTGGTAACAAGGTTAAATGCCTTAAGGGCTAGGCCAAGTTTGATCGTCACTTTCGGCGAACTATATTCGGTGGAGTTATGGCCCCTTATTTAACAAACAATGTCGTTTGTTGATGTTTCCGTGCAATAACTGCCACAAATGTGAATTGTTTTCTTTCCAATCTTGGTAACAAGGTTAAATGCCTTAAGGGCTAGGCCAAGTTCGATCGTCACTTTCGGCGGACTTTATTCCTACAATATTTCCTGCAAGCGGGGGATATAAATTTCATGAATTTGCTTGTTTTTCCAGCACTGTAAACTGTGTTTTTTTCAAACTTGGTAACAACCTAGGCCAAGTTCGATCGTCACTTTCGGCGGACTTTATTCGGTGGAGTTATGACCCCTTAATTAACAAAAGATATCGTTTGTTGCTGTTTCCATGCAATAACTGCCACAAATGGGAACCGTGTTTTTTTCAAACTTAGTAACAACGTAAAATGCCTTAAGGGCTAGGCCAAGTTCGATCGTCACTTTCGGCGGACTTTATTCCTACAATATTTCCTGCAAGCGGGGGATATAAATTTCATGAATTTGCTTGTTTTTCCAGCACTGTAAACTGTGGGCCTTGAGTTAAACCAAATGAAGAAACGTAATTCATGAAAACTGATGAGCTATTGTTTTTTAATTGGAAACAGGAATCTAGAGTATGATTCTCGATTCCTGCTTGGAATCATTTTAAATTATTTTCCTGCTAGGATCGGATGTTTTGAAAACTAATATTAATGTGGACATATAAATCGTACACTGCCCTGTTTCAGTGACTGACCTAAATCGGTGACCTTTTTATTTTGCATATGCTCTTCAATTTGAAAATTTCTATGGTATCACTGTTTTTTGCGGTCTCAAGTGTAAACATATAAACACAGAAATTATTTTTTTGGATAGGTCACAGCCCATTTTATCATGTAGAGGGTGTGCTTTAAGTGCAAAAACATTAGCGAATACAACTTGGGGAAACCCAAAATATACACGTATACACATTTATAGTATTGAAACTGTGACTTCCGTCAACTCTGGTGAGGAGAATATGGATGACTGCACCAATGCACATAATCATGACTGCAATTTAGCTCCAGACTCGAATATGATCATCGAATTTGACAATGAGAAAATGGAGCAAGAGTCTACATTTGGCAACATGAAAATACCAACTGTAGTAACTAATCGTGATATAACCGAGAATTCGCGGCGCGACACGTATGTACCTCACAAAAAACGAGGTAAAACTTATAATTGGTCGAAAAGTTAACTTTGCTATAATCAATCAAGAAATCGAAGAAAGCAAACACCACAAAAACACTAACACCCGCTATAACAAGGGTTATTATCCACATGAGGAGGTACTTCACAACAACGAAAGCCCGTTTGAATGTCATATAAAAAGGAAAACGAAACAATTCTTTGTAGGTGGATTTATGCCTAGTATAACCGAACAACATATATCAAATTATATTGCAGACCAGGGTGTCAACGTGACAAAAGTAGCAGTTTTCCGTAACTACAAATATGACAAGGCCACAATACGCGTGAACGTTGAAGATGATGGAAATGTAGATTATTTGACAGACGACCCATATTTCTGGCCCTGGGGTGTATTCTGTCGGGCATGGCAACCAAATCATACAACTCGAAACCAAAACTCATTCCATAGCAGACGATATATTCCATTGAGTGGTTGTAAAGACGTAGATTAAACTATCACGCTACCAAGTGATAAACAATGTGAAATAGGGAGCATAAAAACAACAATAATCAAATGTCTTCACAACAAAATGTACGTGTTGCAACTTGGAACGCGACAGGAATAATGTCGAGTTCTAGCTACTTAAGTGATTTCCTTAACAATACTAGAGTAGATTTCTGTGGACTAAGTGAGCATTGGCTGTTCAGACACAATTTACACGTTTTAAACTCGATAAACAACAATATACATTTATTACGCAATGTCAGACCCAGATTTAGATTATAT
The DNA here is from genome assembly GCA_031761405.1 of Serripes groenlandicus. Classification (NCBI taxonomy): domain Eukaryota; kingdom Metazoa; phylum Mollusca; class Bivalvia; order Cardiida; family Cardiidae; genus Serripes; species Serripes groenlandicus. Next base: position 126,625,223 of record JASEVX010000003.1, on the reverse strand, counting down.
AAGTAATCGAAAAGTCGGTAAAGGTGGTCTAAGTATAATGTGGAAAAAATCTTTATCGAGTAGGGTTTCAACTCTAACAGTAAACTGTAACAGTATTATCGGGGTGCAATTTATGAAAAGCCCGGGATGTTACTATTACATATTCCAAGTTTACATGCCATGTAAAAAACACCCAATACGTGAATATAAACGTTCTCTAGAAGAAATAGAAAACACATTATATAGTTATAGTGGTCGAGGTAATATTATATTGATGGGCGATTTCAATACAGAAATACCGATACAGACAGATAGTTTGAAAATGAACCTCGATACCAGGGGTAAATTACTGTGTCAATCATTATTAGCATTAGACTTGATCCCCGTAAATTGTCTCCCACTGTGCAAAGGTCCTGAGTACAGTAACGTGCCTTATAATAGTTCGAGAGAAACACTTGATTATGTATTTGTGTCATCAATTGACCTACCCCGAGTACAAGACTTTATTATACATGATGATCATTCCTTAAACGTATCTACACATCGTCCTATATCATGCGTGATTGAAGGTGATGTACAGTGCGAACAATTACAAAATCAGAATAATAATAAAAGTACTGTTATTTGGAAAAATGTTAAAGAGACAAATATCTTATTATACACTCAATACCTTGAGGATAGTACACCCCTTCATGAGTTCGTTGAATTTAAAATTACAAGTACACAGGGTATATACTGTCTTTACGAAAAAGTTGTATCGGTAATTAAAGACGCGGTTGTAAAATGTATAACCAGGTCGACTTATAAACCATTCATAAAACCCTATTGGGATGATAATCTCACCTCTCTACATAATATTGTTAAAAATCAACGCGCGCGATGGATTAACGGAAACCGACCGCATGATGATCACACATTATATATACAATATAAATCTGCAAAACGTGAGTTCCGCAGAGCCCATAGACAAAAGGTGCAAAAACATCTTAATGATTTAGAAGAAGAATTCGACCGCTATGCGGAAACGGATAGCTGTGCCTTTTGGAAGCTAGTGCCGGAATAGAAAGAGGAAAACGAAACCACAGCCAACATTTGAAATGATATTCAAGGACAAACACTGTCAATCAGCCAGAGAAATCAATAGAGGCTGGGCAACATACTTCAAAGACCTTTACTCGTGTAATAATAATGATATCACAAAATGTGCCGAAAGTGTTATTAAAACAATAAACGAAGAAAATGACCGTGTCAATACACATTGTCCAAATGTATACATCAAAATAGAGGATGTTAAAACCGCATTAAAAACTTGTAAAAAGAACAAAACCTGTGGAAATGATGAAGTTTATTACGAAAACCTTATAGTTTAACACATGTTTTAACAAACTTCTATGAGTGATTTTGAATACTGTCCGGCATTATTGAAAAGGGGAGTAATCACTCCACTCCACAAGGGAGGTAATAAAAAGAAAAGTGATCCAAACTCATACCGAGCTATATATCTCTCTGTTCAACAGTATTAAAACTGTATGAAAAAAATATTTTGAATCAATTGAATCATGAAATCGAAATAAATAGTTTACAGGGAGGATTTCAGAAGAATTTGTCCTGCAGCTTGACGTCCTTCGTGGTCCGAGAATCAATTTATAGTGCAATTGAGACTAATTCAAAATTGTATACACGCTATTTAGATGTAAAACAAGCATTTGACCATGTAAACTATGAATTACTTTTAATGAAATTATTTCAAAACGGTATTGGAATAAAATTCATTAAACTTATTCAGAGCTTACTCACGGATATATATAGCTGCGTGCGATCGAACGGATTAAAGTCGGACTGGTTCCCGATCAGGAAGGGCGCAAGACATGGCCAAATACTAAGTGCAACAATGTACTTACTTTATATTAATGATTTGATGGATGTTTTAGACACCAATGAAAACTGTTTCAAGCTAAGTGCAACAAAATATGGTTGTCCAACTGTTGCAGACGACATGATGTAAATGTCATATACATCCAAAGCACTGAAAGTGCTGTGGGACGGTACCTATTGTATGAGGGGAAAAAAGATGGTCAACTGTTCCATTTTTTGGAAAGTTACAACACAAGTCACATAATTTCAAGAAAATGTAAAAAAAAAGCAGAAATGCATACAGTTCAAATATTTATTTAAGACAGGGTTAACCTTATTTCCAGAGATCTATAATTAAACTCTTGAACTGTAGACGGTAGATACAGTTAGATAAACAAACACATTTGTGATAGGTAATTTATCACATGGATAAACTCTACAGCAGATGATTTGAAAATGTTTAACTAAAGATATTGGTAAATCTGTATTGATGAAACTAAAAGTATTGACATGTGAGGAAAACATTGAGAAAACTGTCGAAATTTCTCATACCATCCATCTGTTGAAGATTAGACGACATGTGTCTGTAGTGTAGAAAGGGAAAAATAGTACCTGTAGCAAAGCTATTTATTATCTATAGTATCTAAAGAATCAACTTAATTTTAACACTCTTAGTAAAGAGTCACCCAAGGAACATTTGAGAAAAATGTGGTGACTAGAGTGTTTACAAGATATTTCTCAATATTGACATAGTGACCTAGTTTTTAACCAGACCATATTCGAATTTAGCCTAGATATCATCAAGATAAACATTCTGGTAAAGTTTCATCATGCTAGAGTTAAAAACATGGCTTCCAGAGCATTAACAAGACTTTTCTTAAATTTGATCAAGGGACCTAATTTTTTACTCAACATGACCAATGTCTAAATTGGCCTGTATATCGTCAAGAAAAACTGTCTGACAAAGTTTCAAGCCGCTAAAATTTGGTCTCTTAAGTGTTAAATCAAAATTGTCCTACAACTTGGCATAGTGACCTAATTTTTTTAACAAACATTACCCATATTCAAACTAAATATAATAAAAACAATCATTCTGACAAAGTTTCAGCATGCTCAAGCTAAAAGTGCAGCTTCCAGAGTCTTAACAATATTTTCCTCCAACTTGGCTTTGTGCGCTAATGTTTTATCCAAAATTTCGATTTTTGGTTCCCAGCTTTACTCTGTCATACTGTTTATAATCAGGGAGCCAATTGTTGTACGATTTCTCAAAATGCACATGGCTTTAGACCGCTTAGGGGTACCGTCCAAAAGATGGCTTACAACAACTTATTGACGTCTGCCATAATAATTCTTTACAGAATGTTTACACTTACAATTCCTCGAAATGTACAGAAATTGTATATAACGAGAGTTTGTCAGATTACAAAAAGACAAAACGTGAATGGCGCCTTGGAAGTAGTAACATTGATGAGAGTGACTTATTTCTCCATTTAGGCGTTCTTAATGAAAAGAATATGTCACTTGATGATTCTGTACAAGAATGTTGCTCTAAACTAAGAAAAACGTACTTCAGCTTAAGTGACTCTGGTATTAGTCGTGAGTGTATGCATCCACTCTCCATAAAGCGTATCTACGAATCAGTTGTTTTGTCGAAGGCTCTTTATGGAGGAAGTGAGTTGTGGAATGGTCTAACTGACACACAAATGCAGACCTAAGCAGTGTATAAAGCACATTCAAAGTGTCATGAAACGGTTATTTCAGTTACTTTCCTTGTTGGTCGTTATCATCCCGTTTCATAGAAAGCTTCTACAACATCAAGATCGCCATTAGTAAATTAAATCTGTTATTATATCATCTTTCCCGAAAGACACATGATGTAAGTACTTGGGTGTGATTTCGGAATATATAGTTGTTTATTTGCAATACTAGTTTTATATGCATTTCCTGTATTTTGAGTGTAGGCCCGTTTTGAAATATGCAATTTAATCAATCACTCAGACGCTCATTAAATTGTTTATAATATATAGGCGGACAGCGATGAGGTCCGAAAGCATCGATTATTAGAGCACGTGCAGTATTGCTATGGGCCCGTTTGTTGCGCATAAACTAGTTTCGGTTTAAAACTAGTATCGTAAACCATCCGTTTGTTAATCAAACCAGTTTTAAAACTTAAACCAGTTTTTCCATTTGTTTACACAAACTTAAAACTGTTTTCTTAAACCGATCAAACCGCCCTCGAGTGTGGTTTCGAAGGTTTGATGTATCCGAATACATGGTCACTTGGAAGAGAGAAAATGGCGACTGAACCGCTTAAATTAGCCCTAACATGTGGAAATGCACTAGACTGGGTTCAGACATTGTCTGATAATGGTAATAAGAATATGTTTTGATTTTTAAACATATAAATACTTTATTTACTCGTTTTATTATGTTATTAGCAGGTGCGCGTATGTAAACAAATTAGACTGTGCGATGTAACGGTTTGTAATTATCGCCTTTTGATTTCATGTAGTATATGAAAATAAAGTATCCCAGTCTAGCTAATAGGGACTGTTTTGTCTTCGTAAATAAAACAAAAAGCATAAATGCGAGTCAAAATAAAGAAACTGCACATACTTAAAAATTCGGAATATTTATTTCATTTTAGATGTGTCATAACTTAGTGTTTTTAAACAAACGCAATTGTAATATGTTCAAGACGTTTAAATTTGTTTTTTTCTAATAATAATAATTTCTCCTCAAATGTCATTTCCGAAAAGCTATTAAAAATAGAAGTCGTGGGCTTCTGCCCGGCGACTAATGACACCTTGTCGTTTATTAAATAAGAATGAACAAAATCGCCAAGCGATGACATGTTGCATTTACAACTAATAGAATGGGTCACGTTACGGCCCTGCCCATTGCATAGTTGGGTTAACGTTGTTTTTACAGTTTCTAGAATTATACTGTAATATGTAGTAATTAACTTTTTTCTGAGCTTTGATGAATCTGGGACCACTAATAAGTATTAGTTGTCCCAGGAAGAATCGGGTCGCAAACTATTAATAAAAGCGTAGCGTAGGAAGTTGGGGGAAAGTAATTAAATACCCATTACATGTGTCTAAAGTTTTGTAATAACGGTAGAATACATATGTGGCCCGGCTGGGTAGCTCAATTGGTAGCGTATCTGACTCGTGATCTGGAGGTCACGGGTTCGATACCCGGTTGCGTCGACATACTTTCGGGCGATTTTTCCATCGCCTCTCACCTCTGATCTATGTGAGAAAGTAGTCAGTGGCTTCGAAAGAATGTTGTGTAAGTACTGGTGTAGGTAAGCCAGGAAAACATGGGTAGGTGCACTGACCGCCGTGATATGACCAAAGCTGTTGAAAGCGGCGTTAAACTCCAAACAAACAAACAAACAAACAAGAATACATACATATTTCGTATCTTGCTGTTTCTTAAATCATTTTATACAATTTATTTATTCACCCCATGGTACAAAATTAAAACCTATCCCATACTGACGCCGCGCTTCCACGCGGCGAACTTTTCCAGAGTTTCTATCTATTAGTTTGGTCTCTTGACTTGTTCATCAGTTCTTCTGTAGCTTACCAAAGTCAGCCTACCGTGACGCTCTCCGAGAATTGACCAATAGACTAAAATTATGCATTTCTAATCTTGGGTATGAAATGAAAAACACAGGGTTCTAGTTTTTAAGGTACAAACTACAAGACACAACACTTTTCGAAGATTACTCGTATTTTGTTTAAAAGGAACTTTTGTTCCGCTTTAAAGCCTTTATTTAGTAGGCTAGAATCGACATGTAAATAAAAACGGTGCACCAGGCAAACCATACTTTAACGTTATTAGCGTATGTGTAGATAAACATCTGTATGTAGTTCCATGCTAAAGGATCCCCAACTTATACTGTTTTTATAAGTTTTTGGAAACTTTCGTGACGTACTAGGAGAGAGTGCAGAGCCTGATCTTTTGCTGTTCAAAAGTTTACCCCTCATGATGAAAGTTTTTCTTATGTCTAAATTTGCACTTGAAAAGTGTCACTGTAGTTATGCACACCTTTACCAAATCAGATTTTAAATAAACGGAGAAAAAGAACCCATTAAAAGCGTCAAATCAGTTTTTAACGATTTGTGCAACCGTTTATGCTTTAACTGTGTTGCTTTATGCTACCAAATGATAGAGGACACAACAACCTTTCATTTAAACCCGGGGTTGACGATAACGTTTTCAGCAGTTTTCGAGTTATGTAAAATGAGAGAAAGGGTTTCGTAATCTCTTTCGATTAAAAAGGTCAAACTGGAATTCCGATGTGTCTGTAACCGGAAGTGACGTCATTATATCTTAAAATGGTCATATCTTTCTTAGTTCTAAATCGATGTTTACAATTTGTATATCATCCGAGAGCTCTCATCGAGATATGAGATTATCCGAATTTTAAAGATATCAGATCAATGTTTTCATGACAGTGTAATTGAAATAAGGAGCACAATTTCTACAATTTTATTATATAATCAAGTATTGTAGTTCGCAGAATCAAAATAACTAACACTATTTATTGAACACAGTATTCACAGATCACGATTCATTACAGAATGAAAATGATTGTCAATTCGTCTCATACTCCATCCATGGCGTCTATGAATAACTGTCCACTGTTCCGTTATGTTGTAAACGTGGTTAATTTAGGGCTCCCCCAGCATTTTCTTTCCGTTAATTTAGTCACGTTGTCCCGGTGGTCCGTGCATTCGATGCCCCTTTCTCGCATTTTCAATCCGGATATGTTGTCTTTTCCTGGCTACCTCTGACTTTACTTTGTTCAACAGCGTGAGCCATGTGTGTCACAAAGTTAATGGTAGGTTCTGTCATCGCCCCACCCTTCTGAATTTTTTCCACGACGTATTGTCCTTTATGATAAGGTTTCAATTTTCATTCGGCCATCCGCCGAAAATGTCGTGTCCACATTTCTACTTTGTCCATCGTCGACATAATTGAAGTGTACAGCGAGTGATAGTAATATTATTATCTAGTATCTGCATTTCCTCATCATCACTGTCGCCCCTATCGTCGTCGCTATCGTCGTCGTTCTCCGACTTCAATATATCTTCTATTAAATAACGGTGTTTCTGAACGGCCGACTTTATGGCCTGTTCTAATATCATTCCCTCGGACGTGAGTTCGCGAACATCTTCAACGACACGTTGGTGAATGACTCCGTGTTCTAATTGGAATGTGTGGAGAAGCAGTTGGCTATACATACGTAAGACATGTGTTGTATCTTCCTCTTCCATTTTTGATTCTGCCCTTTTCTTGGCCTCGTCATTAGACATTCCATATTACTCATATGTTTGTCAAGATTTTTCATCATTGTTCGAAGCTTTACGGTACATGACTCCAAACACTTTGTGTTCTTCGCTATTTTTATCTTCTACATATTCTTCGCTCTGGTCATAGGATATCCACCGTTTTAATCATTATTATATTATCATTTGACGTGATTTTGTAAAGAATAAACGTCACCAAACACAATATCACAATCGTCGCAAACGGGCATGTCTAGACTGGTTTTAGACTCGAGGCTGGAATCACTATATATGTACTCTACCGGGGTGTCCCTTATAGGAATGTTTAGGTTTGGTTCTCTTATAACATAGGACGGTTCAGACGGGTTGTTGTGAATCGTATCTCTTAAACGATTAGCTTCTGAAGTGACTGGTTTCAAATCGACAAGAAGGTAACCGTACGGTTGATTTGTAGCTTCTTGAAAATGACTCATTAAATAGCCCGCCTTTCCAGGATACATTTGTCGCGCTAAGGTCATAACAGGTTGTTGGTCGATTGAATTTTTGAATAAGACTAAATAATGGCAATTTCTTCTCTGAGTTGGATCTTTACTAAAGTATAGATTTTGATTCAGTTCCATGACGGATAAATATCTATGGTGAGACCCCTCCGGGTTTAAATGAAAGGGTTTTGTGTCCTCTATCATTTAGTAGCATAAAGCAACACAGTTAAAGTGTAAACGGTTGCACAAATCGTTAAAAACTGATTTGACGCTTTTAATGGGCTCCTTTTCTCCGTTTATTTAAAATCTGATCAGATTGGTAAAGGTGAGCATAACTACAGTGACACTTTTCAAGTGCAAATTTAGACATAAGAAACACTTTCAACATGAGGGGTATACTTTTGAACAGCATTGTTAAGGGTTATACACAGGCAAGTTAAAACGCGTTCGTTGCAGGTGTTCAGACGGAGACAATGTGGCGCCTTTAAAGAAAATTATTATTTTACATTTTAATGCAGCATTGTCCACGTTTCCGGCCTTAAATCAATAAACGCTGAACACTATGGCGCCTTTAAAGGAGATTAATTATGACATTTCAATGGTCTATTGTTCGCACACCTTTTGTGTTTCTGATGAAATATCCGATGGTGGTTGTGAAATAACGCGACTTAAAATAGATCGGGTGTCAGGACATGCGCATCTGTCATTTGAGCTCTGGCCGTTCTAGAGGTAAGACGTTACATTTATCGTATCGTATCGATATCTCATGTAAGGTTTCCCGAAACAATGTAGCAAAAGTTCGGTCCAATTTCTCCGCCATTATATTCGAGGGTTCCAACAACATACCCGCTAGAATCTATTGGTAGAAGGCTGGAGACAAATCGTTGGTGGTCTCGCTCGAAGTGTGCTTCAGAACACTTGCTCCATTGTTAAAGATTTTTAAAAATAGACTCGTAGTACTAAATATAGACCTATGATGTCATTCAAAAGATGGCCGCCACTCATGCGTCATGGTCATATACCGCTTATATGCAAATGAGTATGTCAACAAAATAGCGCCCTCTCTTGTGTCATTCCTTATATGCAAATGAGATACTATAAATACACTGAAAGAAATAAGTTTAGCAAGTTTTTCAGGATACCGTTAGATGTTTAGGTCCAGTGGTATATGTTATGTGTTAAAAATGACCGGCTGGACCTACACAAAAGATTCCCAGTTCAATTTGTCGCATCAGTGGTTTTGATAGGTGAAAACATCTAGTTATTGATAAACCATGGAGAGCACGTGCAGCACGAAATCTTACCTGTGTGAAATCTTGAAACAAACACATTATTGTCATTCTTATACCATAACCAAATTAACCGCTTTAAAATTTGGAAATTATTTAATGGGGCGTGCTCCAGGAATGACGTTAGGTCGACGTCAAATGGCTATTGGCATGTTAAATGCTGGTGTGACGGCAAGGGGAGTTGCACGACAATTTAACGTAAGTGAATCGACTATTAGTCGTCTTAAAACACGTAATCAACTAACAGGGGGATGTTAAAGATATGCCACGGTCGGGCCGACCAACAAAAACGACGTTGGCAGAAGACCGTTATATTGTTGTGACGTCAAGACGAAATAGAGTTATGTCCAGTCGCAGGTTGGCTAATCATGTCAGGAATGCAACCGGCACAAGAGTTTGTGACAGGACCGTCCGCAATAGACTTCGAGCTGCCAGCAGGATAACTCTCGCCCACAAACTGCCAGGCACACCCAGGATGTTCTCATGCTTAACCATATTGCTGTTCTACCTTGGCCATCCAAATCGCCAGACCTTTCGCCCATTGAACACATGTGGGACCACCTAGGACGTAAGATTAGAGAATGTAATGACGTCATCAACGTACGTGACCTTGAGCAAGCGTTGCACGAAGAATGGCGCCGAAACCCCCTACAAGTTGTAAGGAAGCTTATACACAGTATGAGACGAAGATGTGCGGCTGTACTTGCTGTTAACGGAGGACATACTCGATATTGACACATGTGACTTTTCTATTTGACCCCTACCATTTTCAGTGTGACGGATTACGGAGGAGATAATGTATTTTTAGCTCACCTATGCACGAAGTGCAAGCATAGGTGAGCTATTGTGATCACATTTTGTCCTGCGTCCGTCCGTCGTGCGTCGTCAACATTTCAGCTTGTTAACACTCTACAGGCTATATTTTGCATCCAATATTCATGAAAGTGTATCAGAACATTCATCTCCATCAAATCTTGGAAAAGTTCGAAACTGGGCCATATGAGGTCAAACACGAGGTCACTAGGTCAAATTGAAGCGAAATCTTGTTAACACTCTGGATGCCACATTTTCAATTGAGCATGTTGAAATTTTGTCAGCATGTTTGTCTTAAAAATATCTAGGTCAAGTTTGAGTATGGGTCATATTGGGTCAGAAACTAGGTCACTAAGCCAAATTGGGGGAAAATCTTGTTAACTCTGTAGAAGCCGCATGATTTGCTTCAGCAGCTTGAAATTTGGTCAGAATGTTGAGCAATGATATCTAGGCCAAGTTCGGATATGGGTCATGCCGGGTTAAAAACTAGGTCACTAGGCCAAATTGAAGGGTAATCTTGTTAACACTCTTGATACTGCATTTTTAACTTGAGCATGATGAAACTTTATCAGAATGTTTTTCTTGATGATATGTAAGTCAAGTTTGATCAAGGGTCATGTTGGGTCAAAAAGTAGGTCACTAGGTCAAATTGAAGGAAATCTTGTTAACACTCTAGAGGCCGCATTTTTTGCTTCAGAAGTTCGAATATGGGTCATATTGGGTCAGAAACTAGGTCACTAGGCCAAATTGAAGGAACAAATTGTTAACTCTGTAGGATTGGCATTTTTTGCTACAGCAGCTTGACATTTAATGAGAATGTTTATCTAAATGATATCTAAGCCAATTTCGAATATGGATCATGTAGGGTCAAAAACTAGGTCACTAGGCCAAATTGAAGGAAAATCGTGTAAGCACTTTAGATGAAATTTGGTCAGAATGTTTGTCTGAATTATATCTAGGTCAAGTTCGAATATGGGTCATATTGGGTCAGAAACAAGGTAAATACAGGAAAATATTGTTCAAACTCCGGAGGCCGCATTTTTACTTTGAGCAAGTTGAAAATTTGTCAGAATGTTGTCTTGATGATATCTAGTCCATGTTGGAATATGGGTCATATCAGGTAAAAAAATATTGATCACTAGGCCAAATGAAGGAAAATCTTGTTAACACTGTGGAGGTTGCATTCAGAATAATTGTCTTGATGTCTATTTCGGAATTCATTATTTTCTGATATCAAGAAATTGATTTCCTGATATAAAAAATGATTTTCTGATATGAAAAAATCGAATTCCTGATATCAAAAAATATCAAGAAATATGCTCTATTTTTCCTTATCAGATGATTTTCTGATATCAAGAATTCGAATTTCTGATATCAGAAAATGAATATTTAATATCAGAAAATGTATTTCTTGATATCAGAAAATGTATTTCTTGATATCAGAAAATCGTCAGTATTTTTTGATATCAGAAAATGGATTTCTTGACATCAAAAAATGATTTCAATTCAGAAAATACCCATGAGTCTTAAGGTGTCAATATATACCTAAATGATTTGCTTTTTGCATACAAACCAGTCAGAGGGTATTTAACTAAACAAGAGGCCCATGAGGGCCTATGCTCTACTGGCATTGATCTGGCTTGTTTCAAAAGGAACCAATATGTCATACACATTCAAATACCATCTAAGTTTGGTGAATATCAGATAGTAAATGGAAGCTAGCTGTATTATAGCAATTTTGACAATTTCAATGGCCATAATCCAGCCATGCATGGGTAGATCTGGCCGTTTTTTAGAAATGAACCAAACTCTCATGGATATCTAACTACTGTATAAGTTTGATTGAGATACAATAAAAAATAAGGACTGTATCATGTTAACAAGCCTTATTATAGCAATTTTGACAATTTCAAGGGATCTGGCTTGTTTTCGAAAGGAATCAAGCTCTCATGGATATCTAACTACTGTATAAGTTTGATTTCAAGGACCATAATCCAGTCATGCATGGGCAGATCTGGCTGGTTTTCGAAAGGAACCGAGCTCTCATGGATATCCAACTACTGTATAAGTTTGGTTGAGATACAATCAAAAGTGAAGACTATCGTGTTAACAAGCTCTTTTATAGCAATTTTGACCATTTCAAGGGCCATAATCCAGTCATGCATGGGCGGATCTGTGGCTGGTTTTCGAAAGTAACAGAGCTCTCATGGATATCTAACTACTGTATAAGTTTGGTTGAGATACAATCAAAAGTGAAGACTGTATCGTGTTAACAAGAAATTGTTTACGGACGGACAAATCGCCACAACATAAGCCCTTCTGGCCTTTGGCCAGTATAGCTAAAAACACAATGGGAAAATGTCATGGACAGGACAAGATTGTTTGCCGGGCAAACCGATCCGAATTGCTTGCCTTTGACCCTAGCATTGTTAGTTAGTTAATTAATTAAGCCACCAGCACCTCAGAGGGAAAAAATCCATTTCTACAAGTGTACATGAATTCGGTATAGCTGAACATGACCACAGCTCATGGGATAAACATTAATCACTACATTGCTGGGTCGACTGTAGACACAAATTTAAAACATCACAGCAAATGCAAACAGGTTGCACTTTATTGCAAAACCAAAATAAAGAGTAAAGGTCTCAATATTTACACTTCGTGAATATTTGAATCGTCACTATTTCAGGTGGTGAATCGAGGATGCGATCATTTATCCTTTATCTATTGAAGCTTCATAGCGCCACAGTTTATGATAGTTTTGAGAGATACTAGCCCCTAATAGCACAGGGGCTCGTAGTTTTAGTTATTTTTTTATTGTGTAGGATACAGGGTGCGATATATATATATTTATATATATACATGCCAATAAAAAAAAAAAAAACTACGAGCCCCTGTGCCTATTAGTACAGACTAGGGCAATGAAATGCGAACATTTATCCTCTATCTATGGAAGCTTAATAGCGCCACAGTCTATGATAGTTTTGAGAGATACTAGCCCCTATAGAATAGACTGGCATTTGGATAATTCTATATCTGTCGGATATTGTAATCACTGTTCATCTTTTGTCTGAATTGTTTTTGCAATTCAATTCCGAGTAATTTGTATTTAATCGTTTTGTTGGGCGAACACTGATATTTGGCGCGGAAAGTGTGATGCAATAATTGATATTTCGTAAGTTTTAGCAATAATTTGAGGTGAAAGCATATCTCTCTTTATCGTATACCAATGTGTTATGAGTGGACATCAACCACTTCTTCGTCGTATCTGCAGTCTAATCAGAAGGCTTCAGCTTATCTCTTATATAGAGATCTCATTCCGATTACTGTGTGCATGACACACTTTTATATAAATCTTTTCCCCCATGTTGTGGCTTCTGTTCTGTATGAAAACATGTGAATAATAGATTACTTATAACTTGTCAACATGTATTTAATCCAACTTACGTTATCAAAACAACCCATTTGGATAATTATCTTAAGCCTTTTTTTAATTTCTGACAGACGGACAACCTGTGACCTTGACCTTTTGAGTAGGTAGCAAGGTAACTTGCATGACAAATCATCTTATGAAGAATAATTGTGTGAAGTAATATCAAAAATTCAAGCATGTGGAAGATACAGCCCCCGGACATGAAATTATGAACGGACAATGTTTAAGCCCAAACTGTGACCTTGAACTTAGGAGTAGGTGGCTAGTTGATGTGCATGACACATCATCTTGTTATGGAGAATATTGTATGAAGTAATATCGGTAGGGGACTAATCATTTCAGTGTTGCCTGGTGGTTTAAGAAATGTTGTTTAAAGAAACTGTTGAGGACGTCACATGTAAGAGAGACAAAGGGTAATCACAAAAGATTACCACAGGTCATCTGGTAAAGAATGGTTTGACTTTATGAACACATATCAAGTGTGTGAACTGTAGGTACTCAAGGAGAACAAACTCGGTTATATCTCTGCATTTCATCGGCAAGTTACCAGTACTACATTTATCCTGACACCAGCCAATCAGTCGTAATGCTTACCATACCCTCTTTAGCTCAAAGGTCAAGGATTGAACATACGACCTTTTGCACCCGAAACGGATGTTCTAACACTACACCACAAAGGCGGTATTTGTGAATAACGTACATGTAATTGCAAATTATTCTGCACATTTGCAGACAAATCTTTATCAGCATACATTAGCCTAATGTACAAAGCGAACACTTCGCCGTAAGCGCGGGTAAACAGGGGAGTAACAATGACTCACTTAAGGTAGGGACCTAGGACCATCTTATCCCAAACAGTTTACATGGAGCATGGTCCAGATACATTATTTTTCTTTTTCTGAGACAAAAACATCAAAATAATTTTCTACAAATTTAATCACTACATCAATTACAATGAAGAACAAACATTTTCATGAATTGCTATCAAATATCAATCTACATGAGAATTCACAGTCATATACAATAATGAATCCTACTCAAATATAGGAAATAATGAAGATGTTCATAATCAGTCATGACATTATTTTGGTAGAAAAGCACAATGTTTATCCTTCTAGCAATTTCTTTTTGTTCAACTATATCTAGATCAAAGTCACACAGAAGTAGGACTATTAAACTCAGATTAAATTCATAGTTGTTTTCCTGATAATTACTTAAAGACGACAGTCAATTGCTATTGTAAACTTTTTTGTTTTACTGCATCTTAAATAATTCTGGGATATTAACATTTTTTCCTAATATAAATTCAATGAAGACAAGACTAAAATACCAATGAATGACCCGATATGCTATATTTGTTATATATACAACAAATCTGTAGCAGACGACTTTGAAGATAGAAAAACTATTGAATTGATTGATTGATTGGGGTTTAACACCGTTTTTAACGTTTTCTCAGTCATATCACGGCGGCCAGTTCACCGTCTCATGTATTTCCTGGTTTTCACACAACAGAAAAACTATTGAATAACTATAAATGAAAGTTTAAATATTTGAAATATTGTTGAAAATGTAACAGCAAAAAGGGAAATTGCTTACCATGAGCAGTTTCTCTTTTTGCCACAGTGTTTTTAAAGGTTGTGTATGTTGCAGATTCATATGCCTGTCCGAAAGAGGTGACAACAGGAGAAAATGTTTATTGCACACACTTTCTCCACATTTACAAAAGTCATCTGCTGCAGATGTAACAAAAATTAAATGTCTAGTAATGGATGAAGAAAAAAAAATTGAACACTTTAAGGTAATCAGGGTAAATACCCTGATACAGATCACTCGTACATAAGTATTAACTGCTTATTTATCAACTCTGTATTCAAATCATACCTCTATTTTTTCGGATCTTACAATATTTCATATATCATTCTCAAAGTAAACATTAATCAGAACAATTTCAGAGGTTAAACAAAATTGGGAAAGAAGAAATTAACTTTTTGAACATCTCATTTTTCATTTTTCAACAATGTTTTCAAAATGTGACTGCTACAATGGCATCACATGTTGTCTATATAGATATAGACATAGTTAAACAAAACACATAAAATAATGAGCTTTGAAAATGGGCTTTCGGAATTTGAACATTGAGTAAAACATGCCTCTAGTCTGATCACCCTTGACTCATTTACTTATTGCATATGCACACATTTGCATCTACAATGATCGCGCAAGTCTTAATCCATGTTTTCCTGTTCACAAACTAATATAAAACATTATTCATTTTCTATCTGAGGTTGTGGTTGTGTATTAGATGGGGCTGTGATTTCTTTAGGCGTCTCTGTAGTGGCTGGTGATGATGACTCAAGTGATGATTTATTGGGCGACTGATCTTTGCCATCTTTCTCCGAGGCTGAAAATATTCAACAATATATTCATAAACATTATGAACAAGTTTTCTTCTTTATTGAGTGTAACAATATCCATACGGTATATATTCATTAATCTTTATTAAGATTTTCTATAGCAAAATTTAACTACATGTACATAATTGCTAACTGAAACTAAAACAAAAGGATTGTTTATATATGTGTATATAATATATATCATCTTATCTATAGTTACATCCAATGCATGTGGATATGAAGGAATAAGAAATTAATTTCATCAATATGCCAAAATGCACTATTTAACAAGCTAGTGAATTAAAGATGAAAATACATTGTAATATAACAAAGAAGTTAATCGATTCTGGTAGATAAAGTATAGCTTAATGAAGTTGTGATAAGAGAAATTTGAAATTAATTCAATCTACAGAAAAAAGCAAAAAAAAGGGTGCTTATTCACCAATCATTCTTTAGTCTTAGAATTTTCAAAATGTCAAAGTACATGTATGTAGTAACACAATTTTATAATTTTTTGCCATTACTTTGATTCAGACCAAATGAGGTATATTGACCAAGAAGTGTATGGTGTGTGACCACACTTCTTTGGTGGCAGACTGACAGTTTGGTTTACTTAACATGTGACAGTTGAAGTTGTATGGTCAATATGACTGTCAAGAGGTCGGTCAGTAATAAAACTTCCAAACTTGTGTGAAACATGCCTACATGCAGGTGATTATGATAAAATATAACTGGAATTCCAAACCTGCTAAATTCTCTATCTAACTTGCGGAGGCATTAACCCATTCCCACTTAAAACAAATCTGCAGAAAATGATTTTGAAAACATCTCCGGAAAGTCAAGACAACATTTTTATTCCATATTGTTGAAAACATTCTGGCAATAGGAGAAATTGTTCAATTACTTCTTTTGCCAAAATGTTTTCAAAAATCCTCTGCTCCAGACGTGTCTGCATGTGTGAAAGAGTTAAATCTTCCCAATTTATTAGAAGAGTTAAATTGCACATGCTATCTTAAGTCAGCAGGTTGATAAATGCAGAAAATAACATGGCATTCAGTTACTTGATATTTTTGTTCCATTTTGCATCAAAAGTCAATATAATAATGAGGTAAAACCACATTCTAAATCCTTTCCAACAGGCAACAAATTGACAGCAGAAGACTTTGAAAGCATCTATGCAAACATATGGAACTTCTTGAGCAAATTGTCCTTTTGCTACAATGTTTAAACAAGAGGCTAAAGAGGGCCAGTATCGCTCCACTGCCAGGAGACAAATTTAAATCCATAAAGCCATAAAAGACAAAAAATGGCCAGCCCCTTGGCTGCCATGTTTTATGACAAAAACATAGCTTGAAGCTCAGATGTTTTCAAAGTTGTGTGCTGCAGATTTGTTGTATATGTTAACGGGTCAACATGATGGTGAATTGGTGACATTAAATAGGGGACTAAACTCCCCCGTTATTTAACTTAACTTTCCCTGACACAGGCTAACTTTGATGCATTGACAGTAGACAACTTGAAAACATTGTGGGATAATAAAACTTATTGCTAAAAACAAACATTTTCTCCTTTTATACAGTTTTAACTCAATTCCATTAGCATACTTCCATTAATTTTCCAGAAGTTTTAATTGTTAATTTAGATGTTTTAAAAGCATAATCATCGAGTAAAAGGTTACCATTTACCTTACGAGATATTTTATCTTGTCTTTTACTTTATAAACATCTCAGAAAATAAGACTGATACATCAAGCTATTTTGAAGTACACAGTTGAAGTCAATGTCATTTCAAGCAATTTTTCAATTTCCCAAAGGTATTCAAAAACTGCATCAAAGTTGAGCATATGGGGGAAAGAGTAACACTTTCTAAAAGTTTGCAGACATTGAAATCAAGCTTTTATGATTATCCAGTATGATCATCATTGTACATACAGATAACATATTGCAAGTCGTTTTTGTTTGGCTTAACTGATATTGGACCATCTAGAAAAAAGTGTTAGAAACCAAAACAATCGACAAAGCAAGACTGTTAATTTTGGGTGGTGGTATATCTGTCTAAAATAGAAAATAAAGTAAATGAATTCATAAACATCTTCATAGTTAGCTGCCACCTGCAAGATGATTGACATACAATTAATTGTGTGACCTAAATACATTGTACTTGATTGAATTGTCTTAGTTAGTTTAAACTTATTTATTTTACATCAATTGGGAAACAAGCTTTAAGCTTTTATTAATCATGCTCGATGTCTGCTTCCTGGAGACATAACCAGTACTTGCACCTTTTGTGTGGAAAAATCCTGAAGGCAGAACCTGCTTATCACGGGATTCGAACCCTGGACCTTTGGTACACGAGACTGACACTCTACCACTGCACCACTGTCTTAAGTGACATGTCTTATGTAAAATATAAATTGTTTATTCATTTGTGTCAAGGCACCTTCAGCCTAGCTTGAAATTACATAATTTCTTGTTCCACCAGGTATATAACTGGGTCTAAAACTTTTCATTGTTCAATTTTTTACAATTCTTTCTTCGCAAACACTTCTGTTGCCTGCCAATAAATTCAACGATAAACTTACAGCCGACAGAGGAGTAAGTCCAAAGTGTCACCCTGTTAGGTGACAAAATAAGGTTTATTTCAAAAGTTCATGTTTTAGTAAAATCATAGGCAAAGAGGTGGAGAACAGCATATCACTCCATACTCAACTCAACAGGTCTTGCAGAAGTCAGTTCAACAAAACACTTGCTGGAAAACATGCAAGGAACATTCTGGGTTCATACTGAATACAGGTTGCATACCATTGAGATTCCTGAGTGATTCAAGGTCTATTTTCCCTACTCTTTTCATAATTAACTCTTGGATGTTTTGTCACAAGAGAATCAACTGTTAGGACTCTGCTTCCAACGTGAAGATAGCAAATATCAAGATCAGCTTTTACTTACAATTGAACTGACAGAGTAAAATAAAATATTTGATATATTTGAATATAACCATGTAATTTTTGTAGCATGAGTTTTCATTTATAATGCTCACAACAACTAAAAGAAAAACTTTGAAAAGAATAAAGATTCAGCCATATCACTAATCATCTAGTTATAACACACACACACACTACACTAATTGACCCTTTCCCATATAGAGAAACATTTTGATGTATCTGCAGCAGATGACTTTTTTTAAACATTGTGGAAACAGGAGAAATTGCTATTTCACCATTTACCATGTCAAAGCTTTTATTTCTATCTAATAATTATACTTTCATTTCATAGAGGTTTTCCAAAACTTGGCCTCCATGTTATCTGCTGCAGATTTGTTGAATGTGGGAAAGGGTTCAGCTGTAAAATCAACTGTCATAAAATCCAACCCATTGGAAATATCTGAAGACCAGAATAGAAATTTCACTTAACCCTTTCCCTCATATAGACGCTTTCTGACGCCTCTGCAGCAGACGACTATTTGAAAACAGTGACAAAAGAAGAAATTGCACAAAACGTGCAATTTCTCCTTTTGGCACAATGTTTTCCACTTTTAGTCATAGGTTATTTATTCAATTATAGAGATTTTCTAGAGATTTTCTATGTTTTGACAAAATACGTTCAAAGTCGTCTGCTGCAGAATTGTCATATGAGGGAAAGGGTTAAAACCAGAATAGTATGATTCTTCATCATTGGAAATCATAGAGAGCATAGAATGAGCATTTTCTCCTCTTCCACACACATTTTTAAAAAGTTGTCAGTAACTGTTATCCTTTTCCTGCACACAGACAACATTTGAAAACATTGTGGACAAAGGAGAAATTGCTCATAATGAACAATTTCTCCTTTTGAGCCTATATTTTCAACTTATTTCATTGCTTGTTCTTTCATTTATAGACATTTACCATAGTTTTGACTATATGTTTTTGAAGATGTCTGCTGCAGATTTGTTGTATGTGGGAAAGGGTTATAAGAGAAAGAAATTAAGCTGATATTCATTGTGATTTTGTAACAAGAACCAATAGCACATTACTGATATTCCATACTGCCCGTGTTCCCATAATCAGTCCTGTCAGAAGACAAGTCATTCAAAAATCTTAGATAATTTCACAGCTTCACACAGTTCATAAAGCTACTCTACTCAAAACTTTAACCCTTTCCCACATTCATCAAATCTGCAGCAAGACTTTGAAACAACTCAAAATATTTTGGAAACTCCATTTAAATGAAAGTACAATAATTGAATAGAGTTGAAAACATGGAGAATGGGAGGCATCAGAAAGCATCTATATGAGGGAAAGGGTTAATTCCATTCAGAATAATTTCTACAGAAGCTATAGTTTCATTAATTTAAATGCTGTTTGAAGCTGCTTTCACATTGTATTTCAATTGTATCAAATGTCTCCCTGGTAAATTACCAGTAAGAATATTCTGATAACTGCATTAGTGCTTATGTTCCCACCTCAAAATCACGGAGCATCGAGTAAGTATCAAATCTACTACGTTCACACAAGTCAGTGGTAAGACCATGATGGGAATCAAACCCTTTCACTCTTGAGAAGGGTATGTTAACCTTAAACAATGGCTTTGCTTATTATATAAATAATCCAAAGTTTTCAAAAAATTTAGACATAGCATAGTTGACATTTTCTGTATAATATTTTAATGTTCACCTTCATAATTACCAGTATTCTTAAGGACTAAAGGTTTGACCATCATCTATACCAAAATATTAAAACCTTTCCACATGTATATACATTTTTACACATCTGCAGCAGGAGAAAACATTGTTGATTTAACCTCAATATTCAATAATTGAACACTCAATTACAGAGATTTTCCATATTTTTGCCTCTGTCTGTTCAAAGTCACGTCTGCAGACTGTTGTTGTATGTGGAAAAGGAATAAATCATTCACACAAACATACACACTGATTCATTAGTTAGACATTGTCCTGTTTTTTTATAAAAATATTATCAAATATTCAGAAAATAACCATTGAAATTAAATGGCATTCACATCATTTTCTTACAACCCTATCAAAACTCAGGATAGCATTGCTTAATTAACAACCCAGTTTTCTCAATTACCATATCAAATGATTTGATTCTGCCTTGCTTGCCATGAGCTCAAAAGCAAATTGTATTCATTTACCAGACGACATTTGACACTTAAGCAGCAGATGCTGTTTCAAAACATTGTGAGAATAAGGGAAATATTTTCCATATAGTTTAATGATTTAAATTTCATTTTTTTCCTTAGATTTTTTTGAAAGGCAGAATTTACTTATCAATAGTTTCTCGCTTATAAATTATTTTTATCCTGTTTTAAACTTATCTATTTCACATCAATTGCGAAACAATCTATTTGTTTGGAAAAATTCCAAAGGCAGAACTGGCTCATCACAGGATTCGAACCAGGGACCTTTGGTACGAGAGGCTGATGCTCTACCACTGCACCTCTGTCTACTACATGTTTTGCATTTAAAGTCATTTCTCATACCTTGATTTATATCAACAACAGAAAGAGATTGCTCCTCTTACAAGTTTCTCTGTCTTTGGTTTGTACACTCGGGAATGATTGACTATAGACTGGCTAAATTTCTGCATATTGACATGTTTTTCATGTTTATATATTTTGTAAGTGGCCAAAGACAAATGTGATGCAGATAATCATCAAATAAGCATTCTATTGTATTGGATGGACAATGTTTAAATAAACTCTAATATGTGTAAGAATTATTTTGTAGCAATGAAACAATGAAGCGAAGCATGTTAACTGAGAAAAGTTTATATTAGATTTAGTGTTAAAAGTTGTCATTACGCTTGTAGGTTATTTCTCTACTCCGAAAAGGACATGAACTGGCTGCTATATAAAGGTTCTCTCTGGTGTAATGATCTTAGTCATTGATGGATTATAAATTCAATGTGGTTTTAATGGTGGTTGAGTTATATCACAGAAGTATCAAACCAATGGTATCAACATGAGTGAAACATGAGTTCCAAGATTACAGTATGTAACACTTTCCCACATACAGATGCTTGCTAATGCCAGTGCATCAGAAAGCCTTTGAAAACATTGTGGCAAAAGGAGAAATTGCTCATAATGAGCAATTACCTCTTATGCCACAACATTTTCAATTCTATTCATTAATTATACTTTCGGATATAGAGCTTTTCCATATTTCTGCGTAAATGTTTTCAAAGTTGTCTGCTGCAGATTTGTAGTATCTTGGAAAGGCTTAACCCTTTCCCTCATATAAACGCTTTCTGACGCCTCTGCAGCAGACGGCTTTTTGAAAACATAGTGACAAAAGAAGAAATTGCACAAAACGTGCAATTTCTCCTTTTGCCACAATGTTTTCCACTTTTTGTCATAGGTTATCCATTCAATCATGGAGATTTTCTATTTTTTGACAAAATACGTTCAAACGTGCTGCAGAATTGTCGTATGAGGGAAAGGGTTAAAAACATCCGATATCTAGAAAAATTAATGATTCCCATAATGGTTCTCCATAATTACAGTCATGAACACAATTGAGAGGCGAGACCAGTGTAACTATACCAAGAGCTCTACCAATAAATTTAAGGATCATTGAAATGAATGTTTATTTTTTTCTATTTACCCTGATATAAATGTCTATCAAAGGATTGAGAAACAAGAGGCCCATGAGGGCCTATGCTCTACTGGTATGGTTCTTTGGTCATTTTCAATCCAGAGCATGTATGTATGGTGAAGATCGGATAGTAAATGGAGGCTCTTTTGTGTTCACAAGCTGTATTATAGCAATTTTTACAATTTCATGGACCATAATCCAGTCTTGCATGGGCGGATCTAGCTGGTTTTCAAAAGGAACCAAGCTCTCGTCAATATTTAACTACTATCTAAGTTTGGTGAAGATCAGATAGTAAATGGAGCCTCTATTGTGTTCACAAGCTCAATTATAGCAATTTGGACAATTTCAGGGGCCATAATCCAGTCTTGCATGGGCGGATCTGGCTGGTTTTCGAAAGGAACCGAGCTCTCATGGATATCTAACTACTGTATAAGTTTGGTTGAGATACAATCAAACGTGAAGACTGTATCGTGTTAACAAGCTCTTTTATAGCAATTTTGACCATTTCAAGGGCCATAATCCAGTCTTGCATGGGCGGATCTGACTGGTTTTCGAAAGGAACCGAGCTCTCATAGATATCTAACTACTGTATAAGTTTGGTTGAGATACAATCAAAAGTGAAGACTGTATCGTGTTAACAAGCTCTTTTATAGCAATTTTGACAATTTCAAGGGCCATAATCCAGTCATGCATGGGCGGATCTGGCTGGTTTTCGAAAGGAACCGAGCTCTCATGAATATCTAACTACTGTATAAGTTTGGTTGAGATACAATCAAAAGTGAAGACTGTATCGTGTTAACAAGCTCTTTTATAGCAATTTTGACCATTTCAAGGGCCATAATCCAGTCATGCATGGGCGGATCTGGCTGGTTTTCGAAAGGAACCGAGCTCTCATGGATATCTAACTACTGTATAAGTATGGTTGAGATACAATCAAAAATGAAGACTATCGTGTTAACAAGAAATTGTTTACGGACGGACGGACGCACGGACGACGGACACATCGCCACGACATAAGCCCTTCTGGCCTTTGGCCAGTAGAGCTAAAAACTAGCCAGTTCTCTTTTCCCCCAAAATGAACACTTTATCAAATTTGCAATTTCCAATTTTTGAATTTTAGCAGGACTAAATATGCAACATCGAGCCAATGTTTCAGGTTATCAAACAATTTATATCAATTTAATGCAACTTTTATGTTTTTATTATCTAATATATATATATATATATATATATATATATATATATATATATCTTTATTACCATGCATCAAGAGAGATTAGGTCTTAATATCCAAACAAATATTTTATGTAACTATCTTTATAATACTCCTATAATAAATGCACAAGGTTGATTTCCATTAAAAAATAAAGAATCTGTTTGATTACATCAAGTCGATACAATTTCCTTCTTAAATATCAAATCAGAGATCTAGATAAAGTAATTTATAGTGTATTAATTAAGTCATTTAGCGTTTCTAAAACCCTTTCCCTGATACAAACAACTTTGAAAGCCCTTGCTTTGAGTGCCCTTTGAAACGACAGTATTTGACCCTTTCCCTCATATGACAATTCTGCAGCAGACGACTTGGAACGTATTTTGTAAAAACATAGAAAATCTCCATAATTGAATGGATAACCTATGACTAAAAGTGGAAAACATTGTGGCAAAAGGAGAAATTGCACATTTTGTGCAATTTCTTCTTTTGTCACTATGTTTTCAAAAAGCTGTCTGCTGAAGAGACGTCCGAAAGCGTTTATATGAGGGAAAGGGTTAAAGAAACACATGTGTCACCTGGCAATATGTCCTTAAAGTTCTGCAGCAGACAACTTTGAACACATCTTATCAAAAACATGAAAAATCTCTATTACTGGCATCAATTGAAAATATTGTGGCAAAAGGAGAAATTGCTTGTTTTAGAGCAATTTCTACTTTTGTCACAATGTTTTGATAAGTCGTCTGCTGCAGAGGCTTCAGAAAGCATCCAACCATGACAGACAACGGACAAGTGATCCCTTTGTGTCACCCTGCCAATGCAAGCTACACAATAAGTGTGGAAAAAGGAGAAAATACTCATTAAACCACATTCTTTTCCCGTACTTTATGCAAGTTTCAATTTTTCTCAGAATTTGCTAGCTGCATTTTTTGTATCCAAAATTGTCTGTATGAGAGAAAGGGCTAATCAATGGTCAAAACAAAAAGAGTCTTTTGGGGGTTATAATCTACCTGAATTTGAATTTTCAAGCAGCAAGATTGATTTGATACTTGGACTTGAATTATGGGTATCTACCATATTCTAGAGTTCTTTATGAGTCCTCCTTTAACCCTTTCCCTCATACGACAATTCTGCAGCAGACGACTTTGAACGTATTTTATCAAAACATAGAAAATCTCCATAATTGAATGGATAACCTATGACTAAAAGTGGAAAACATTGTGTCAAAAGGAGAAATTGCACGTTTTGTGCAATTTCTTCTTTTGTCACTATGTTTTCAAAAAGTCGTCTGCTGCTATTGCGTCGAAATGCGTCTGCAGGTGGGAAAGGGTTAAACCAAAGCTATTAAGACATATTTATACAAAGAAAAAAAATCTGAAAGATGACAAAATCTTATTAATTGTCTGATATATCTAAGTTCAGAGATAAAATAGAGTTAATATCATTCTTACAGAGCTTTTAAAATCCTTTTTTGTGTAAATAATTAGAAACAATGAAACTATTTCAATACAAAACGTGTATACCTACGTTTCCTTTCATTATAGAAATATGTTGAGAATCTAACTATTTAACCCTTTTTCACCTGCAGACGCAATAGCAGAAGACGACTTGGAAAACATTGTGGCCAAAGGTGAAATTGCTCATCATGAGCAATTTCTCCTTTGGCCACAATGTTTTCAACTTTATTTAACAATTAAGCAATCTTTTATGGAGATTTTTCAGGTTTTTGTCACTAGGTTTTTAAAGTCGTCTGCTGCAGATTTGCTGTATGTGGGAAAGGGTTAACCAAGGGTATAAGATGATGATTGCCTCTTTAAAGCTCTATAAGAACTCAAAAATACTTCAGAAATGTTAAATATCAAAATGAAAACAAAAGATGTACGGACATTTTTTTGTAACTAAATCATAATTCAAAAACTGAATACCAATGTTGTTATAACCCATCAACCAAACTAAGATGAAAGATAAATAAACATTTTCAGAATTAGTCAAATTACGTCTTATGTGAAATATTCCTGACATGCATTAACCCCGACAACGATGGTTGTTAGGCAACATAAATAAGTTAACCTGCAAGGAGAGGTGTGAGATCTGCTATCATAGACAAACTTAGAAAAAAAGCAAACCAAGAAAATATAAATGAAAATATTAATGAGATGAACTTCCGATTTTTTCATTCACATAAAAGCAATTTAAAATAGCTAGGCAGCATCATCACTATACATGGCAATCTAAATAATTAACTCCACAACTTTAGCTGCTGCCATAATGGGCAATTCATTACTTGCACTTTATAAATTACTTCATATTTAACTTTTGACCAGCCTTTTTATCAATACTAGAACAAGAAATTGTGTGTTAAATGGCTGCATCTTACCCTAACTTTTACAGATAAGAAACTAAACAATTTATTCTGGGATTATTTGATCATGTTTTTAAGCTATATAATGAATATAAACACTGTCACCAAGGCACACAAAGACGACATCTAAACACTAGCACAACATTTACAAAAACTCCTATAAGCTAGAGTTTTAGTTTTAACCTTGGAACAAGGAAAACATACAAAAAGCAAACTCTGACAGATAGGTTGTATCTGTACTAAATATAAACAGTTTGTTAGAGTTATCAATTGTTGATATGACCTTGACTATTGAGCAACTAACTCAAAACCATAGGATCGGCCTCCTAATTGTGACCAAATGGATTTCAAAGTTTAAGCATGTATAACTTTTATGGTTAAGCAGAAAAACCAGGTTTTATCAACTAACCTCCATCCATGTTTGTTTATATGGCATTTTGAGCTGATATTAACACTTTTTCAGTTATATCATGGCATAGCCTTGGTAAGTTACCAAAACTACTGGTCCTTTATTCTGACACTAGGGAGTCGTTAATGTTAACCCAAGAATCCTGAGACAAAAGAGGGAAAGCCATCACTTACATTTTGAAAGTCTTTAGTATGACACAGCCAGGGATCGAACATGCGACCTCCAACAACTGATGCAGTCGGTCTACCACTACACCACCAAGGCAGTTCCCCTTCCATGTGCAAGGGGATTGGTCAGAAAAGAACATTGCTAGTATTACACAATCAAATGTAATAGCAATTAACACTGGTTTGTATTGTGAATGATAGCGTCTTGAAGCATGATGCAGCTGAACATGTGACTGTTAATAATTGAAGTTTGTATGGACTGTAAGATACAAATGGATGAAATCATGAATCTAGCACCAATATAGTAATCATGTCTGCTTCTATAGTTTGCCTATGATAGGGTGTTTCCAGAGTGTGTTAGGTTGAGATTACAAACTAAGATTAATATTAGAATCAGAAAAAAATAAAAAAACATAATAAACCATTCAGTCAAAAATGAACTGCATGCTACAAAAAATGAATGATTAGGCTGAGTCTAATTCTTTTAAAAATATTCAAAAACCATATAAATATGTTTTAAAATGCATGATCAGATGCTGACAGAAAGGTTTCAATTTCAAGTTCAAGCCAAAATTGTGAAAAACTAAATTCCCAACATTGCAAGTCAGCTTTTGAATGCTGTAGACTGTTTGTGACCTTGGTTGTTTGTTTCAATCTTCAGTATTTCAAGATTTCTGCAGAAAACTTAATAGTCATCATTGCATCGTGTCCAAAGCTTATTCAATGATTGTAAAACAATTTTTATAAATAAGTTGAAAATAATTCATGGAAAACGAGTTTCAGTTAGAATAAACCTTTCTATCAAACAGGGGGTAGTAACTTGTCATAACCAAACAAATCGCATCTCTCCTTGCTGGCGTGCTTACTTCTACATTACAGTTCCTTACATTCTTTTGATTTCCTTCCAGCTGGTGTTTTGGGTCGAGACTTTTGTGCAGATTTGGGTGGGGAGCCATCTAGAGAACTAGCACTAGACTGGGAGCCAGGTGATAAGGCCATGCCCCCAGCCCCAGCAGCACGCCCAATGACACCCGCTCCAGGCCCGACATTGACAGCAGCGTCCATTCGACAGAATTTACTCCTGTTGTTTACATGCTGACTGTACGAGCCTGAGTGGCGGAATTTCTTACCACAGCTCGTACACTCGTAGGGTCTCTCACCCGAGTGAAGTCTCGAGTGCTCCAATAAATGATGCTTTAATTTAAAAGCTTTGTCGCAACTCTCACATTTGTATGGGCGGGGCTGCCCATCATCCTTCACTGAAAAAATATACACTATTAGTGATTAAATACAGGTTTATATATACATTTGATGATCTTTCACTGAAAAATATATATTGCTACTCTATAACAAGCACATAATTATTCTGTCTAAAATAATGTTATTTATATACAACAACAACAACATGAAACATAAACTAAACCCTTTCTTTATAACTTTTGACACATTTGCGATAGATGACTTGTGAAAACATAGTGGGAAAAAGGGATTATCGCTAGTCATGATCAATTTCTCGTTTTCTCATAAGTTGTTCCACTCTCATCTTAAAAGTAAGATTTCATTTGTCTAGAAATTACAACATTTTCTACAGAGGCATTCAATGCATTGGTTAAGTGGAAAGGTACTAACATTTACATAAAAACTCTTCGCAAATGTTAACAGCAACTATTTACAGAAAAGGCTCCGATATTAGACCTATATTTTTTACCAAATTAATCCTGTTTTTTTTTCTTCAAATGTGACAAAGATAAGACTAAACATACTGCACGACAAGAATTGATAACAAGAGGGCCATGATGGCCCTGGACTGCTCACCTGACTTATGCAATGTGATCTGTTATGCCAACCACATTAACTCATTTTGTGGTCAGATAAGCCAATACAAGAGGCCCAAGAGGGCCAGTATCACTCCACTGCCATGAGGCAAAAATTAAATCTCCAAACGGCCCTGCCCCCTGGTGGCCATGTTTTTTTTATTAATCACCATTGCTTGAAGGAATCTCGTAGAGTGTCACCCGAGGAACATTTCTGCAAAATTATTTGAAAATCGGCCAAATAGTTTGGAAGGAGATGATTATTAAAATTTTGATTAAAGCAATTATACAGCTAACAGCCCGCCCCCCTGGCAGCCATATTTTAAGACCAATCAACATGGCTTGCTGGAATCTGATAGAGAGTAACCCAATGAACATTTCTACAAAATTAATTGAAAATCTGCCAGATACTTTCGTCGGAGAAGATTTTTAAGTTTACACTATAGCCATATAAGGCAAAATAGCAACTGGTTGCTGAGGAGAAGATGTTGACGGACGATGCAAGATCACAATAACTCACCTTGAGGACTTTGTGCTCAGGCGAGCTAAAGATTAGAAGAAGATTTGATCACAAGATGTTCAAATTATTGCCCTCATATTTGACCTAGTGACCTATTTTAACCCCCTTGTGTGCTAGTTTCAAACTTGATCAAGATCTGATAAATATATATTTTCTGAACAGATTTCATAAAATTTGGAAGAAAAATGTGACTAGAATTCAGCTTTCCAGTGATGCTTCTTCATATGTTTGTAAGAAAGTGGTTGGAATGATTGACAAAGTGTCCACAGTTCAGTAATTAAGCACTTTCATCAATACACACTTAATATTGTCCATTACATGATATTCTCTTCACATCATTTTTGAACTTTTCCTATTTTAGCAACAATGACATTGACCCTAAAGACAATTCCAAGCTAATTTCTGCATAAGGTGCCTATCTGCTGTTTTTGATTAGAATTAGTCTCTGAATTTAATGAGCAGAATTCTGTTTTATGGATGCTCGATGACCTGCACAACAATATCTGCAATCTAATAAACAAATTATTTGATAACCTGGTTTACACAAGAGGCCCAAGAGGGCCAGTATCGCTCCACGGCCATAAGGCAAAAATCAAATCTCCAAACAGCGCTGCCCCCTGGTGGCCATGTTTTTTACCAACCACCATGGCTTAAAGGAATCGTGTAGAGTGTCATCTAAGGAATGTTTCTTCAAAATTATTTGAAAATTGGCCCTACTTTCGGAGGAGAGGATATTTTAAGTTTTCACTAAAGCCATATAAGGCAAAATAGCCCCACCCCCTGGTAGCCATATTTTTCAACCAATCAACATGGCTTGAAGGAATCTGATAGAGGGTCAGCCTAGGAACATTTCTACAAAATTATTTGAATATCAGCCAGACACTTTCGGAGAAGAAGATTTTTTAAGTTTTCTCTTTTATAGCTATAAGGCAAAATAGCCCCACCCTCTTGTGGCCATGTTTTTTTACCAATCAACATGGCTTGAAGGAATCTGATAGAGGGTCAGCCAAGGAACATCTCTACAAAATTATTTGAAAATCAGCTGAACACTTTCGGAGAAGAAGATTTTTTAAGTTTTCACTAGAGCTATATAAGGCAAAATAGCCCCGCCCCCTAGCGGCCATGTTTTTCAACCAATCAAAATTTCTTGAAGGAATCTAATAAAGGGTCACCCAAGGAACATTTCTACAAAATTATTTGAAAATCGGCTGGATACTTTCGGAGAAGATTTTTTAAGTTTTCACTAAAGCCATATAGGCAAAATAGCCCCCGCCCTCTGGCGGCCATGTTTTGTTACCAATCAACATGGCTTGAAGGAATCTGATAGAGGGTCACCCAATGAACATTTCTACAAAATTATTTGAAAATCGGCTGAACACTTTTGGAGAAAAATATTTTTTAAGTTTTCACTTTAGCTATATAAGGCAAAATAGCCCCGCCCCCTGGTGGCCATGTTTTTCGCCCAATCAACATTTCTTGAAGGAATCTAATAAAGGGTCACCCAAGGACATTTCTACAAAATTATTTGAAAATCGGCCTGACACTTTTGGAGAAGAAGATTTTTTAAGTTTTCACTATTTTTTTCTTTTGGTTGCCATGGAAACCAGAATTATGGATGGATCAACAAAATTTGAAGGAATTTAAGAGAGGACATTGAGAGGGTGCTTCCTATGAAGTTTCAACCAAATTGGCCAAGTTAAAGTTAACGCACGCACAGACGACGGACAATTCGCCATGACATAAGCTCGACTGGCTTTCAGCCAGTGGAGCTAAAAAGGGTGCTGTAAAAGAGTTCCATAGTTCAATTACACAAACTGTTTACATTTTTAAAGACATAAACACTTGGGCATTATAACTGTACAAAAAGTATAGTAAAATATGTATCAAATGCATGAGATTAAAGATTTCCAAGGCTTCAGTAATTATTGTTTGTCATTCCAATTCAACAAAAGACATCAAAATGCAACAAATTTGGCATTCCTTCATGCTATAAATGATGCAGAAAATAATAAAAGATAATTTGTACTTTACTTTTATCCCTTTCCCACAAACAACAAATCAGTAGCAAACGATTTTAAAATCATCTAGGTAAAACTATGGAAAGCTGCATTCACCAGTATTTTAGTTCTACCATTTACTTGATATAACTCTTTTAAGATCATAAAACAGTACTCATATATGAACCATCATATTTTCTAAATCAAAGTGTATGCCCTCTGCAGAGATTTAGAAACTCATTTATGTTGATTAACCTTTGACTGATTCAGGTTAACCCTTTCCCACATACAACAAATCTGCAGCAGACGACTACAAAAACATAGTGACAAAAAACCTAAACAATCTCCATAAAAGATAGCTTAATTGTCAATTTAAGTTGAAAACAATAAATGTGGCCAAATGAGAAATTGCTCATCATGAAAGTCGTCTTCTGCTATTGCGTCAAAAAGCGGTGAGAAGGGGTTAAGTAATCCAAGACTGGTTCTGCTTTAAAAGTTTTATGAACAATATTTAAGTCATACATAGCAGCCTGGTGTTTAAGCGTTTTCATAAGTTGTCTGTTGCAGTTTCAACAAATGTGTCTGCAAATGGGATGGGAAAGAGTTTAATTTACTACACTTCATGTATAAGCCTAACCTTTCCCTTATGCTACTGGTGTTGACTTTTGAAAATGTTATTTATAAGAGCTTTATCTACTTTCCTACAATACTTTATACAGTCTCATAACAATTTCTTTAGATATTTTAAAGTTGAAAGAGAAGGAGAAATTTTATACCAGGTACATTAACACAGCTAGCTTTTTTCCTATGACATGTTTTACACATGTAATTTCATACATGATGACAGTTCAATCATTGAAATAAAACGATACACAACTAAAAACAACTAACAAGATTTATCGAATTATCATAATAGTAACACACAATGTTTGTTATACACTCTAAACACAATATAAAACATCAACAAGCATGATAAATTATTCCATTCCCAAACAAGCTATGCAACCACTTGTATATCATATTAGATTAATATACAAGTAAATGCTTAAGTTGCAAAATAATTTTATTGCAGCAAAGAGCAGAAAACAGTACATCAGTTTGATTGTTTACAAGAACAAGCAAGTAACCCACTGCAATACTGTTATTTCAAATCTGAGAACAGGTACAAGAATGGCATCCTAAAATGGGAATGGTTCTATCAATTTAACAATGAACAAACAAGTTGTCAAGTCTTTAATTTTAGAGAAAGTGTTCATAGATATATGATATATAGGTATTGCAAATTTTTATAAGTTATAGTTGACTCTTTCTCTGGCACATATGACTAACTGTGTAACTAAAGAATCCTTATAATTGTCCGAGTTCCTACATTTTTCTACCATTTCAAACCTAATATCCCTGTCTATCTGCAATGAAGATGTCAACATTGAACCTAAACTTGATTAACACGTTCAGCGCCAAAGGCAATATTGAGGTTATTCTCATCTGAAATCAGCATTGTTTGCCTTTTAGTTATCAAAATAGTCCAAACCTTTATTACATGAGAAATGGAGACGCCTGATTTTGAACATGGAAGAGTTAACTTTAAATAATTCGGCGCCGAAAGAGTTAAGATGTCAACATTGAACCTAAACTCGCCAGAGACTTGACAATTTTTGTTTCCATCTTGTATACATGTACAAATGTAAAGTGTAGACAACTTGTTTGTGATACTAGTTTGTTAATCAAAACCTGTCAACCTAAATTCTAACACGGGGTACTCACAGATCAATCAGTTGGTGTTAGTGGATCCTGTCATTAGTAAAACATGGCAAACGTATAACTCATCTTTAACAGCATGCCTCTTACAATATTTTTAGAGCTGTCTGCTTTGAATACAATTGAGAATAGATTCTTTATATATCTGGAAAAGTGAAAGTCCAACTTTCTGGGAAAGGTGAAATTGCTCATGATGTGCAATTTCTGTTTTTTCACCATACTATGTCTTTACAGAGCGGTTTTTCGGCAGATGTGTCCGAAGTCGTCTGTATCTGAGTAAAGCATACAGCTGCTGGTAAAGATTTTGTTAAAAAAAAGAAAAAAATGCTTAAAACAATGAACTTTTCCATTCTCCATGTATTCAACTTTGTATCATACAGTAACTTTCAATTTTCGATTTTTTATTTTTTTTCTCCCATTGATATTTTCAAAGCAGACTACTCTTTAAATATTATGTTAGGGCCTGGGTAAATTATCCATTTTCCTCATAGATCACATTGTTGATTATATGCTAATGCTTTTTTTTTTTCTTACTGTAGAGGGATAAGCTTGTATTTGTAATACTATTTCTCCCTTTTACATTCCATTTATTACTATTGAAAGAAACATCTCCATTCACCACAATGTTTTCAATTGTCGTCTGCTGCACATCGGCCAAAGTTTGTCAGCATGTGGGAAAGGGTTCAATGCTTAGTGTTCAGTCTAAGTGCTGTTCACAAAAATTAAAAACGACCCATTTTTAGTTGTAGTGTCATTTTGTATGGTGCAATCTACAGACAAATCATTGGGTCTGAAACAGAATTGTTAATTTGTTACAGATATGAAACAAACATGTTTTACTGTTCCAATTTGTACAGACCATTCATGTGACTTCGTAAAGAACAGAAACCCCTTATCCTTACTGAAGGCCTGGTTTGTCTGCCAACCTACTTACATTTATACCAGAACATTGAATGTGAAACTCGTAGTTTTTAATATTTAATTTTAAGAGACTTGTCGTCTGTGGAACAAGAACGCTGCAAGCGAACGCAAACGCTCATCTGCTTTTTTCTAGTTTGAAAAGGGGGTGGGGGCATTACTGAATATTCATTTAAGCCAGAGCTATGTGACTTGGAACATACATGCGTATTGCTCCTAGGAAAATGTGTACTAAGAATCATTAAAAAAAGTTTAATTTTTTTTTGAGTTATGAGGTTAGGTTAAAGTTTTAGACAACGACGCCAACGGTATCACAATATCAGGCAACCTAAAAAAAGGTATGGCCCAATGGATCACCCCCTCTGGGTCAGGGCTAGATTGAACATTGATGCAAGCATTCCAGGTTTCATTCAGTAAATTTAATGACTAGTCAATATATCATTTAGTATCACTATATAAGGAAAATAAAGTAATCTACAAAACTGTAAAAAACAAATGTCATAGACTAAGCAAGTGTAAATCGCATAACCTATGAAAATTCATTTATGTCACTTCTAAAACATTCTTCTCTTACGCAATTCAAAAACAATACTAGAACTTAATTACAGCAAATTGGCATTTACTTTTTTCCTGATATGATAATTTTAAAGACATTGCTTTGAAAACATCTGACAAAAATATTGATACATCCAAAACTTTTGAAGTATATTATTGTTACAGAATTGAAAACATTTGCATTTTAAAGACAAGCTCTCTTTTCTGCTTTTCATAAGTACATCCAAAGTTTACCTGCTTTTCAGATACACAGATTAAAAGTATGTATTTCAAGAATGGGGAATACTTTGAGGGTATCAAATTAAAAACTGCACATTTCTATCAGTTTGAAAGGTAACAAAACCACAATACATTTAAAACATCCCTCATATATTTTATATTAGCTAGCAAACTGATCTAGTATTTTACTATATTTTAAAATATCCCTTAAGATTAGAAAAATATCTATTCTACAATGAAAAACTGATTTTAAAGGACATAAGAAATTTAGATAAGGGGGAAATCTGTATCAGTGCTAATAGAGCAGTCATTTTAGTAACCAAAAATTGTCAAAGCTAAGCCTGTAGGCATGCTATTATTTTTACAGGCTTCTCATTCTAAGAATTATTAAGTTAACCCTTTACCCCATACTGATGATTCTAAGGCCTATTCAGCATACTTTTGAAAACATTCTGAGAAAATGAACAAGAGGGCCATGATGGTCTTGGATCGCTCACTTGATTTTATTTGTTTTCACTTTAGCCATTTAAGCCCCGCCCCCTCGCGGCCATAGTTTTCAACCAATCAACATGGCTTGAAGGAATCTGATAGAAGGTCACCCTAGTAACATTTCTACAAAATTATTTGAAAATCGGCGTGACACTTTCGGAGGAGAAGACTTTTTAAGTTTCGACTATAGCCATATAAGGCAATAAATAGTCCCGCCCTGTGGCGGCCATGTTTTCGACCATTAAACATGGCTTGAAGGTGTGTGTATCTGATAGTGTGTCACTTAAGGAACATTTCTGCAAAATTATTTGAAAATCGGCCTGACACTTTCGGAGGAGAAGATTTTTTAAGTTTTCACTATAACCGTATAAGGCAAAATAACCCCACCCCTTGGCGGCCATGCTTCTGACCAATCAACATGGCTTGCAGGAATCTGATAGTGGGTCACTTAAGGAACATTTCCATGAAAAAAATCAGCCCGACGCTTTCGGAGGAGAATATTTTTTAAGCCCCCTGGCTGGCATGTTTTTTGACCAATCAACATGGCTTGAAAGAATCTGATAGAGGGTCATCCAAGGAACATTTCTACAAACTGAAAATCTGCCAACCGGTTTGGGAGAAGAATTTTTTTTTTTTTTTTTTTTTCTCGTTTCGTTGACATGGAAACCAGAATTCTGCATGAATCCCAACAAATTGAAGGAATTCTGGAGAGATCATTGATAGGATGCTTTCTGTGAAGTTTCATCCAAATTGACCCACTGGTTACTGAGCAGAAGATGTTGACAGACGCAAGCAGTACAAAAGGCGATCACAATAACCCACCTTGAAAACAGGTGAGCTAAAAATTGTTCAACATGTGAATTTTCTCACAATATTTTCAAATTTATTTATCCATCATAATTATTTCAAGGATTTTTCTCAAACATGTTTTCTCAATATCAGGTAAATGTTTAAAATAAAAGCCTGGCTTACAATACATTCACACAATGAACCTATCATATAATCATACTCTGTATTGCAAAGCTGGCGTGTTATACACATCACAGGGAAAAATATCTTCTGGACTTGGCTACAAGTAAATACCTAGGTTAGCCTGCACATTTGCACAGTCTGATCAAGAGTCTTCACTGTTTACCATCTTATAATTCAATTATCCATAAAAATGTTTCAGAGCGAGTATGGCCACAAATAATGTTGGACATGTGTGCAATCTGACCTCCATCTCCTTTTTTTCTTTCCCTGATATGTTATTTAGAGACATCTGTTTCGCAAACTGTTAGTATTGAAGTGATACAGAATTAAAAATATGGTTGTCTAAAAGTGGCAAGGTTTTAGTTCAGACATTTGCAGATTGGTTTTCCTGTGTTGTGACTAAAATTGTTGATTGCACAGTAACATGTGTCAATAGCAAGATTTTAACGTTATTAACTATTTCATGTATTTGAAAACATTATTTAACCTTAAATATGCCAGTACCAGATGGATGGTTTCATGCAAAATGGTTGTAACTACATCCTGAACAAGATGTTGTTCCAACCGTTTTGCATGAAGACCTCAAGATGAACTTATTAATCTATATTAATTAAGAGATAACTAATTTGTGGTGAAATATACAAAAGTGAATGTAAATGGAATCAATTTCTGACCCTCTTCTTCAATATTGATCATTGCTACATGAAAACTGACCTTCATTAGGTTAAAACATAAAGAGGAATCAGATTACCCCTTTCCCACATGCAGAAGCATCTGTAGCAGACAAGTTTTCAAAACATTGTAACAAAAGGAGTTAAAATAATTTTACTTTCATTTACAGGGTTTTTTCTTTTTTTCAAAGCTGTCTGCTGCAAATTTGATGTTTGTGGGAAAGGAATAAATTAAAATTTTGCAAAGTCTTCCTTTGGCCACAAGACTAATTATGAAGTTCAAAGAGTATTTAAATGACTGGATGGTGAACATGGAAGACCAATTTCAAGCTGTGTGAAGGCACAGGATGATCCAAGTATATTCTATCCGGTCCAATTACATATGGTATTGCTGGTTTTACTTCTTTCTCCAAGGTGAAGAAACCTGTTATCATAACACTACTTTCAACATGTTTAAATCTGAAAACTCATTGTGGGCAAGGTACAATTGCTTAATATGTGCAATATTTCCTATTCCAACAATGTTTTCTGAAGTATCATCAATTTATCCTACATTTGTCCACTTTTTTTAATCCACTTATTTCAATTAGAAAGTTTCATAAATAACCAATTCAGCTAATAAATAATCAATCAATCAATTCACTCTAAACTTATATACATGAAGAAAAGGGTTTGTTTGTGCTTGTGAAACATACATTGTGAGAGTTGTAAAAATGGCTATTTCCTTCTATGCCTACAGCTTACCTTTTCTGTTAATGTTAGGAGATGAAACTTCGTCTGTGTCCATGCCTTCTTCTGACCTGTAATGGTTCATTATTTTAGAATATGACTGGTCCCCTATCCAATTTATATAACCAGAAACTGACTGGTTCACTATCCAACTAATATAACCAGAAACTGATATGCTGCCCATATTTGGGGTATGTAGAGATGACTATCACATCCATTAATATTAACTTTCTTCTTTTAATGTATAAAAATTTCTTGTAACTTTTTTGACTGGTCATGAAAATCCTTCCTACTAGAAACTTTGAAGACGGTGCTCCTACTTTTTTTTTTATTGCACTCAACTGTTCATTTTGAAATGTCAAATTTGGTTTCCATAATTGGCAATGTAATAGCAGACAACACTTGTCATATCTCTAAATTTTCACGACCTGAACCATTTTCTTTATATAAATATATAAATAAATGTGCTGTACAAAGTAATATAAGGGTCCTACCTTTCAATGTTAGATATATCATCAACAGTGTTCATGCCATCAACTCTTTGTAAACTATCAAGATCGTCATACTCTTGTGTTCCTATACTGTCATCATCCTCTTCACCCTCTCCTCCTACACTGTTGGGCTCTACTCCTTGATGCTAGAAACAAAATCAAATGGGAGACATTAAACCCTTTCCCACATACAGACGCCTTTTGAAAACATTGTAGCAAAAGGTAAAATTGCTCCTCATGAGAAATTTCCCCTTATTGCCACAATGTTTTCAATTCCATTTAACTATTTAACTATCAGTCATAGAAATAATATTCACTACTTTCATTGAGATGATTTCAAAGTAGTCTGATGCATATCTATTGTATGTGGGAAAGGGTTAAAAGAAAATAACTTTCCAACATGGAATAAATCTGCAGTAGATGACTTGTAAACATCCGGACAAAAATATGGTAATTTTATAAAAATGAATGTATAACTATTGAATAGGGTTGAAAAAATTGGGACAAAAGGAGAAATTGATCGTTATGACCAATTTCTCCTTTTGCTAAAATGTTTTCAAAAGTAGTATGTTGCAGAGGTATCAGAAAGCGTCTGATTGTGGGAAAGGAGGGCTAAATTCAATTTTGGCTCATAAAAACAAAGCTCCACCCGTCAACTTGGAAACATTTTCAGGAAAATTACGGAAAATCTCTTTAGATCAAATCTTAATTTTAGAATAAAGAAGAAAATATTGAAAATACTCATTTTGAGCAATATATCTTTATCAAAAGTCTATGTTGGAACGGGGTTAATCCTTTCCCTCATATAGACGCTTTCTGACGCCTCTGCAGCAGACAGCTTTTTGAAAACATAGTGACAAAAGAAGAAATTGCCCAAAATGAGCAATTTCTTGCCACAATGTTTTTCCACTTTTAGTAATAGGTTATCCATTCAATTATAGAGATTTTCTATTTTTTGACAAAACATGTTCAAAGTCGTCTGCTGCAGAATTGTGGTATGTTGGGACGGGGTTAATGATGATTCTCTTTACATTTCACACATGTAGTCTTCTGATCTACCTATCCAGTCTCCTGATGATTTTCAGTGGATTTAATTGCAAACAAGGGAGACTCTGATCATACTGCATGAAGAGCTAAACTGATCTTAATGTTCCCTGGTTGCAAAGTCTCCAAGGTCTCCAGTAACACTGTGTAGTGTTATGATGTAAATAAGATGGCAATTAATTGTAAATATTATCAATGATAAATTGAAGTCTTAATTAATGAAGTTAAAAATCGCAACAGCAGCAGGCCTAAATAAAAAACATTGATTTTTACTCTTTCCCACGTACAGACGCTTTTTGACGCCTCTGCAGCAGACCACTTTTGAAAACATTGTGGCGAAAGGGGAAACTGCTAAAACGAGCAATTTCTTCTTTTACCACATTGTTTTCATCTGTATTAAAAAAAATATAATTTATAGAGATAATCCACATATTTGCCTAGATGTTTTCAAAGTCGTCTACTGCAGATTTGTTGTTAAGTGTGAAAGGGTTAATAAGGGAGTCCATAAAGATCACATACCTCTGTAGGTTTGTTGACAGCTGTATCTTGACTAGAGATCTGGACTTCGGGCACCACGGCTGGTGGATCCTGCAAACACAGTTTTATATTACAATAAATAAACATAACCAGAGTCCTTATAACTTATACATGAGTGGTATCATCTTCCATAAGATCATAACTCAATATAATTTCAAACATATCAAATAATAATTACATATCTCTTAATAATATAATGTGCACAAATTCAGATTTCTAGATAACAGGCCTTTTTCATGTTCTAAAATCTTTATTTGACATTCAAACCCTATGTTGTGGTTACTCAAAAGAATCGTCTCAGTGAGACGATGCTTTTGAGTACGTATAACATAGGATTTGGTTGAATAGAGAAATATTATAGGGAAAAACCTGTTTACTCCCTTTTATCGTCCTCTGCAAATTTAATTAATTAGGGAGATGCCACCAAATGTCACTACCATAATCAAATCTGTATTTCAGAAAAATCCTGTGAAGGGTCTTTTATATAGCCTTCTAAAATATTTCTCAGTTTAATTATCACTTATTCAAATCATAATTAGTAATGACACTACAGAAGACCCCAGCACATATGCCACAAAAGGAATATTCAAATCAGGTTGCACATTCATGCAATCTCAACCATATCTTTAATATCTAGTAATGCAAGCTTTATTGCATTTTGTGTGGCAGCCCCAAGCTAATCTTAATCAACACGGGTCACAAATGTGCTGTGACTTGTTAAAGTGTAGTGTTGCTCAAGCAAGTTGCCAGTTTACCTTGAAAAACTTATAATTATTATGATTACTTAATTTAAAAATGCCCTGTCAATTGACAACTAGAGTATTGGAAGAAACACATGTGTAATATGCAAATAAACCGTTATTGATTGTATGATAGATGGACAAACAACAGAAATATGATCCAGATGTGTGACTCTGCCAAAGCAGGCGACATAAAAATTTGGCTTCTGGCCGACCGACCAACAGACAGACTGCCCGACACAGTGACTCTTATATACCCCCTAATCTTCGAAGGGGGTATAATTATTTTCATTAGACCTTTTCCCACATACGACAATTCTGCAGCTGACGACCTTGAAAACATAGTGACAAAAACCTAAAAAATCTCCATAAAAGATAGCTTAATCCCTGGCTTAATTGTTAAAAAAAGTTGAAAATATTGTGGCCAAAGAAGCAATTGCTCATCATGAGCAATTTCACCTTTGGCCACAATGTTTTCAAAATTCGTCTGCTGGTATTGCTTCAAAATACGTCTGCAGGTGGTAAAGGGTTAATGACAACTACAGTAACATAGAACACATATGCTTTTACAAACGCATTAGATCTGATTAAAAGTCTAAAGCATGTTATTGGCCAAAATGCTTGTATTCCTGAAGGTGAACTATATTGTGTTGTACATTCTCATCAAATTTCATCAGTCTTTGTGAACAAGAGGGCCATGATGGCCCTGGAATCGCTCACCTGATTTTTTTTTTCACTTTAGCTATATAAGCCCCGCCATCTGGCGGACATAGTTTCCGACCAATCGACTTGGCTTGAAGGAATCTGATAGAGGGTCACCCTAGGAACATTTCTACAAAATTATTTGAAAATCGGCCTGACACTTTTGGAGGAGAAGATTTTTTAAGTTTTCACTATAGCCATAAAAGGCAAAATAGCCCCGACCCCTTGTGGCCATGTTTTTTGACCAATCAACATGGCTTGAAGGAATCTGATAGAGGGTCATCCAAGGAACATTTCTACAAAATTATTTGAAAATCGGCCTGACACTTTTGGAGAAGAAGATTTTTTAAGTTTGCACTATAGCTATATAAGGCAAAATAGCCCCGCCCCCCCTGGCGGCCATGTTTTTCGACCAATCAACATGGCTTCAAGGAATCTGATAGAGAGTCACCCAAGGAACATTTCTACAAAATAAGTTCAAAATCTGCAAACCAGTTTGGGAGGAGAAGAATTTTGAAGTTTTTTTCGTTTCGTTGCCATGGAAACCAGAATTCTGCATGGATCCCAATAAATTGAAGGAATTCTGGTGAGGTCATTGGGAGGATGCTTTCTGTGAAGTTTCATCCCAATTGACCCACTGGTTACTGAGGAGAAGATGTTGAAGATTTTTTAAGTTTTCACTATAACCATAAAAGGCAAAATAGCCCCGCCCCCTGGCGGCCATGTTTTTCAACCAATCAACATGGCTTGAAGGAATCTGATAGAGGGTTACCCAAGGAACATTTCTACAAAATTATTTGAAAATCGGCCTGACACTTTTGGAGGAGAAGATTTTTTAAGTTTGCACTATAGCCATATACGGCAAAATAGCCCCCCCCCCCCTGGCGGCCATGGTTTTCGACCAATCAACATGGCTTGAAGGAATCTGATAGAGGGTCACCCAAGGATCATTTCTACAAAATAATTTGAAAATCGGCCTGACACTTTCGGAGGAGAAGATTTTTTAAGAATTTTGAAGTTTTTTTCATTTCGTTGCCATGGAAACCAGAATTCTGCATGGATCCCAAAAATTTTAAGGAATTCTGGTGAGGCCATTGAGAGGATGCTTTCTGTGAAGTTTCATCCCAGTTGACCCACCGGTTACAGAGGAGAAAATGTTGACGGACGACGGACAACGGACGCCGGACATAGGGCGATCACAATAACTCACCCTGAGCACTTCGTGCACAGGTGAGCTAAAAATGCATGACACAAATATCATGGCAAGTTGCACAAATGTAAATCCAAATGCCCCAAACAAAGTGGGGACATATATTTTCTTGGGACCAAACAAATGCTATTTATCTTTGGTTACTTAAAATACAGAAACTAAATCCCACCTGGTCAGAATTCACTTCTGCCATGTGTTCTTCATGTTGTTTATTCATGACCTCTTCTGTCTCTTGGCGTATTTTATCTTCCTCATCATCCAGTTTCTGTTTCTCTGCATCACATTTCTCTCTCTCCTCTGCTAAAAGGACTTCCTTTTTCTTGTCCTCCTCCTGACGTAATTAAAGAACGTTCCATAAGACAAATGACTATTGATGAGTAACAGCAGATGATGCAATTAACCCCCCTGTCCAACATACAACAGATATGCATCAGACAACTTTGGAAATATCCAGACAAAATAAGGAACTTTCTATGTATGAAAGTAAAATGATTGAACACAGCTGAAACAATGTGACAGTAGGAGAACTTGTTCATTATGAGCAATGACCCCCTTTTGCGCCAATGTTTGCATAAGTCGTCTGTTGCAAAGGCTTCAGAGAGGAATTGTTGGAACAAATAAAAATACAAATAAAACATAGTTAAAGGAAAAGCAATTTTTTAAAATACTTTTACATTTTCAAATGACATAGGTTTTTTTTTTTAAATTTTGCAAAAGAATTTTTTTCATATACTAACTGCTTTGATAGTAAATAATTTTTTTTATATACTAACTGCTTTGATAGTAAATAAAATGAATAACAATGAGTTCTTTTTGCGCAAACAGTACCTGCTCTTTAACCTCAAAACCTCAAATTTTATTCTCTTTGGATTTTAAAAAACCCTAAAAAGCTTAAAAAAAAGAACTTCATCTGTGCTTAAATTAAACAAGAACTAGTCATACATATCTGTAACATACTGCAAGTAATGAAACAAATACTTCATATAGTGTGTTGCAAATGTTGAATGGGGTTTTGGCTATTTTGAAATAATCATACATAGTCCAAACCAGAGTCTTACTACAGTACTAATGCTGTACTACATACAGAGGATTATTTAGTTTAAACATTTTTTGTTTACCATAAGTACACATTACATGATACATCAAACTATGTGGATTGAATTAAAAGCTGCAAGCTGATTGT
This sequence comes from Serripes groenlandicus, assembly GCA_031761405.1. Classification (NCBI taxonomy): domain Eukaryota; kingdom Metazoa; phylum Mollusca; class Bivalvia; order Cardiida; family Cardiidae; genus Serripes; species Serripes groenlandicus. The sequence continues at coordinate 126,582,380 of JASEVX010000003.1, read as the reverse complement.
TATTCACTCCAAAGAAGTTTTCTTCAGTTAATCTGTGTTACCTGTTTTACAACCATTTCTTGTTGTCTTTGTTTAATTTCATCTTTAGCTTTGGCTATCATGTTCTGAAACATGTCATCAGTGATCTGGGGCTTGTTCTCGCATAACTGCTGAAGTAAGTCAAAGCATAGTCCAAGTTATTAACAACACTAATATTAATACTCCTTCCCTATAACTGACAATTACTTTCCACTATCCCACATACAAAACGTCTAGCCAAACACAGTGAAAATCTCTATAAGTGATAGTGTACTAACTGAATAGAGTCAAAAACACTGTGGCAAAAGTAGAAATTGCCTATAATAAGCAATTTCTAGTTTTGCCACAATGTTTTCAGAGGTCATCTGCTGCAGAGGCTTCTGAAAGAGTCTGAATGAGGGAAAGGAATAAAAAAATGAGGGAATATGTTTCCTACTCTGCCAGATATTCTATTACTTTTCCAATGTATAGAAGAAGAAATCTGAAGCACCCTTTCTGCAGCTTACATATAGTAAACTTTCAATGAATTTTTGGAACAGACCTATTTTCCCCCAAACATTGCTGCTCTACCAATAGCATTTTCATAATGGTTAACAAAACTGTTGTCTTGTGAATAACTAAGTTGTTCCTTAAATAGTACTTACTTACTGACCATTATGCCTGGTTGACACTACACTGTATGACCTAGTAATGAAATGATTCAGAAACTCTCCTCACCTTTTTGTATTCTTCATGGAACTGGTCACTACCCTCAGAAAATTTCCTTTTCTTTGTTAGGTGTTTCTCTTCTATTTGCTGTAGCTCAGCTTCCAATTTTGTCTGCATAAGAAATATAAGTAAATACAAGAGGGCCATGCAAACCTGATCCTTTATTTGAGAATGTCCTCTTTATGACAAGATTAAGCTTAACAGGACATTTAATTATTATGATTAATTCAAATTAATGCTTTCCCATTTACTTAGTGTTTCTGAGATGAAGTATCCACAAAATGGTTTTTTTTATGCAGAAATACAAATCTCCAAATTGTATTATTTACTTTGTGAAAATGCTTTCCATATTCATGATAAAAAACATTTAGATGTGTTTGAAAAAGAAAATTTAAGAATGTTGCAACAGAAACGTTGAGAAAGAGACATTATCAATGTCTTCTCTGTTTAACCACTTTGTTTCAGTAAGAAATCAGCCTTCACTTGCGCACAGTTTCCATTTTTCTTTCATTCATTTTCTTAATCTCCATTGCAAGATCATACGAAGCAGTCTGTATCACAGAACAAGAGAAGCAGTAGAATGACCTACCTGATGCATTGTGAGAGATTGGACCTGTTTTTTCAGCACACCCATTCTACCTACTGTTACAACAGTCCTTATATCAGGTACTACTGCCTCACTTAAGATTTCATTGATGAGTCTATGATTTCGTAAGTATCTTGCATGGGCGATGTGCTTTACAGAAAAACCGTCATCTTGATCTGTAAAATAAAAAAATAAATATGCTTTTATGTCTGTGGAATTCTCTTTTATGCGAGCCTATTAGTCATTTTAAAACTTATTAACTCCATCATAGAAGTTGAATTGTGAGTATTATTGGCTCTCTGATTTAGTGACAACTAGAACTATCACTGAAGATGATAAATACCCCCTAAATCTTCACTATTTGCAAATGAAAACAGACCTTTAATCACAGACTCAGCTCAATAAGTTTGAGTTTAACCTTGTTTAGATGTCTAGTGCCATGTGTCACAAAGCAACACTCATAATTCATTTCAACTTGTTTATTATAGAGAAGTAGCATATCACAAGCCCTGGCCACAAATGGCTACTGTACATACAATTTCACAGGGTTTATATACTGCCAGCTTACAGGAAGTTGCCACTTTATTAATGGTCAAGAAGATCCATCATTTGAATCTACATGTAAACTATGCCTGTTAATATGCACAGTTCAGTTACCGTGTCATAGAGAAAGTTAGTTAATTATAACTTTACACAAGATGTAACAAGAGTGTTTGAAGAAATACATGTGATGCCTGCCAATAAACCTTGTGATGGACAGACAGAAACTGATGAACTGATGCCAAAGCAGGTCAGACAATTGCTTGTTTCATGCAAAGGATGCTTACCATCATCATCTTCTGCTGGCTGAATGCTGATACGAGATCCTCTATCTTCTTGTTTGGACTGAAAATAATGAAAAAATCTCATTTATATATACACCAAACCAGACGTTAATCAATATTAAGATTTGCTACAAAGTTCAAGGTACTGCATTTATAATATAAGTTTCTTATAATTTTTTTATAATTAATTTCAAATACAATTTAATAGCAATTTAGTCTCCCAAGTTTGTCTACCTGCCTTGTTTGAAATCAACTTGTGTAAGCATTCTGGATTTTGTTATTAATATATTGTGCTTGTTGTGACTTAAATAGACTTCAAACTGATATGTAACTACTTGATTTGATTGTAACTTTTCCCTTTGTTTCTCCTGTGGCAAGGTAGGCAATACACAAATTACTAATCATTTAATAGGTAAGAGTCAGACAGTACCTCCTTTTTGCGTCTGTTATCCGACTGTGCAAGCTTCTCTTCTTCCTCCTCTGCAGCTTGTTCTGCAGCCACTGTAAAGAAGAATGTGTCAATACAACAAGAGGGCCATGATGGCCCTGGAATCGCTCACCTGATTTTTTTTTTCACTTTAGCTATATAAGCCCCGCCCCATGGCAGCCATAGTTTCCGACCAATCAACTTGGCTTGAAGGAATCTGATAGAGGGTCACCCTAGGAACATTTCTACAAAATTATTTGAAAATCGGCCAGACACTTTTGGAGGAGAAGATTTTTTAAGTTTTCACTATAGCCATAAAAGGCAAAATAGCCCCCCCCCCCCCCTGGTGGCCATGTTTTTCGACCAATCAACTTGGCTTGAAGGAATCTGATAGAGGGTCATCCAAGGAACATTTCTACAAAATTATTTGAAAATCAGCCTGACACTTTCGGAGGAGAAGATTTTTTAAGTTTTACTTTGGCCATATAAGGCAAAATAGCCACGCCCCCTGGCGGCCATGTTTTTTTTACCAATCAACATGGCTTGAAGGAATCTGATAGAGGGTCACCCAAGGAACATTTCTACAAAATTATTTAAAAATCGGCCCGACACTTATGGAGGAGAAGATTTTTTAAGTTTTCACTTTAGCCATAAAAGGCAAAATAGCCCCGCCCCCTGGCGGCCTTGCTTTTTGACCAATCAACATGGCTTGAAGGAATCTGATAGAGGATCACCCAAGGAACATTTCTACAAAATTATTTGAAAATCGGCCTGACACTTTTGGAGGAGAAGATTTTTTAAGTTTGCACTATAGCCATATAAGGCAAAATAGCCCCGCCCCCCCCCTGGCGGCCATGTTTTTCGACCAATCAACATGGCTTGAAGGAATCTGATAGAGGATCACCCAAGGAACATTTCTACAAAATTATTTGAAAATTGGCCTGACACTTTCGGAGGAGAAGATTTTTTAAGTTTTCACTATAGCCATATAAGGCAAAATAGCCCCGTCCCCCTGGCGGCCATGTTTTTCGACCAATCAACATGGCTTGAAGGAATCTGATAGAGGGTCATCTAAGGAACATTTCTACAAAATTATTTGAAAATCTGCCAACCAGTTTGGGAGAAAAAGAATTTTGAAGTTTTTTCGGTTTCGTTGCCATGGAAACCAGAAATTGACCCACTGGTTACTGAGGAGAAGAAGTTGACGGACGACGCACGACGCACGCCGGACAAAAGGCGATCACAATAACTCACCTTGAGCAAAGCTCAGGTGAGCTAATAAAAGTACATAATAAAAATATGCTTTACATTATTACATGCACTTGAATAGCATTGCTTGATGGCAATTATACCCATGTTTGCTACAATTTTCATTGTGACACTGAGTTAAAAGGCACCTCCTTTAAAAAAAAAAAGGTGATGATATTGACAGATTACCAAGTTGTTTTACAATGGTTTGGACAATAAATAAACAATTCCGATTCGGAACAGATACAAGATGTGTATTATAAACACAAACAATGGAAATTGCAGTTGATCACTTTACCTTCCAGCTAGTCACATAAATAAATAAAATGTTCAACTTTACATCAAAATTCAACTTAATTCTTTCAATAACTTGAATCCGTTTCCTAAAACAATTTCATCTTAGAAGAATTCTGTCATGATTTGGGTTAAACATTCATTTGTCGATCATTTTTTCAAGATGTTTTCCATTCTCCAAAAACATAGATGAAGGACATTTTAAAAAGTCAATTTACTATTAGCTTGAGGCAGAATATAAAAGAACAAAATATTTCTCTCTTGATACTTACTTTTACCTTTAGCTGCGACCCAGGCTTGATAAACAGGTGAGTTGTGATAGTTCTTCATGGCCTCAGTGTAGGTTACCTGTAAAAACATGCAGTCATTGGTTCTATTAGATTATTACATTATGTGCTATTTAAGGCTCATTTTAATTTAAGAGACTTTTCAACCATTTACCTGAAATACTTTAGTCGTCTGCTTTGAAAGCATTTACAACTGGACATTTCATTATGGGATTAAAATAACATACAGACTTGAAAACAATGTGCAATTTCTCCTATTCTATGAAGTTTTCAAAAGACATCTGCTGCATATGTGTTAAAAGTCATTTTTATTCAGAGCAATGGTTCAAAATAGCTGATTAAAGGATGTCTTTTTTGTGGATTAGTAGTTTGAATCCTGACTCTCACAACATTCCTAATAACCTTTACAAGTAAAAGCTTCATACAACAATCTTTATTCCACTATTTTAGATATCAAAGAAAATTCCAGAGATAATGTGTTTACATGCAACATATAAATAAAGGTCTTAAGATTAGAAGCAGATGTTTACTTGTCATTGCAATCTCTTTATATTCATATAAACCCTATGTTTATCTCATACTCAGAGACGACCCTTTATAGACTAGAGGTCAAATAATATATTTAGAATATGGGATATGCCGATTCAATAATGATACTTCAATTTCTAGACGTATTCCATATTCGTGTATTCAAAGGTTTCTTCTGCAAAAATGATGTAAGTTGGAGAGGGTTGGACTCTACAAAAATTTATGGATCATTTACAGATTATATAAATTAGTGTATAATAACAGTATGCTTTTGCTACAGTAATTTTGCCAGTTCCACCTAGGTTTAATCTTCCAGGTGTTGATATTGAATAACAAGATTTAACTATGCAGGCAAATAAGGCCAATGATATTTACAATTGGCCTTGTACAAGAAATTGAAGAGGCCACTTTTCTGAATTCCTCTAAAATTTCTCAAAAATTCCCAAGATTCAGGGGAAATGGATATCTAAAAGGCAATAGTTACTGGCAAAAACATATGCTGAATATTGTAAATCTCTAAAAATGAAAGTATTGTTATTAAATAGTGGAAAACATTGAAGCCAAATGAGAAATTGTTCATCATGAAAGATACATGCATCAAAATGCATCTGCATGTCAGAAAGGAGTAAAAGGAAAAAGTGATTGCCAAAAACTGATTGTGTAACCATTGGCTTTCTGGTTATTTAAGCCTTTCCCACCTATAGACGCATCTGCAGCAGACAACTTTTGCAATCATTGTGACAAAAGAAGAAATTGCTCAATACGAGCAATTTCTCCTTTTGCCTCAATGTTTTCAACTTTTTTTCAGTAATTATACCTTCATTTCTGTCTTGAGTAGATGTTTTCAAAGTCGTCTGCTGCAGTATTGTTGTATGTCGGAAAGGGTTTACAGCTCTTCTACACATGTCAATACAAGTATCTCTTACCTTTTCATTTTCATATTCGTCCATATATTCCTGTTTTTCAGAGTCATTTAGGTCTCTCCACATCTGCCCAATGATTTTCCCAATCTCCCACAGCTTTAGTTCCGGATTAGAGTTTTTGACATTGTCCCATACCTGTTACATAGTAAGGAGAGTTGTAAAATCTTATCAATCAAAATAATAACATTATTTCAGTTATATCACAGCAACAGTTCACATATTCATGATTCCTGGGTAAACAACCCAGTACAAGGCTAGGATATGTGCCATTCAAAGGTTGCTCCACCATGACCATCGTGCTGTGACTGGGAATCCAAATAAGAGAGCTTAAGGTTAACACATGTATCGTCTACCAATGTACCAAACAAGAGAGCCATGATGGCTCTGGATCGCTCACCTGATTCCCCCCCCACACTTTAGCCATATAAGCCCCACCCCCTGGTGGCTATAGTTTTTGAACAAGCATCATGACTTGAAGAAATCTGATAGAGCGTCACCCTAGGAACATTTCTGCGAAATTATTTGAAAATCGGCCTTACACTTTCGTTGGAGGAGACTTTTTAAGTTTTCACTATAGCCATATAATGCAAAATAGACCCCTCTGGTGGCCATGTTTTTCGACCAATCAACATGGCTTAAATGAATCTGATAGAGGGTCATCCAAGGAACATTTCTACAAAATTATATGAAAATCTGTCAACCAGTTTTGGAAAAGAAGAATGTTAAAGTTTTTTTCGTTTCCTTGTCAGGGAAACCAAAATTCTGCATGAATCCCAAAAATGTGAAGGAATTCTAGTGATCTCATTGAACAGATGCTTTCTGTGAAGTTTCATCCAAATTGACAAATTGGTTAGTGAGGAGACGCACGACACACCAGACAAAAGGCGATCACAATAACTCCCATTGAGCACTTTGCGCTCAGGTGACCTAAAAAGCATGAGTGACCGACAGAGATGAGATCCATAATTTTTTTATGTGTCTCATTGTATTTTCAGTATCAGTGACCTTGACCATGAACTAATCAAGATATAACACAATCCCAAGCTAGCTCTCTGAAAGAGCTATCCATCTGCTCAATTTGAGTTAAATTAGTCAAGTATCACTGGATTTAATGAGCAGATACCACAGTTTGACGCCCATCCTCACCATCATATTGGGTGATCCCAGCAGGGCTCTCTAGACAAGAAGAGGTTTCACACTCCAAAATCCTTATATATGACCCTCAAACCCATTGTTGTGGGTACTCAAAAGAATCGTCTATGTAAGACAATTCTTATGAGTACCTACAACAAAGGATTTACCCACAACAAAGGATTTAGTTAAGTCATATCAGAGATATTGTTAGGAAAAGACCAGTTTACTCCTCCTTATCTAGTCCTCTGCCCCAGTTTTATAAAAGTTTTCCAGTCAAATGATCATGGTGGTCCTGTAACAGTCAACTGAATACCATGGCATTGTATGACAAGGTGTTCATAATCAATGCATATCCAGATAAAAAGTACTGTTCAAATCTTTGGAAATTCTAACAAACATTGTACATTTGGATAAGATAGCAATTAACTTGGATAAACAGACAATTTTTATCTGCAATGTCAGAGAAAGGTTGGTAATTTACTAAATTTGGCTTAATTGTAAATCTTTAACCCTTTCCCTCATATAGACGCCTCTGCAGCAGACGGCTTTTTGAAAACATACCGTATATACTCAGTTATAAGTCGCCCTCATCTATAAGTCGCACCCCCTACTTCGAGGCCTAAAGTCTAGGGTTTGATGATTGACCCTCTTATAAGTCGCAGTTAGATTTTTGATTTTTTTCACGTCAAAACCCTATGACAAGCAGCGAGATATAACCCAAGTCATCATGATCGAGCATCAGATTTTTTGTTTAAAACATTCATATAATGTCCAATTAGTTTTATGTAAGCATTGATTTATAGTCTAAATAGATTTTACTATCATAAGAAGCGAGATATATAACCTTAAGTCATCAAGATCGAGCATCAGCTTTTTGTTTACATTATTTGAACATACAATGATGTCCAACTAGTTTTAATTTGTTTTATCTAAAGAGATTTACTGGGGAATACATAAACCGGTTTTGTCCGGTCACAAAAGGCCCCAGGTTATGTGAAAACACACTCGTCTTGATTAACCCTTTGTTTTATCTATGGTAATATAGCTCTCATTTATGGAGTTTATTCCCGATATTGTCAATTTGTTTCCAAGGTCGTTTGCTGCAGATTTGTTGTATGCGGGAAAGGGTTAACTGAAGGGGTAGAGGGTAGATGGAGGGAAAAATCGGCGTTGCATAACTGAAATTAATTCGCATACAGTGATAATCTGCTAACTCAGATTAAATTCGTCCTTTTCCCATGATGTTTCTGAGGCAGCTGAAAACTTTTGAAAACATTGCTAATTTCCCCTTTGTTTGATAATATAGCTTTCGTTTATGGAGTTTGTTCACCCTTTTTAATAAAAATCCACGGTTCAGCGACTTCAATTCTAACAGTCAAATAATTCTAACACAACTGTCGCGTGTAAACCACACAGGTTTAAATTATCATCAAGCTAAAGGTGTTACATGTAAAATTACCCGAGGTCAAATTCTGCAGACGTGTACGTATTAGAGTGGGTAAAAACCGATAATTGCATTGTTAGCAGTTTGTATTTAATACACTTTAGCTACAGTTATTGTCTTTGTTACGACTCTCAAATACTGCAGATGTATCACAGTGGTAAAAGCCGATAATCGCATGTTTATCAGTTTTTACTTAATACACTTTAACGTCAATTATTGACCGTGTTAAATCACCCCGTGTGTAGTCTTGGGATTGTTTGTGGATTAATTATGACAATTTTGGTCCGACTTTTTTATCTCTTTAATTGGATCTGTGTTTGTTTTTTGCTTTCTAATGGTTTAATTTGGTACCATCACCCATGCAGGCCAAAATCACGGTGAAATGGGTCTTGTCGTGGCCATTATTATGGCTTCTTTTTATCACCTTCTGCAAACATGGACTTTCTAATTAAGATAGTTTGACAGCTACGTGTGTACGTGTCTACACAATGACAAATTATCACTTTCCCGCATGCAACAATTATGTACAAGGCTACGTTGAAAACATCAAGGCAAGAAACATCGTGGATAAAGGAGAAATTGCTTATTGCAAGCAATTTTGAGTTAGCGTTAACATTTCAAAATTCGGATGGGAAGCCTCAATATATGGTAATAAGGGTTAATAAGGGTTACAAATCAATGACTTTTTGTTTAAAATAAAAACAACACTTTATCCTGAAATATAAATTAAAGTTTATTACATTATTTTTTCAATCACATATAAAGTGACATACGACCTAGTAACAGTATTATGGTCTGTATATTTACGCATCTGGACTTGAGCTCCGCAATTTATATTTTCACAAAATTCAAAATGGCTTCCAATCGAGCTAAAATCGAAACAATAACTTGGAACAAATGACTTTTTAAATGTACATTCATAAGTTATATATTTTTTCTAGTGTTTGTTTTTATAAACAAATCAATTCTATAAGATATGTTTCTTTCAATCAAACTTGATTTATTCTGTTAAATCATCATTTAAGTCGCCCTTTTTATCAATGACCGGCCTGCACAGTTTTTGACGATCGGTGAATTGGAGGGTAATTTTTTCTGAATTTTTGCTTGACCCTCTTATAAGTCGCTCCCCCCACTTCACTTTCGATTTTGAAGGTAAAAAAGTGTGACTTATAACCGAGTATATACGGTAAGTGACAAAAGAAGACGCTGCAACATGCAATTTCTCCTTTTGCCACAATGTTTTCCACTTTTTGTCATAGGTTATCCATTCAATTATGGAGATTTTCTATTTGTTGACAAAATATGTTCAATGTCGTCTGCTGCAGAATTGCCGTATCAGGGAAAGGGTTAAATGAAGCTTCCTACCTTCCTGCTGTATCTCATGTATGGCATCAAAGGCTTATCTGGGGGTTTAGGTGGCTTTGGGAATTTGGCATCGCCCTGAAATACATGTGATGATCTTTTATTGTATTTTATATAAAGTCATTGAATATAAAAATACTACCAAAACATTGTTTGTCCCATATTCAGGTTTCTTGTATTGTTAAAATAAAGGTATGACCAATATATACAAAAATATGTGGGACGGATGGACAGACCACAGAGCAGTGATCTCTGCCTTACAGACAAGCGACAGAAACAATTTCTAGTATAATACTTTAGTTAAGAATTAAAGATAACAAAATTCCCCGACAAACAATAAAAAAGTTGTAGAAGACAGCATCTTAAATGACTGGTGGTAGTTGGCCCCTATTGAGCTGAATGATGGGGTCATATGCCTAGCAAGAAGGGCATAAATGAACAAGAAATATTTATTTCTAAATACCGTAGTTATCATGTGTTTGTTCTATATTCTGCCCTTCAGTGCTTATGGATATTGTAGAAGAACAGATTACTTTTGATAAACATTTCAACTGTCAACTTAGAAAAATAAATATGACAAAATCAGGCTGCAGAATTTCGCTGAGACCAGCTGCTTCATGATACTTGCATTCAGCATGACGATTGAGTCCTTTGGTAAATTGCCCGAATTTATGCTAAATGCACAAACTACAGTACAATTTTTTCCATTTTTACAAGACAACTGAAATTTTGCAACCACAAACTCCAAAAGTTCCTACTTGCTATTTTAAATGCATTCATCAGTTTCTTCACAGGTAGGCAATTTTTTTGTTTATCTTTTTTGTTTGGAAGAACTTTTTTATCGCTGACTCTTGCAGTCACTTCATCCTTTACGAACTTCCAAGTGATTGGTCGTAATGGACCACATAGCTATTATTAGCCAATGACAATATATTTTACATAATGCATTGTGGCACTGTTCGATTAGTGCTTAAGGGTTCAAAATATGTTCCAGTTTAATTATCCAGTTACAGAAAAAAAAGTGCGCCGGTCAGGCCCAAGTGAAAAAAATATTATTCGCCACTTATGAAAAATAATAATAAACACTGCTGATATTATAAAACTGTAGAGTTCACTGCCCTTAAATTATTTATGAATGATGTATTTATCGCAATATTTTTTTGTAAATACTTGTTTCCAGTATGACGTAAAAACACAAATTGCACAATACAATCATTGTAGAAAAATATAATTTTCCCATAACGCATCACACTTTATCAGGTATATGACTAAAACAAAACATAGCAATGGCAGTTCCCTTTATGGAAATACTTACATATGATTTAGAACTAATACTGGCAGACTTTGTGTTAAGTTTGACTGGGTTAAAGTTTGGATTCCCCGCTGTTGAGGATACAAAAGGACTGCTGGAACCCTGAAATTTGAAACAAAGAAATAAACTCTTTTCTACAATCTACACACAGTTTCAATTTTCAACATCTGCGGCAGACAACTTCGTAAAAGAGTTTGGCAACAGGAGAATGACTCTTTTTTGCAGAGATTTTTTATATTATTGTCTGGATACCATCAAAGTCATCTACTACATATTTGTTGTATGTAAGAATGGATTATATCAATGAAATTACTTTGTGATATTTACCATAACAGATTATTACATTAGAAATCTAGTTATCCCTCACTTTATCAGTCATCATCATTTATATTAGGATTCACTTGTCTGTATAAGCAAGAATTATTCTATTGCCCATATAACATGTCAGTTTTTGTCTCAATATCTTTCACTGTTATTTTTACATCAAAATCAAAAGTCCTTTGAAAGATTTGTTACATTGTATAATTTGTGAATTTCTATACACTTACTAAATGGTTAGTTGCGGTTGTATTAAAGTAAAGCTAACAAGATGAAAGACGCCCATGCTTTCATCTAGTTTATTTCCAAAATAACAAGCAAACAAAATCATTCTGCATATAACAATAATACACATCTTTATGTTGAGACTGTTTGGTTGCTCAAAGGCAACAATCTAACTGTGTCATTAAAGAATTAAGGATACAGACACTTTCTGAACACTCTGAAACAAACTTTCACCTTTTGCCACAATGTTTTCAACTCTTATTCAATAGTTTTTTATTCATTCCATATATTTGTCTACAGTATATGTTTTCAAAGTGTTGCAGATTGTTTGTATATATTGGAAAGGGTTAAATTATGGACATCTATTTTTTCTGCAATCTTGAGTCTCTTGATTGATGAGATCACCTATGTAGACTTGAACATATTGACAATTACTTTTGCAAAATTAAGCAACATTTTCCTATTTAACCCTTTCCCTCATACGTTAATTCTGGACTTTGAACATATTTTGTCAAAAATAGAAAATCTCTGTAATTGAATGGATAACCTATGACTAAAAGTGGAAAACATTGTGGCAAAAGGAGAAATTGCTTGTTTTGAGCACTTTCTTCTTTTGTCACTATGTTTTCAAAAGGCTGTCTGCCGCAGAGGCGTCAGAAAGCGTTTATATGAGGGAAAGGGTTAAACTATCTTCACTACAAGTACATGTAATCAAACAATATTAGTTGAGATTATGGTTTGTATATCAAAGATTTGAATAAGACCTTCTGATTAGCATTTAATTTGAGTACACATAATACAGTGTTTTAACCCTTTACCCACCTGCAACAGATTCCTTTTTTAAAAATTTCTCGGCAAAATGCGAAATTTCTCCTTCTGCCACAGTGTTTTCAATTCTATTCAATTACCAATACCATACTTTACAGGGATTTTTTCAAATATTTGCCAAGATGTTAGCAATGTGGTCTGCTGCAGATTTGTTGTATGTGGGAAAGAGTTAATAAAGGAAAGTTATTTAAAGTGACATGATAGAATGATTCATACTGGCACACTATATGCAACACTTTTGAACATATAAGGGACGGAATCAGGTAAGTTAAATGGCTTATGCTTTTAAAGATATAAGAAATGGCAACAAGACGGAAAGAGATAAAAATGTTATGATGGCCAGAATTGTGAACAGGCTCATTTATAGACCCTGTCAGAAGATTGTTAAGAACCAATCCTAATGATAAATGTGTCGGTTAATGAGTTCTATGGTACCATTTTCATAAAGAAAACAATCCCTACAATTTATTCCTGTTTTCAAATAAACTATTATGTTTGACAGTTCATTTCTGCCAGGAATTTAGTTAACCAAATACTTACCCTTCCCCCAGCATCATTTCCAGGTGTTCCCCTATCAGATCTGGATCTTGCTAAAAATTAATAATGAAAAAAAAAATTAAACTAAAGGTATTTAATTTATATGAAAGCTGTTTATATATATTAAATTCAGGAATAGACCTATTAATTCTTAGATTGGTGTTTAATTCTTTCTCAGTGTACATGCATATACGGTAAGTTAATCACACCTGATTACAAACTGTTAATAACAAAATTAGCAACTTTAATTGATTAACTGGAGCATGTGTTCTTAATTATCTTGGAAAGTTGGATTATTAGACTTCAAATGCACCTTGAGTCTTGACTCCTTCTGGGAGGATTGCATGAATTTGAATCCTTGATCAAAAAGTTATACAATCAAAATTTATTGAGATGACATACATCTAGTATCAGAGAAAAAGCTTTAAAAGAAATCATTTGTATCACTTACATACAGATGGAGGTGTCTGGGGTATACCTCTGAAGCTTGGAAGAGCCATCTTTTTTACCTGGAAACAAACCAAATCATCAAAATTACAATTTTAATATCATCAAGACAAATTGCATGGTATCTTATCTCCCTCTTTATAAGCCTTTTAGGCTTAACTGCAAAGATACCTGTGGTATCAATGTTTGATGCAGTTTTACGGATAAACAAATGGACAGAGTAGTTTGTGATATTTTTCCCGTCCATAGGTAATATGTATGAAATTTTCTTAACAAATTAACAATCATGGGTCCACAAAAGAGTTAGACTGATGGCTGTAGCTTGCTTGAGGCTTCTTTCAGAAAAATCGAAAATTTAAAAATGGCTAAACTGCGGGCATAGGCGGATAAGGGGCTAAACTATATGCCAAAACGCACCTACACCAACTTAGATGACCCCTATATTTACGCATTTATTTCAGTCAAGCTACATCCCTGCCTACAGTGGGTTCTCGATTTATAAAGGAATGAAAACAAGGAATCTGAATTCTGATTTGTGATTACTTGCATGTAATGCCACAAATTTTCTATTTCGAAATGAGTGCAAACATTAACACTAACAGATAAGGGTTTTTAGAGCTTTGACGTCACTGTGTGTTGTAATAGTGACATCATTGTCATGAAATGATATAAATATCCAAAAGGAAAATGGCAGGAATGCAGGGCCCGCGCTGTCGTTCGCCAAATGCGAAGATAATTTTTAAAGTGGCGAAGTTTTTTCATGAGTGGCGAATGTAAGTGGCGAAAGGTTTTTATCATCAACATTTACCTGTTTTGGATCACAGTTTATGACATACAGTGACTGTTTCCGTTAATCTAATATAATGCACCGCCATTTGATTCAATGTCGGTAACCAGTGACCACTTTACGACACCTGTTTTTTATCATTTTGACAGTTTGTGTATTTCACACTTGTTTTATTGTTGTGAAGTGTTAATTCAGCCTTTTAATCTGACTGACCAACAACTCTGAGTGATATTGATACATTAAAGGCCGTACATATGATAATTGGCAATTATAGATGCATTAAATATATCGGCAAGCTTTTTGAAGCAGGTTTCGACAATCGACGTAGGCCTTTCATGATTTAATGACAATATAAGTTTGTCATTTTTGATTGGGAAAAATCTATTTAATTATGGGCGAGTCCAAACAATTAGTGGACCCATTGATGAGATTGCATATAAATATTTCTTCTCCTCTCCGTTTATCCCTGAAATTAAAGAAAATTGGCGAACAAATGGCTAAAATATTTGTCAAAAGTGGCAAAAATGAATGGCTCCTAAAAATAAAAAGTGGCTCCTTAAATTTAATTTCAATGTGACGAAAGTGGTGGCGAAAGAAAATTTCAACCCAAAGCAGGCCCTGGGAATGGTAATAAAGTGCAAACTCCAAATTGATGTCCTGTAAATTAAGGATTTTTTTTCAATGGATGTTCTTTATGAAAGGCAAGTTGGTCAATTTTTTTTGTGATTTGCGAACAAAAGTGCAAAAGGTCATTGTTATCAAAACATCAAGATTTACCTGTTGATGAAATCAATTTACGACATACAATGTCTGTTTACGTTAATCTCATAAAAAACACTACCATTTGATACAATGCAGGAACCAGTGACGACTTTCGACTTTTTTATGACACCCGTTTTTTTTATTTTGACAGTTGTTTCATTGTTGTGAAGAATTAATTCAGCCTTTTAATCCGACTGACCAACAACTCTAAGCAATATTGATACATTCAAGGCTGTAAATATGATAATTGACAATTATAGATCCATTAAATATATCGGCACACTTTTTGAAGTTGGTTTCAACGATCGACACAGGCCTTTTGAGATTGAATGACAACGTTAGTTTGTCATTATTGATTGGGTAAAATGTATTTAATTATGCAGGGCCAGAAGGCCCGCTCTGGTTTGAACTTGAATTTTTCTTTTGCCACCACTTTCAACACATTGATATAAAATTCGCCACTTTTAATTTTTAGGAGCCATTTATTTTCGCCCCTTTTGATAAATATTTTACAATCATTGAACTGGACGTTTCGAAACCATTTTTATATAGAAAAGTGGCGAAGAAATGGCAAATATATTTCTCTAACTAGCTAAAATAAATACTCCTAAAATATAAAAGTGACGATTTTTTTTCAATTTGGCGAAAGTGGTGGCGAAAGCCAAATCCAAGCTAGAGCAGGCCCTGTAGGACTAATCAAAATGGTAGCCAGAAATCTCAAACCCAGTTTCCTAAGAATAGTCAACCCCATTTCGGTTAAAGTAGGTGTGAATGGATGATGGTTCTTTTGAAACATTGTAATAAAAATGTATGTTTAATAACATTTTAATGAACATGTTGTATAGTGATTGTGCTTTTGAATTGAACAAGGTTTCATCTTTTCATTGTTTCGTTTGTGTGTATCTTGTGCTTCAAACAAAGTAAAAACAAAAAACACTGTTATTGCGCTGAAATTGGGGTCGACGATTCTTATGAAACTGTGTCGAGATTTCTGGAAGCCATAAACAATGCTTATTTTATATCTCTATGAGGTCATCATCATTGAGATTTGTTTGTTAACCCGAAAAAGGTAGCATATATACTCATATTTTCTTGGTTACTCTCGTTTTCAGTGTAAACCTTTCTTGATTACCCTACTCATATTTTCTTGGTTACTCTCGTTTTCAGTGTAAACCTTTCTTGATTACCCCACCCACCGGTTAAGCATACTGATGCGGGGACGCGGTAACGCATCTTCATAAATACAGTAAATGTTAACCATACATAAGATTGATCGGTTAATTTACAGTTGTGTTTTTAACATAGATTTTAAATGCAAGGTAATAAAATATAACTTTACCTATTGGAGTCTATATTTGCGCTATTCCAACATTTTAAGTAGAATTTTGATTTCAGCGAGAACAAAAAACAAGAAATAATCTCTTAACCTTAATTTCATCAATCAGAAAACATAAAGAAATATCCTTTTTCCAACAAGTTATATTAAATTTATTATCTCTTTCGTAAATTTATTCAAATTGTTTGTGTTTTCATTCCTCTATCATACATTATCTTGAGTATTTTAATAAAGTTGAGAAAGCAGAAGTAGAGATTATTTATAGAGTAAATTGGTGATCTCAGATTGATTTGAAACCGAAAATGTGTATTAATTAGTCTGGAGTGCCTTCCCCTTTTCAGCACGCAGTGGACAGACTATGAATCCATGAGCTGAAATGATACTAAAAAGGGGGCAAAAAAGGAACAAATGGATGAAAACATATTTAGAAAGAATGAAACAAAATTGTGGAGAAAGTGGTGTCTCTGAAAATCTAAAAGTTTACATATGCAATTAAACTTAATGTTAATTTTGATGTGTGAATGGACAGGTTGGTATAACAAATAGAGCAGCAAAGCCAGATACTATAAATACGGAGTTACATATTTCCTTGAAATCTCGTATCTATCGCGGGTATGACGAGAGTCTCGCGAATCAAAGTACTTGTCCGGCACTAGTCTGGTTCCCTGCGTACTATATGACAAATACCGTAACATAGTGGTAGGGGCAGGTAATCCAGACTAGTCCGGCACACGGTCAATTGAATTAAAAACAAGCGTCTGGTAATCCCTAGTACACAATCAGAATATCTCAAGTTAACTTCGTTGTTTCAGATTATACCATAAGTGAATCGAAGACTGACTATATTATATTTCTAAAATATTACCGAAGTCGATTTTTTATTTATATGTCTCTGGCAAAGCACAGCAACGGGCCAAGAAAGCTTTAATAAAGACATCTCTCTTGCAAAATATGCCTTAGTGTACCTTCGGTTGAATACAGACCCTGTCCATACATTGTTACTATAGTTTGAAAGCAGATTCGTTTCCTTGATCTGCAAAATCAGATCTAGAGATCTACATGTACCGGATCCTTTAATGAGAAAAGCTACTGCGGATCACCATCCAGGCTAAACTTCTAGACGAAATCTAGTCTACTTTATCGGCTGCATATTTATCAATTTATGAGCATACTAACTGGAGTGTATGAAGCCCGAATGGGGGTACATCTTGTTTCCTTTCTAATAATAAAAAAAAACCATAAATTTGAGATTTTATGTTCCGAAATTGATAGTGCCAGATACAGTCTCGGTGTTACCGAACCTCGTTGGTATATTTATAATAATCAAAGTACTGAATGCGGGGGATGTTGGCTCTAGAGTGTTTACAAGATTTTCCTTCAATTTGACCTAGCGACCAACTTTTTGACCCAACATGACCCATGTTAGAACTTGACCTAGATATCATCAAGAAAAACATTCTGATAAAGTTTCAACATGCTCAAGCTAAAAATGCATTATCCAGAATGTTAACAAGATTTTCCTTCAATTTGGCCTAGTGACCTAGTGATTAACCTGGCATGACCCATATTCAAACTTGACCTAGCTATCATTTAGATAGAATTCTGACCAAATTTTAAGCTGCTGTAGCCAAAAAAGATACTTCTGCAGAGTTAACAAGATTTTCCTTCAATTTGGCCTAGTGACCTAGTTTCTAACCCAATATGACCCATATTCGAACTTGACCTAGATATCATTATTACAAACATTCTGACAAAATGACAATCTGCTGAAGCAAAAATTGCGGCCCATCATGACCCATGTTCGAACTTGACCTACTGACCTACATATCATCAAGACAAACATTCTGATAAAGTTTCAACATGCTGAAGTTGAAAATAAGGCCTACAAAGTTTTTGACCCATATTCGAACTCGGCCTAGATATCATATAGATACACATTCTGATAGATACACAAGCTTTTCCTTCAATTTGACCAAGTGACCTACTTTTTGACCCGACATGACTCATGTTCGAACTTGACTTACATCATCAAGACAAACATTCTGATAAAGTTTCAACATGCTCAAGTTGAAAATGTGGACTCTAGATTGTTAACAAGATTTTCCTTCAATTTGACCTAGTGACCTAGTTTTTTACCTCAAATGGCCCAGTTTCGAACTTGTTCAAGATTTGATGGGGATGAATGTTCTGATAAACTTTCATGACGATCCGATGCAAAATGTAGCCTGTACAGTGTTAACAAGGGAAATGTTGACGATGCACGACAGCCGTATTTTCATTGCAGGGATTTTCTCAAAAGGTTTTTGAGCTACCCGCTTTCAAGCTACTCGTTTTCCATATATTTAAAAGAAACATTTAAGATCCTTATGCCTAACTTAAATTTCTAAATTATGTATACAACCTTTACATTGTGTACGTTTACTTTGTATAATGTACATACTGTTTAGCTTGTTGCGAAACGGATTTAACTGATCCATGGACAATCAAGACAAATTGTCCATTTTGAAAAAAACCAGAGGGCAGCACAACATTTTTACAAATTTACACTTCCTGAAAGCTGGGCATGACAATATATACATAGCTGAATCCCCCGCATAATAAAAGCGCCAATGGCACTGTAGTGGCGATCGTATGGAAAATCCTGCAAAGTAACAAGCAGTATATCGGTGTAGGGCTTGCGATGACTCTGGTGCGGGTATATTTGAGAATGTATCAACCCTGCATCTTTTGACAGTAAAATAATGTTAGTTTGCCAGAATGTTGTCTTGGTGATTATTTAGTTACGTTCTTAAATTGGTCATGATGTGTTCAAAATTAGGCCATTCCAAAGTTATGAAAAATCTAGTTGGTATGACTACCGTTTTAGCTCATTAGAATGGCTATTTGTAATCTAAATTGTTCGGGCAATCACATGTTTATCACCAGGTCGATAGGCCATATTAAGATAAAATATACTTTACACTTTAGAAATGACTAAATTATCAAGAAAGGAGAGAAAACAGTATCCATTAGTTTGGTGTTTGTTTCAATGATGTCCGATATTAAACAGGTCTGTTCAATTTAGTCCCTTCACATTGCATGATTGAGGGTTGTCAAAGACATATAAACACAGTGTATTTATATGTCTCTGAGGTTGTTAAACTGCTTCGAATAATGTGAGTGCAAAAACAAACACAAAACATGCTCCAAAAGCACAATTTCACTATTTGCCAAACTGTTCAATTTATAAAAATATAGGCATATATTATAATGCTCGATCTCCAAACTAAATTAGGCTACACTGTCAGCATTGATTGCTAATTGACTCTAGAACGTGCAGACGTGTATACATAACGTGTGTACACACTGACATCGTGTGTCCTTTAAACCTTTGTAAACCAGTCTTATCATCTAGACGCTTTCATATATTTAAACAACTACAAAATAAAGCGTTTATAATATTGAGATTTACAAGCTCTTCTGGTTTTTGGTCTCGCGAGCTATTTATAGAACCTTTTGGAATTTCCAGATTTGAGTATCATCAGAGTTGCCGTTATTTGCAAGGCAGAACGCGCAATGATATTTATTATCTGCCAAATCATGACGAAGATAATATTTACATATTTTAACTCTATGTAGATAATGTCTCGATAAAACTCAAATATTAGTAACAATCCGGTACCAAAGTAGCACTGTCATTATTATTATTAATCACGTCTCTGCATCAATGATGGAACTATAACGGATGTGAGTAAATTAGTTTGCAGTAAGGAAAAAAAATATCAACCGATTGTTCAAAACCGACTATGTAAATATTTTTCGTTGTTGTTG